>JARYHS010013630.1:139120194-139141140 GCA_031002005.1 Vandiemenella viatica | reverse complement strand
ATTTTTCTCGCGCTTCTTTCAAAATCGATAGGCACTCAAAAACTAAAACACACACAGCAAAAGTCATCTTGGGCAAGATGACGATATCGTCAACTTAGGCTCTATTTCCACTAAGCGGCTAGTTGCGGGCGGCCGGCCACACACTATTCCTATTTATTCAGTTATGGCATTGACCATACCCATTGACGCGACCGCGACTTGGAATTCGTCGCGACTGCAAAAGAACACGATACTCCAGCAGCCGCGCGCGACTTAATACCCATGTAAAATCACTGCGCAATGCACACTGCGCGACTAGCCGCGCGCGACGGCCCACCTTTCACGCAAAAAACTACGCAACATACACGTAGCTTACACTATCTATAGAAATCTATGTTTGCTTTCAAAGTTCTGTGAAATATACGCCAATTAAAAAGAGCTAGAAGGGACATGTAGAAAATTACAGCACGTCATAGAGAATTCTCGATCAGCGTATAGCGAGGAACAATACGGCACGAGCGGCGTCAGTGCACTATATTTTAGTTCCTATTGGTTTGGAGAGCTAGTGGTATGCATACAGTTCTGCTACTTAGAAGTGGGAATTTAAACTAAATGATTATTCATTTTGCCCCGCTCGTCAACTTGCCGCCCCGGTCTCCCCAACGTCCTATTAGGAGACAACAGTATTGTGGATCTTCTCTGTGACCCAGTGTACTGCTATGTTTTGTAATGAGGGGATGTTTCTGAAATGAAGCATTTACAGCGCTCTTGAATTCGTGTAATGCTGAAAGAAGCGGTCAACAATCATCCATGGTGTTGGACATTGTTAACATATCTGACATATCGTGTCTTTGCTAAGATTTTGTGCCAGCACGTTATGTGCCAAACATCTAATAAGAAAACAATATCGCGCCCTCTACAGCAGTTCCTCTTTCAACGAAATATAAGCTCATCTGCGATACACCAGTAAATAGATGATAACACTTGGAGAGATAGTTAACTTGCTGTTCAGCGAAAGCTCAGGAGTGGCGATTATGCTCATTGTTCTATTTTCGCAAGCGGAACGTTACTATCAGAACGCGTTATTTTGGGGCGTTTCTCGGACTGAATCCACATAACCAATAACAGTTCTCAGAACAGTGTTTCGATGGGTTTCTAGTAAGTTCCGTCGACACAATAGGCTAAATCTGGACCACCTTTTAGCGTAATTTTTCTTATGCACGCGGCGAGGAACAACATATCAGAAAACGAGATCCAGAAGAATGTTCAGCACCCCGACAGCTCGGTCTCCCACTTGTTTCTTTGACCCGAGGCAAGAGAAAATATCTAACTACAAAGAACAGGTGTACTGTAGTCTCATTTCTAGTTCAGCGTATGCAGTATCAGTTAATATCAAAATGTACGTGATTCAGTGTGAAGACAGTTGGTAGTGCTGCAAAGAACTGAGAAAATGATCGAGCGATGTCATAAACTGCACGTTGGCAATTCTCACCTAGTGGTTTCTTTTTGTTTACGCCTCGTCGACGCCATGTTGGTATAGGATTTGGGTTTTGCCCTTTCAGCTTTACAACTGGTCGACATCGAGGTCATTAGAGGCAATAAAAAGGGGGGGAGGCTATGCATTCGGTTATGTAGGAACCACAGCGGTATTCGCCTTGAACGATTTTGGGAAACCATGGAAAACCGAAATCTGGGTCACCGTAATGGGGATGAATGCTAACCCATCGAGCTAGAGATGACAAGTACACCTACACATTTTCCATCATAACGATGTGTAATGGTGCGCTGAAAGGAAATGAGCAGCCTTTCTGTTCTACAATTAACCTGCTTACATATCTGGCTGCAACAAGTTTAAGTTGGCCGCTCAGGTTGTAAGCCTCTGTAGAGTGATTCAGAATTTGCAGTCATGTTCGGTCGAAGGAACTGTATCAGCCATTCGATGAGAAGCTGTGCATTCGATCGGCTGGGCTAGTCGATACTGGAGGGAGTATGCTCACACTCGCGTCAATATAATCAAAACATCAGTCGGAGGGTCAAACGCCGATACATATTGCAGTGATCGAAGCCCCTACCCTCCTACAATTACGGTTAGTATTTATATTCCAGGTTAGTTTCTATTCAAGTAGCTCTCGTGCGTCAAGTGTTTATACGATGGTAAAGCTGTTATAGTTTTAAAAAATACTTGTTGATTATCTAAGTTGATTCCCATGCTTATTACATACTGTTTGACAAATGTCATGACGTATGATGTAAAATTTCTCTGATTATTTAATAAATGCAGCGAATAGAGCGTAAAGAAATACTCGTAAGCACCATGTTGATTTAGGTGAAATACGTTCCATTCTGTATGGTTGGTTCGGAACTTTAGTTTAAATATATTAAACCAGTACCCAAACATGAGTAAGTAACTTTTCATCTTAGCCGTCACAACAGGGAGCGGAAACATCTCCGACCGTCATTGGTTCGCCGAGGAAGGTCGGGTAGCGTAATGCGTGACGACATTATGACATTTCAGTCATTCTGGCCTCGTGGTATATTATATGATGTGTTTACTTCACGTCAGCTGATAACTGGTTGTTTGGAGACTTAAACAACCACAGGAAAAGGCGGTTAGTCTTAAAATAGGAGGTCAGAACTGAAAGCTATAACACTAGGACGTGTGGTCATAACGGACAGTAACTGCAGATGCAAAGGAGAGTTCTAGCGCTTGCAGGACTGTGGTGATACATCGTTCGTGCTAATGTCATATTCTTTCGTGATACTTCGATCCAGCAGATGGATAAAGACTTATAAAGCAACTTAAGACTACTTAGGCTGCCACGAATTCGCAAAAAAAAAATTTAAAAAAAAAAAAAAAAGAAAAAAAAAAAAAAAAAAAAAAAAAAAAAATTCAAAAGCCTATTGTAAAACATACAGTCGAAGAAAAGAAATGCCTATATGAAAGTCATGTATATATACAGCAGTATGTTTTAATCTACAAATACAAAACGTATGAAAGTTGAATATTAAAAGTACAAAATGCAGTTTGTGTTTGTAGCGTGGAGTCTCCTAGACAGCCCTGAAGTGCTGGTAAGCGAGGTACGTGTCCCAGACGTGCAGAATCCCCAGCACCAGACCCAGCACCTGAAACACACAACATTCAGTCCTTATTCTATTCAGTAACATCGAGTAACTATAGACGTAAACCGTAACATTGACCCAAACTAATAGAAACCTTCAAGTTCCCATATTTATGAGGTGGTGGAAGGAACTATCGTAGTTTGCATCCAGAGCAATAGTTTGAAGTATAGTTTGGCCGAAAACACATTTTCCGTATCTGCGTACTTACGGTACTCTGGGCAAATCAGTCCACCTGTCGGTTCTCAGTCGCTGGATGTAAACAACAATCAGCTGAACTCGGGTATTTTAAAAGAACAGCCAATACTAATATATTAAAAATGATTCCCTATTCACTTGGGACCCGTTATTGTTCAAAATTTGCACCGGTTACTCGAGACCAACTGTTACTCGCACATACTACAAATATTACACTAAATATAGCACTGCAATACAGATCAAACGATCTCAACGGTTACTCGAAACAACTGGACATCGGCGACTGGTTGTCACGATTGGCACTTCTCGTTGACACAGGATTCCCGTCTTCAATAATCCTGGCCAAATCTGCAGTGTCATAGTTCCAAAAGCAACTCAAAGCCTTCAACAACTATTGTAATAAATTTCAAATTACAATAAACGTAGATAAAACGCAAATCATTTCCTTCCTTGGTAAAGGTCAGAGTATATGTCTTTTTTTTTTTTTTTTGCTGTCATTAGTGTTTCGACTGGTTTGATGCAATCCTCCATCCCTTCCTATCCCGTGCTAACCTCTTCATTTCTACGAGGGCTGCCTGAGAAGTTCTCGGCCTCGATCATAGTTGGCAGCATTTCCCATGTGATTTTTTCTGTGCAAGTTGGTGCATGTGCCAGACGAGCCTGCAACATATTGCAAGTCATTCTACGTTGCAGTTTGGTGTGTACAGTTGTTGGTTGCAGACGAGGTGCGGAGTTGTACCAGAGATGGGAAAAATCGAGTACTGTGCAGTTATAAAATTCTTTGTTAACGAAGGCTTAACGCCATCCGAGATCCACGGAAGATTAATAAAAGTTTAGGGGGACTCTTCTTCTTCATATTCGACAGTTAAGAAATGGGCTGCTGAGTTCAAAAGTGGCCGTAGCAGTCTCGAAGATGATGAACGAGAAAGACGTCCGGAAAGTGAAAACAACTCTAGAAATTAACCAGAAAGTGCGCGATATGGTTTTTGATGATCGACGAATAAAAGTGCGTGAGATTGCTGAGACCATAAGGATATCAAAAGAATGTGTGAGATACATTTTGCATGAAGTATTGCATATGAAGAAGCTTTGTGCAAGATGGGTGCCGCATTTGATCACTGTTCATCAAAAGAGCATCCGAATGAGACTTTCTGAACAGTGTTTGGAGCATTTCAACAAAAATAAAACTTTTTTAGGCGTCGATTCATAACTATGGCTGAGACATGGGTTCACCACTACACGCAGAATCAAAACTGCAGTCAAAGCAGTGGAAAGAAGCTGGTTGTTCAGGTCCAAAGAAGGTCAAGTCGGTTCCACCGGCAGGGAAGGTGATGGTATCAGTTTTTTTGGGATGCTAAAAGTGTTTTGTTCATTGATTACCTTGAAAAGGGTAAAACAATAACTGGACAATAGTATTTCGATCTCCTAGACACCCTGGATGAAAAAATTCGAGAGAAAAGGCCCAGTTTGAGGAAGAAGAAAATCATCTTTCATCAGGACAATGCACCTGCCCACAAGAGTCTTTTGGAAATGGGAAAATTAAGAAATCTGCTCTACGACGTGTTTGAGCATCCATCTTATTCCCCATATTTGGCACCCTCCGACTTCTATCTATTCCCAAAACCCAAAAACTTTCTTGCTGGTCAGCGTTTTTCCTCAAATGAGGAGGTGATTGCAACTGAAGATGGATATTTTGCAGGCCTTCCAAAACGCCACTTCAGGGATGGTATAATGAACTTGGAACATCCTTGGACTAAGAGTATCAGTGTTCAGGGACACTATATTGAGAAATAAAAATGATTTGGTAAATATCAAATTGGTTTTATATTTTCAGGCTTAGAATTTTCCACACCGCCCTCGTACATACCCATTACAGCCCACGTCCTCAATTATCTGTTTCATATATTCTAATCTCTGTCTTCCTCTACAATTCTTACCTTCGACTGTTCCCTCCACTAACAAATTAACCAATCCAGCATGTCTATGTCATAGATAATATCAAAATAAGTTTTACTTTTACTCTCACTGCCACTGTCCAGTGAAACAGTGTGATCGCTGTTACATAGGTTGTCGAATAAAACAAAAGAAGTTTTGTTTGTGCCGCCAATTCAATGCGTTTCATCAGGTTATGAGCCCAACGTTATTTTCTTCCATATTATAGTGAAAAGTGTACAGAAAAGTCTTGATATTATAAATGACCAGTTACGCGCTTGAGTATGTGGTCAATTTTGTAGTTAATGTCACTAAACTTAAAGGCAGTGAGAACTGCAATGTATGGGCTTTTGTGGAGGAGACTATGTTGGTGTTAGAAGTGATGTCCTGCTTCATAAAGCAACATGGAAGTGCAGCAAGCACTAGCACCACAACCGCAGATGATGAAAAGGCGGATGCGAAGCTGAATCTTACAATTGATCCAGCGTTTTATGTCCATGTAAAGCTAAACAAGGAACAAGCTATGGGCGCAACTTAAAGCTACATTTGGCAGTTCCGGTTCACACAAAGAATAGACTTACTTCATCATATCATAACAATTAGGCTTGATAATTGCGAATAAATGACGTCGTATGTGAACAAGTAAGTGAGACATCGCAAAGATTAAGTGGGACCACATTCGAGATAAACGACGAATGGATTGGCTCAATCTTGCTGGCTGGTTTGCCAGAACAATTTTCGCCCATGATCTTGGCGATCGAAAATTCCGGCATTCCGATTACGACGGATGTTATAAAGACATATTGATCGTTACGGAAATATCTGATTATAATGAATCAGAGAGCAAAACTATTTTGCTTCTAAAAGTTGGCAGAACTGTAAAGGCAAGACTGCCAACAGACAGAACAAAAGCTACCTCATTGTCGAATGTCAAAATGACAGTAGTAAACAGCTCGTTGGTTCATGGTAAATTGCTAACTAATCCTGTCGCTGAGGACATAGTAGACAACACACTGCAGGTGCCGTAACTTGGTTAATCAGTCCTTAGATTTACAGTTTTTTAGTCCGATTGCTAGCTGATTATAACTTTCACTAAAGTATGATAATTCCTATAACTTCTGAATGATCAGGTAGTTGAAATAACAAGACCGTCGATAAACGTTTTATGTAACTTTTTAGTCCTCATAAACATATACACGGTTCAGACAACTTCTTCCAAAGATTCTAAAACTCGACTGCTCGCGATATTAAAATAAGCATTACAGAAATTTCTAGAAAGCATCAGAAGCGCTGCCCGACGCTTCTGGATCGCTATCAGTCGCTCCAAACAATAGAAATAGAACAAATACAAACAGAACCTATAACAAAATTACTTATAATGATGAAGATACGTTTTAATTGAAAATAGAAAATGATACAGGCATTCAAACAAACTTTACAAATATAAATAATTCCATACAGCCAAAAACCATACTCAAATCATAATGGCTTACACACCATGCATAATTACGCACTTTTAATTAACATTTCACACGTTATACCACTTTTAGTCAAAATAGGCTTTATTTAAACAATTTTCAATCATCAAAACAATACTCATTTATAAGAAAAATATACAAATTTACAATTAATAAATGTTTCTCTCTCTTCAACACAATGTACCTAATTCATACAATTGAAAGTTATAGGAAGTCGGGTTTGAGGCCTGTAATGACAGGAGTCGAATCCATCACTAGTTACTGGATTGGGCATTATAGAAATCAATGTCCAGTGCTGGCGAAATCAGGTTAACCTAAGAAAGCAAATGTGTCTATTGTTCTTTTTCTATCCGGCAAGTTTGATAAACAGGATTTGTACATCGACTCCGTCGCATGTTTTCATACGACGTCAAACTGGGTAAAAATACATAAATCTACTGATGCTGCTGGCGAATTTAATACGTAGGCCTATCCAGTATCAGTACAATATCTTCTTAGTAATCTCAGAAGTAGTGAGTTCTAAAGAATTCAGCCTGCAGAAATTGGCTATTATTGTTAGCATGAAGCGCACAATATAAATTTCCTTCAGAACATAGATGTGGAATAAAGTATCTAGAACATACAAATTTTTTATTGAATCTATTAGACTACTAGGAATTTATTTACTGTTTCCAAAATAACACTATATGATCCTTAGTTTTGTTGTGACTATAGTGGAAAGAGTTCTGTTTTGACGTACAAAATTTGTTTCAAAAATTATTTAGCAACCCTTTTTTTTCCTTATATTCGAGTGATTCTGCATTATACCAACCATAAGATATTTATAAATTTGACCAAATAAGATTTCATTGTTAGCAATCGAAAAATTAAAAACTGGAAGAAATTCTGCGTTCCACATTGTTCCGTATACATTCCACGTGTTTCTTGAGCCAACCAATATCTCGACTTTCCCTCTCCCCTTCAATCTACTGCTCTCTTCCCGACTTCACTTCGGTGCGTGTTGAAGCTCTCTTTTGTCGTCTCCTATTTTGTTTCCCTCCATCAGCCGAAAGCATGAGGTTTTTAAACCATGACTGCACCACAAAACCACTGCTAACACTATACAAAGCATTAATAAGGGCGTTCCTAACGTATGCGCACGCATTCTTACACAAAGCTTCTCTGGCTAGTCAGTGGAGCGCACCGGGCTGATATGACATCGTCACACACAACACAAAGTAATTCCACATACCACTAGATAGACCATTCCTCCAACATCTGACTTACAAATTGAACGAAATAGACAATACACTTAAGACTCTATGTGACGCATAGAACAAGGCGATAGCCACAACAAGGCAACCAGCGAAATCTTAACGATTTCGCCAATTCCACTACACATCGCAGAAGCCCTACCCATATCTGTAAAATGCAAACACAAATACTCTCTCCAACACTGTGGTAACAAAATGAAACTGAACGCGAGACGATATAACTTAAAAAAGATTAAACAAACATTAACCTCTCCTCCTGCGCTTGACTTCTGGTCTCTTCGTCCTTGCGCTGGTTTTCCGGCTCCTCTTACATGCTGACTGACTTACACTGAAAACGAACTGTAAAATGTGAGGCTGCAGACCAGTGAACGGTATAGCAGTCAATTAACCCTAAATAAACGATCTATGACACCGAGAGAAACCATTCTGTTTCACAAAGTGAAGTAATTGTAAAGTGTAACTTTTTGTCACTACACGAACACGAGACTTGGCCTATTTTTACAAGAATTGTTTTTCTGGGATTTTGTTTATTGTAACAGAAATCTCTGAGTAACGAGTACGAAGAAACAACACTGACTGAATATGAATAGACAAAAAGCAAATAATAATTAGTATGTTGATTTAAACGTATATCAATTTTCCTATCAATGTTTTCTCAATTAATTTCTTTGCTATTGCTTAATTAAATCGAAAATTTATTAAATAAAGTTCATAACGTCTGTTAAGTAGTAATATCTCTGACCGTTGTTATCCAGCAGCGAGGGCTGGCTGCGTGACGGAAATGTCTACACAGTGACCAAGATTAGCGTTTTAATAGTTTAGAAGATTTCTGTTTATGTGAAAAAAATTTAGAGAACATGTTAACTATATGGGTCATCTTCGCCTCTCATGTTGATTTCTGTAGGATGCGTATTCACTCTGGACGATTGGAAATGTTTGTCTGTGCAAGAAGAGAGCTGGTTGTGTGACTAAAGGCTCGTGTGATCTGGTGACAGGGTGTTTACTGGCTGCGCAAACCGCCCCTCTCGTAGCCGCCTTAACCTGCCGGTTATAGGGGAAGTACAATATTACGTGGATATTACGTGGTATCGGATTCACGGAAGCTGTCTGGCGTCGGCGTATTGCGCATTGCACAGCAAACTGTGCCAGAGGTGAAGGTCGGGCTAAGGGAATTTCAAAATCCCATCCGAGACAGGGATTCGAACCTAGAACTTTTCCATCTCCAGTCAGACATCTTAACCACTGAGCCACCAGACAGTCGGTTGTGTGACTAATGTTAACCCACCACTTGTTCGGTTTCAACAGGTGCCATCAGCATTTTCAGTCAGCTGGACACCGTGATATTCTCTGGTCTTCAGTTCTTATCCGATCAGCTGATGCACAGAACTGTTCCGGCAGGCATATCCGCGATTCTTACAGCTGCAATGTGTTATAATCTTTATTCAGCTTCTCTATAGAACAAGTGTCGCTGAACGGTATGAGGAACATTAACTGTGCAGAAAATTTCTAGTATCTTATTTCTCCTTAGTAACATACAACTTGTAGTGCAGCTCAGGAATTACTTCTCATCAGAATGATATGGTTGATTCTATTAAATATTTGGGAGTAACAGTACAAAGGAACATGAAATGGGACATACACATTAATTCTTTAGTAGGTAGAGCAAATTCTAGGCTGCGATTCATAGGTAGAATCTTGAAAAATTGTAATGAACAAACAAAGGAGATAGCGTACAAATCTCTTGTGCGTCCACATTTGGATTATTGTTGTGCCATTTGGGACCCGTTTCGTAAGGGATTGATCGAAAGTATAGAGAAAGTACAGAGAAGAGCCGCTCGATTCGTGACCGCTTGCTACAGTCCTTATGAAAACGTCACAGAACTGATTAGTAGATTAGGTTGGGAGTCTCTGGTAGATAGACGACACACGTTTCGTTTAAACTTATTGGAAAACATGCGTACTCCAACTTTCACTCATGAGTGTAGTGAAATACTTCTTCCACCAACCTATTTGAGTCGGAAGGACAGGAAAGATAAAATTAGAGAAATAAGGTGCCGGACTGATTCTTATATGAATTCTTTTTTCCCTCGTATCATTAGGGATTGGAATGCACAGCAAAGAGATTATTAGCTTTGGTGCTGAGCACCCTCTGCCACCCACAATTTTGTGAATTGCAGAGTATATATGTAGATATGTAGATGTAGATGTAGATGAACCTACTTAACCATCGGAAAGTGGTAATTTTCATCATACCATTTTTTTAAAAAAAATATTACTATTTTGGTGTAATGTGCAGAGTCTAGCAGCTGACTTCCATTATTGTCACCTGTAACTAACCTCGTGTCTCATGCCCTCTCAGGATCTGCTTGACTCTGAGTAATATATTGTGGTAACAGCTTCTTTATCAAAGCGGCGCTACAAGCATAATGACCCACTTGTACGAAGCGTTCATACGGCAACGAGAGCCATACTCAAGTCGCTCTCCAGCGCGTATTAGTCGCATATTTATCTCTTATTTTTTATCATTCGTAACATCTGCTGAAACCAGTAGTCTTCTTAACAGAAGACATCTGAAGAAAAGATTAAGTGACATGGCTGTTCCTATCAGTTAGCCACAGATTTGTAAATCATTATTTATTACAGTTACAAGAAAAAAAAACGGTGATGAAATATTAGTCATAACAAGAACCTGACTTTATTATTATTATTCACGGTATTTTATCGGTAAAAGTAATCACCAACATTAATTAGCAGGATCAAACCTGGACGTAAGTGCCACACAAGATCATACCATGTTATTCCTATTTGAAGAATTAGTTTTTTTTCTGAAACTGCAAGTAAAGACCTCAAAATGTGTTAAAGGAAATTCGAAGAAATGCCCAGATCTCATAGAAAATAAAGCAAGTGGCCAGACACGAGTACATACCTCAACAGTTAAATATTTTTACAAGTATCATACGAGTGCGATTTTCTTTTCTGTCTAGGGTGTTAGGTTTCCAGTGACTTAAAAATCAAGACGTTTTGTTGCAGAGGAAGTTAATCCCAACTGTCGGTTACTAGTTTTCCCAGTAGTATCCAAGATTGATGTACTGTACCACTGTATGACCTCACGGGCTGCGTATTACAGAAACTAACACACACAAAGTAAAAAGGTTAGTAACTGTACCAACCACACAGTAGTTACTTATCCTCCCAAGCTAAATACATAGTTAAGACACTTCAAAAGCCATAAGTTCCGATGTAGTGATGAAGGAAGTAAATCTTTCCGTACACTTTTTTAAATTACGTCGCCAGTTATGGTGTTCGTTTGAGATAGACTTTATGAAAAATAGTATTTTAGACTAGTATATTTTAGGGTTGGTCCATCGCAACATTTTTCTTATAGAAAATAAAGTGTGTACTTAAAGATACCTACTTATTTCAGTCCATTGTTAGCATGCTACAAATCATATTTACGTATCCTCCAATGTTTAATTTACTTATTTAAAACTGTAGCGGTCTGCTGGCTCAGTGGCACAGTCGCTTGCGGCCGGCTGTAGCGAGCGGTCGCATTGTATTTTTCCTGGTGTCTGGTGCTGTGTGGTTAAGTGCTTACCAAGTAGATACAACAAAACCTAGTGAAAGTCATGGAAGCAAATCAATTCGTACGAAAATCTACGATAAAATTTTCCTTCGCTTACGGGTACATGCGTCCAAAGGCAGTGGAAATCGACGAGTGGCTCTACAATGAAATCGGCTTACGAGAGGAGAGTGTGTACGGCATTCAAGTCGACTTCCTCGCCAATGTGGTGTACGTCAAGCTTCGAGATGAAGAGGAGTGTCTGCGTATCTTAAAGGAGACTAATGGAGAAAGAAAATTCGTCCATACCAACGGCGAGGTAAGCAGCGTTTCTATATCGCATGCTGGTCTAGGTATAAGAAATGTTAAGGTCCATAACTTCCCCTTCGAAATCTCAACAAATAGCATACAGAGAGCTTTCGAAAAATACGGTACAATATTCAACGTAACATCGGACATTCGTAGTAGGAGATTCGTGGTAGACAGTGATATTAGATCTGTCAAAATCGATCTAAAATCCCACATACCCTCGTATATAAATATTGCAGGGTTTAAGGCGCTTGTCATTTACGAAGGACAGCCGAGAACGTGTGTCATATGTAATTCCAATGATTACCTCAAGGCGGAAAGCACTCAAAGGAGACCCTTGCAACTACCATCTGAACGGCTGGCCCCCCATACAGCCATTACTGGGGAGCCGCTAAAAGAAACATATGCTAATGTGGCAAAAGGTACCACCAGAATCAATACAACAAGAAATGATGAACCTGTGCTAGAAATGGAAACGGATAACCCACCAAACACCCCAATGGAGATAGAGAATACACTTATTAGAGAAGCACGCCAAGAATCGATGTACGAGAAAGAAAACAGCCTCACAATAGAGCAAGGAAACAACAAAAATGTCAAAACACGCTCTTCCGAAACATCGCTGAAAGAAGAAAAAAACAACCATGCCAAACAATACCCATTGCTTACATTACCCTTAGAGAAAAAGGAAGCCTTATCAATGGGAGAACGAAAGCAGGAAAATACACCCAATACCAAAAGGCCAAGACTCGAAAGGAGGAGAGTGGACTCAATAGCAGAAGAACTAGCAAAAAAAAAAAAAAAAAAAAAAAAAAAAAAAAAAAAAAAAAAAAAAAATCAAGGAAAGTCCCCGCCATTCAAACAGGAACAAAATCTGCTGAACTTCCCTATAGTGGAAACCACAACAAGGAAGCAAGCAACAACGAAAACAAGACCGTCGAAACAGTCTGCTCTGAGCCGTCGAACAGTGCTGATCGTTTCCTTGTTTACACGCGAGCCGTTCTAAGTGGTGCGAGCAAGCTATCGGACTTCGTGTCTACACAGTGGTTAGTGTTTCTTCGAGCTTAAGTTACCGCTGCTGTTGAACTACACAACAGGTGGAAGATAGTGGGTGAATAGTGCAAGAGGTGTAAGCCTAAGGGCTTACAGGATGCAGGAGGACACGGAAGGGAGCACAGCAGAGGAAACAGCAGAGGCTATCTCCTCGGCCCTTCAAGTGTGCTATACGCCGATCGAAGTTGACATCGTAAGTACGCCGCCCATTGCACTCCCAGATTCTGAAAAGACAACAGCTATAAAGAAACGCAAGCTACGTGCGTATGCCGACATAGACCAGCCTGCATGCATAAGTACCAGATGTGAAAGAGCCCCAACTGGGGAAATTGACTTAAATATGAATATTAATAGTGTGCCATTTATACCTACTAACCCCGCAATTGCCGCAAGCGTTTCAGGAAGTGAAGAGATAGCCCAATCAGAAATACCAATAACAACTCATACTAGCAATAGCAGCCAAAACGCAATAGCTATGGGATCTAGGGATTTTCCAACAGTCAATTCCGCAAATGTGCAAGCAGCTTCTACATTGGGAGAAGAGAAATTTAGGTATTCAGAACATGACACCGGTCCATTCATAGTCTATGCAGAACAGGTAAATACAGAACAGCACCCAAATAGGGGCGCCCTCGGTCGTCTTCATCCCATGTCCGTTGGTAAATTTATCAGGAATTCCATCCCAGCAATGAACCATTCGATCCTTAACATATCAACCAAGGGGAGGAACCGTGTTCAGATTGAATTTAATAACTATAAGGCAGCAAACAACCTGGCATCAGTCACCAATCACCCTCAGAATATAAAATTTTTTATACCACGCTATTGTACTGTTAAAGAGGGGGTAATAAGAGGGGTAGATACTAGATTAACTGAAGAAGAAATACTAAATGTCATAGATTCCGATATTGAAGTGATAGCAGCCAGAAGACTAAAGTGTAAGATCACAATCGACGGAATACATCAGTGGATACCGCGGCAAATGGTATGCATTACATTCAAAGGACAGATCCTCCCACCACATGTTTTCATTCACTACACCAGATGTCAAGTCGAACCATATGTTCAAAGAGTAACTCAGTGTTATAAGTGTTTGAGATATGGTCATATCAACAAGCACTGTCGCAGCAATGCTAGATGCGCTAAATGCGGAGAGGACCATGAAACATCCGGGTGCAACAAAACTAACAACTTCCACTGTGCAATATGTAGGGGAGACCACTTAGCAACATCTAGCTCCTGCCCAGAGTTTGTGAAACAAAAGCGCATCAAAACCCACATTGCCTATAACAACCTCACGTTAGACCAAGCCACAGCTCTAGAAAACCCAACTTCCTACGCCAAACAAGCTGCCAGGCTTCCCTTTACCCCAGACACCTCCAGCTTCCCCCCAATTCGCATACCTAAACCCGGAAGTCCAATATCCACCCCCATTCAAGCACGGGCAATAGCGAGGCCAACCCCTAACTTGCAAGAACGATTCAATAAGCAAGCCAGAACCGAGCCTCCTTCCAAGCAGCAGGCGACCAGAAGCCAAAACATAAAGATTCCATCAGATTTGTACTTTGACCATGGACCCTCCACATCTGCCCCGATAAGCTACAACCCCTATAGGCCCCCAGAACTTAGAAAGGGAAGAACCCCTCATAGATAAGGTGGTCTACATTGTTTCCTCGCTGCTGAAGATGGTTAATACAGGCGTTATGCCAGATATAAGAGAGTTCATCAGAAAATCCTTAGTGCTCAATAATAATGGCGAAGTGTAATAACTTCATGCAGTGGAACATTCGGTCAGTCCGATCTAATAAGGAAAACCTATTATACCTCCTTCAAGAAAATTCCATTGCAGTGGCGGGATTAATGGAAACGTGGTTGAAACCTGACAACCACTTCTCTTGTACAGGATACAATGTGATTCGGTCGGATCGATCAGACGGTTACGGAGGAGTCGCTCTTTTGATCAAAAGTGGAATACAGTATGATGAAATTCAGCTCAACTCGCAGGGATCGAATTTACAAGTATGTGCAGCCAACGTAGAATATGACAGCAGGAACCACAGAAAAATAACAGTTGCTTCAATTTATAGATCTCCCCAAACTCCAGTGTCCAAAAGAGAACTGGGTCAGGTAATAGAGCAATTATCCCCCCCAATGCTTATTATGACGGACCTTAACGCCCACCACCAACAGTGGGGAAGTGAATCCAGCTGCGCAGTAGGCAAAGTGGTAATAGATTTACTGGAAGAAATGAACTTAGTCTTACTGAACGATGGTTCAGAAACAAGATACCACAGAGCAACAGAACGTAGATCGGCAGTCGATATCTCACTCATCTCGCCGGGATTGGCCATCGACATTGAATGGAAGATCCTCCCAGACCATCGGGATCTGACCATTTTCCCATCATAATGTCCCCACCTGACCAGAGATTCAAGACCACTCCTCCGTCTCCCACTTACAAGTGGAACACAAGGAGAGCTAACTGGCCACTATATAAACAGTTCATAACAGATAAACTAGAAAAATTTAGCACGTCAGATGACCCCAAAAATGACTACCTCGCCTTCACCACAATTATGGATCAAGCGGCCCAAGTATCCATCCCAGAAAATAAACAGAGAAAGTTGCCACACAGACACAGCCCGAAATGGTGGGATGAAGAGTGCACCAAAGCGATAAAAGACAGAAAGAAGGCGTTAGCGCAATATAAAGGACAGGCAACGGACGAACAATACATATTCTTAAACAAGATACAAGCTTCCACGAAACGCCTTCTGAAGAAGAAGAAAAGAGAATACTGGCAAAATTTTTGTAAGTCTCTGAACAAAGATGTGCCAACTAAACTACTATGGAGACAGGTTAAAGGAATTCAGCGTAAGACAACGCAATCAATCAAACACATCTCCACTGCGACGGCCATGGACCTCCTTTGCTCTTTGGCTCCAGACTGGTGCTCAGAAAAGGAAGTCGACATTCAGAACCCGGAAGCAGACCACCCTTTGCTTCAACCTTTCACAATAGAGGAATTGGAAAGTGCACTCAAAAAATCCAGTAACACCGCTCCAGGAATGGACCAAATACAGTATTCGATGATAGATAACCTCCCCAGAGAAGGCAAAGACTTGTTCCTCAAAATTATGTACAGGGTCTGGATGGAGAGAGTCCACATTCCCCCACTAAAAGCAATAAGAGTGGTCCCAATCCACAAACCTCACAAAAACCCCAGTGACAGCGGATCATACCGGCCAATTTCACTCCTGTCATGCTCCTTGAAAATGTTAGAACGGATGATTAAACTCAGACTGGAGTGGTATGTAGAACATCATCACCTTCTACCAGAAACCCTGCTTGGCTTCAGAAAGGGGAAAGGCACAAATGAAATCATAGCACAACTAGTGACAGATATCCAAATCAGTAATGGAGAAAACTTTTACCTGACGGCCCTATTCACCGATATATCCAAAGCATACGACAACGTTGTTCTCCCTCTACTGGCGGAAAAACTTAGACAGTTGCCTCTCCCGGAAACTTTCGTGGCGAATCTAATAGCGCTGCTGGAAAATAGAGAGCTATTCATAATTGGAGGTGAAGTAGTCGGACCCAGGCTTACAAGTAAAGGACTGCCTCAGGGATCTATATTGTCCCCCCTTCTCTTCAATATCTACGTCAGTGACCTCCACTCAAAGATACCTCGGGAAGTAAAATTGTTACAATACGCCGACGATGTTTGCCTTTACATCAGCCAGCGGACATTACAAGCCTGTAAGACAAGGTTAAGCATCGCAATGGACAAAATGAAGGCTTGGATGATACGCCATGGCTTCGACCTTTCTACAGAAAAGTCCGTAGTCTGCATATTTACAAGACATAGGGTACCGCACATAACTGAAATCTCACTGGGAGCCCACTCTTTCCCTGTCAAGAAAACAGTCTCATACCTAGGCTTGAAAATGGACTCGAACCTTAAATGGTCCAACCATATAGCTTACATCCTCAAAAAAAGTGAAGCAGCCATGAACCTAATTAGAGCCATTACCGGCAAATCCTGGGGAGCGGAAAGAGTACTCAACATGACACTTTATCGATCGCTCGTAAGACCACTTTACGATTATGGCTGTATATGCTTTGGATCCGCATCGAAAGAGTTGTTGAAGAAATTGATAAATCACAATACAAAGCACTGAGACTATGTACCGGGGCCATGGCATCTACGCCTACAAACGCCTTGTTGGTCGAATGCCTCGAACCACCACTACACATTAGGCGAACATACCTCTCCAGAAAATTCATACTAAAGCAATTAGAACTCGAAGAGAATCCGCTGTTGGAAAAGTTATCAGTATTATCGGCACAGTACTCAGAACGTGCATACTGGAAGAAGAAAAACTAGTCCACCCCTAGCAAGAGCATATGAGGACCTAAAGATATTCTCCACAAAAATATACCGAGCTCAACTATTACCTGTCTATTCAAGAAGAATGCCCATTACCACTCTGAAATTGGACATCCGTACCAACATTAAATTTCTGGAAGGGAGCGAAAGGAACAATGTCATAATGAGGGACTACATCTCAAACCTAATAGGTAACCCAGCATGCCTGTACACAGACGGTTCCAAATCAGATCACTCAGTGGGATGCGCATTTGTGGATACGACAAACAACAAGTCGGAAGCCTACAGCCTACCGGAAGAAGCAACGGTCTTCACAGCGGAACTACTTGCAATGGTCAAAGCTCTAGAATATTGCACAAAACTGCAAAGCTCGAGAATAGCAATAATAACAGACTCCCTGTCCGCTATTAACAAACTAAACAACATCTCCAAAGACAATGGCAGATGTTGGTTAGCCTATGAAATACTTAGAACAGTTTCCAAACTTAGAGAGAAAGGCACGGAGATCACTTTCATTTGGTCCAAAGGACACGCAGGTATTACAGGTAATGAGCAAGCAGACAGACTAGCCAAAGAAGCTGCACTCAGCGGAAACAAACTCAACCTTGTTCCGGCATCGGATCTATTACCAGCGATTCGACGCGATGTCAAGAGAGAATGGGCCAACGAATGGGAGACAAGGGACCTCCATAAAGGTCAACATTACCGACAGATCCATCCCTCCATTCCGAGAGCTCATTGGTACTCCAACCGGATACTGTCCAGAGGACTCTCAACATTCATAGCAAGGCTGAAGTTTAACCACGGGCGGTTCAAGTCGCATCTGTTCAAAATCAACGTAGTTAACTCGCCCTTCTGCGAATGCGAAGAAAATATTTTGGAGGACGTCGATCACCTTTTCTTCGCATGCAAGCGCCACTGGAACAAATCTACACAATTAATATTGGACTTACAAAGACACGGGGCTGAACTTCCCACCAAAATCCAACATCTTCTCCAGAAACAAGAACCTGAAATCTATATAAGCCTCTATAGATTTGCCAAAGAAAATCACATAGATATATGATCCTTGTAACAAATATCTGTACAGGAAAAGTGTTGCTCATGAATTCATAAGATGTAAACCAACTCTACCGTAAGAGTTTTAGTTCTAACTTAGCAGGATAACAAGTAAATAGATTATAGGATGAGAGTGGTACTCTTAACTAGACAACATAACAAGTAAATCAATTGTTCTATAAGTGTAAATGTATAACCGAATAATACTACATGTAAATCAGTTGTACACTAAGAGTTTTATGCCTAAGGCAACGCAATATGTAAACCAATTGCACTGTAAGAGCTCCATTTGCATTTACTTAGGTTAACATATAAATCAGTCGTATAGTATGAGTTGTATTTTTAAAGGTATAACATAACATGTAAATCTATTGCACCACAAGAGCAGTGCTGTTATCCTTGAAATATAAGATGTAAATAAATGCTAGTCTAAGAGTTTTATTTCGAACTTTGTAAATTACCAGGCAAATCAACTATATGTCAAGAATCATATTCCAAAACTAATAATAAAAAGCACGGTAGGAGTTGTACTCCTGGCATTACCATATAATATGTAAACCAAAATATTGTAATGTATTGTATGGTATTTTATTGTATTGTACTTGGTTGTATTACAGTATATGGCACTTTATTGCATTGTATTGTCCTGTATCGTATTGTATTGCCCTGTAATGTATTGTATGTTTCGGAATTTTTGTTCTGTATTGTATGGTATCGTACTGTAAAAATTGCACCTCTAACCTTGTACCATCAATATGTAAAGGTATTCTTGGCTGTATGGACTCTGTCCTTTTGCCAATAAATAAATTAAAAAAAAAAGACCGTCGAAACACATGACATGGATAAAGCCCGTGAAGAGAATATATCCTTATGGTCGGAAGAACTAGATGACACCGAGGAAGAGGATATATCAAATGAAGCAGAGATATGAACGATACAACTGCACGTGACTGTAAAGATACATAATGACAGATAGAAGTACAACGCGGACTCAAACATACTGTGTGTCAACCCTAAATGGAAATGGGATTAAGAACCCAACAAAAATACAATGCCTAAAAGAATATCTATGGGCGGCGCGCGGAGGTAGATATAGCGCTCCTTCAGGAAGTGGCCTGGGAAGGTGCATTAAGCATCACTGGATACAACGAATTGAAGAATAGATAACGGTCTAGGAACGACAATTTTAACCAAGGAGGGTATCGAAATCCAAAACGTCGAAATATTAGAAAACGGAAGGGGCATAGCCTGCATGATAGCCGGAGCGCGCATAATAAATATTTATGCACCTTCCGGAAATCAAAATAGAGAAAGCAGAAGACACTTCTACAAAACAGAAATAACCCAATTACTGACAGATACCTGCAACAGTCTAATACTTGCAGGAGACTTTAACTGCGTCATATCTCCAAAAGACCAATACCCAAACTTCAACAAATGCAAAGAACTCGAGTATTTAATAAAAAATTAACACTGTCAGACAGTTGGGAAGTAAAAAAATGGGCAAATTCCTGGTTTACATACACCACTGAGAGCGCAGCAAGTAGACTGGACAGAATATATGTCTCACATGACATAACCAGCAAAGTTTCCTCAGTAGAGATCTGGCCATTAGCCTTTTCAGACCACAATGCATACCACTGTAAAATAAACTTACACCCGCAAAAAATAATCAGAAAAAGGGGGCAGTGAAAATTAAATACCACCCTTCTAAGCGACAACGAACTGAAACATGTAGTCAACGACAAGTGGAACCATTGCAAGATGCAAAAAAGTAAATATAATACAACAATGCAATGGTGGTTGGAATGCGCAAAACCCAAACTCAGAGTCGCCATGATTAACTACTCCAGACAGCAAAAGCAATGGGAAAATAGCACCAAAGAATTCCTTTTCATGGCCTTGAGAGAGCTATGCACCAATAACACAGAAACGTTGCAAAACAACCGGAAAATAAAACAACTCAAAGCCAGAATAGTTAAAATAACAAGCAGGAAACTGCTAGGATATCAAATAAGAGCAAAAAACGGTCTCCATCCAACAAGCAGAAACAACATCAACCTTCCATCTTGTCAAAGAAAAACACAACGCAAAAAGAAAGCTAATAACTGAGCTAAAAACAGAAGGAGGAGACAGACTTGCGGATCAAAAAACAAATAGAGGAAGAAGTAACAAAATACCTAAGCAAAACATATACAGGAGAGACAATTGATAAAGAAGTCAACAAAATATTACAATGCATCAACCCGGTGTTATCTTAAGAAGACAATGAAGCTATAAACCAGAAAATAACACAGGAGGAAATAGAAGATGCCATAAAAAGATGCCCGAAAATGAAGTCACCTGGCCCGGACGGATTACCAATAGAATTTTACATGGAATTCTGGGACTTAATAAAACAAGAATTTGAAGACATGTACAACGAGCTATTGACTATGAACACAGCTCCAACTGAACTAGTAGAAGGATTAATTATATTAATCTCAA
This sequence comes from Vandiemenella viatica, assembly GCA_031002005.1. Classification (NCBI taxonomy): domain Eukaryota; kingdom Metazoa; phylum Arthropoda; class Insecta; order Orthoptera; family Morabidae; genus Vandiemenella; species Vandiemenella viatica. Next base: position 139,120,323 of record JARYHS010013630.1, on the reverse strand, counting down.
AGAACCAGATAAGAAAGACATAGAAAATTTCAGACCACTCACTAGGCTGAACTCGGACTATAAAGTATTCAGTTGAATCATCGCCACAAGGCTTAGAAATGTATCCGAGAAAGTAATAGGGGAATATCA
>JARYHS010013630.1:139054480-139119194 GCA_031002005.1 Vandiemenella viatica | reverse complement strand
TCATCTTTCAAACAAAAAACTTGTTGAAATAGTTCGCAGCTTTAAAAAACACTAGCTCATCTTATCGAAGTCGAGAATTCTTAATCGTTCAGAATCTCTTTTGGCAGGGCTGTTACAGGGCTCAATGATTTTAAGCACTCACTGTTTCGTTGTTGTGCATTTACAGTAACGGTGTAGACTGCTTCGTCGACGGCGAAATGTTGCAGCAAATGCTCGCTGCAACACTCAAGTCAACTATTGACTTTAGCACTTCTACCTAGTGCAGAATCAGAGTACGCTGTCCTCCCCAGAAAGAAAAATACGCAGAGTTATAAGTCGCTCCAGAATCTACATAGAGCGATTCTCAAGCATACGACGTCTACCATTCGAGACCTAGTACGGTACACTCAAGGCCGGGTACGGAGTGTCTTCCAAGAAATCCTCCACTGTGGCTCTCGCGTCTTCTCCCACTGACCACGTCTATAGATGACGCATTTTTAACATGAAGACTAAAATACCCAGAAATTAGTATCACGCGGAGATTTTTGCGCCGGTGATTGATTCTGCTATGATAAGTACTCCTTAAATAGTTATTCTATTGGCCAGAATCATTTTCTGGCGTGTTCGTGAATTTCGCTGAACACGCTGAATTTCGACAGCAGTAGGGGCATGAGCCTCCCAAAACTCCCGAGTTAAGAAAAGTCTACGGCCAGTCCACCACCTTTCTTGGGATATTTCCTCGGACCTAGGGTCGCACGGGTACTAACAGTGGGGTCGGGCCATTGTCCGTTCCTAAGAGCCCGGCTCCGGTCTGGCGAATGCACTGTTACGTCAGGCTGTAGCAGCTAGCAAAATTCTGCCTACCACTGATTTCATTTTACATCAATAATAAAAATTGTACAGGATGACCCACCTTTGCCATTCCATTACAAGTTGAAGTTAGGGGAACACAGGGATTTAAAAGGAAAATGTCCTGGTTAGCATCCGCTTAGGATTACTACTAGGCAACAATTCCTTGGCTTCTTCCCCATTTCATACAAATGTGGAATACATCTTAGGTAGAATCAGTTACAGACATAATTGATCATTTGTATCGAAGAAGAAATTGGATTCTATAATCCGGCAAATGGCTGGATGCACCAAGAATTACACACATTAAATCTCGCATTACCTGCAGCTTCTTAATGTGATATTAATATTCCATACATCGTAGCCGCATAAAAGTATGGATGCGCTTTTAATATGGCAGTTCTTTTAGCATCCGGCTTCTAGCGAAGCTACCCTCTAACGTGGCCTGTCTTGATATTTGACCATGAAACGTGATAACTGTGTCCTGTGTTTTTTGGGATAATCTGTTTGTGGAATGTGCTGTCGATTTGTAACCTAAACCAGTGTTTCTCAACCTGTGGTCCGCGAAGATGGTACAGGTGGTCCACAGACAAATTATTTAGCATTTGGCTACCGTATTCATATTGTATAAGGCTATAAGCGAGTATAAACCTCATGATCAACTATTTTAAAAGGCACGAATATTTCAGCAACAGGGCAAAAATCTGGTATTTTGCGGAATATGACAGAATTGTTGCTGCAATATTAATTTGTTTCTAGTTGGAAACAAAATAAACGCCGTTCGTTTAAGGATTGTGTTAATGACTGTTTTCTGAGAGTTTCGTAATACGTTTGATGGACCGCGTCACATGATGGTGTTGGTAATATAACAGTGGCGAAGTAAACAAAATAAATGGTTTCAGGTGTTGTTTCTTTAAATTTGGCGTTCAGGTCGGTGGCATATTGTAGTAGCCAGCCTACAGTAACATCATTATTCATTTGGTTACTAAATATTAGAGTATGGTCAATATGTAACTAACTTTTGATAGTTAATTTTCAGTTTCAAAATTGTGTTTCCGTATGAATTTAAAACATGGTTTTAGATTTAGTATGTTATAATGGTACAATAAAATACCTCTCACATGGATTAAAAATTAGGCCTGCGTAAGTTAGTGGTCAGCAGTGTCAATTTACTGGTCCTTGCGTTCGAAAAGATTGAGAAACGTTGACCTAGACCAATGGTTCCCAAATAGTTTTTCCCGAGTACCACTTCAAGAAAGAGCTGAACCTCGCGTACCCCCTTATAGCTACATTTTCCTCTGCGTTCATTCCAGTCTAGTGCTTCGCACAGCCACAGCATTACAGAAATGTAATTCACACACATACCGTTTGACTGTCTTAAAACCGAGCGTGGTAGTGTAACGGCTAACGTTCTGGCCTCGCATTCGGGAGGACGGCGGTTCGAATCCCCGTCCGGGCATCCAGATTTGGGTTTTCCATGGTTTCCACAAATCACTCCAGGTGAATACCGGGATGCTTCCTACAAAAAGGCCATGGCCGAATTCCTTCCCATTCCTTGCCCCCATCCTTTCCCGTCTCTAAAAAGACCTCGTAGTTATAGGAGACGTAAAGCAGATGAGAAAAAAAAAGGCTGTCTTAAAATATACACTCCTAGAAATTGAAATAAGAACACCGTGAATTCATTGTCCCAGGAATGGGAAACTTTATATACACATTCCTGGGGTCAGATACAACACATGATCACAGAGACAGAACCATAGGCACATAGACACAGGCAACAGAGCATGCACAATGTCGGTACTAGTACCGTGTATATCCTCCTTTCGCAGCAATGCAGGCTGCAATTCTCCCATGGAGACGATCGTAGAGGTGCTGGATGTAGTCCTGTGGAACGGCATGCCAAGCCATTTCCACCTGGCGCCTCAGCTGGACCAGCGTTCGTGCTGGACGTGCAGACCGCGTGAGACGACGTTTCATCCAGTCCCAAACATGCTCAATGGGGGACAGATCCGGAGATCTCGCTGGCCAGGGTAGTTGACTTACACCTTCTAGAGCACGTTGGGTGGCACGGGATACATGTGGACGTGCATTGTCCTGTTGGAACAGCATGTTCCCTTGCCGGTCTAGGAATGGTAGAACGATGGGTTCGATGACGGTTTGAATGTACCGTGCACTGTTCAGTGTCCCCTCGACGATCACTAGAGGTGTACGGCCAGTGTAGGAGATCGCTCCCCACACCATGATGCCGGGTGTTGGCCCTGTGTGCCTCGGTCCTATGCAGTCCTGATTGTGGCGCTCACCTGCACGGCGCCAAACACGCATACGACCATCATTGGCACCAAGGCAGAAGCGACTCACATCACTGAAGAAGACACGTCTCCTTTCGTCCCTCCATACACGCGTGTCGCGACACCACTGGAGGCGGGCTGCACGATGTTTGGGCGTGAGCGGAAGACGACCTAACGGTGCGCGGGACCGTAGCCCAGCTTCATGGAGACGGTTGCGAATGGTCCTCTCTGATACCCCAGGAGCAACAGTGTCCCTAATTTGCCGGGAAGTGGCGGTGTGGTCCCCTACGGCACTGCGTAGGATGCGACGGTCTTGGCGTGCGTCCGTGCGTCGCTGCTGTCCGGACCCAGGTCGACGGGCACGTGCACCTTCCGCCGACCACTGGCGACAACATCGATGTACTGTGGAGACCTCGCGCCCCACATGTTAAGCAATTCGGCGGTACGTCCATCCGGCCTCCCGCATGCCCACTATACGCCCTCGCTCAAAGTCCGTCAACTGCACATACGGTTCACGTACACGCTGTCGCGGCATGCTACCAGTGTTAAAGACTGAGATGGAGCTCCGTATGCCACGGCAAACTGGCTGACACTGACTGCGGCGGTGCCCAACCGCTGCGCAGCTAGCGCCCTTCGACGGCCAACACTGCTGTTCCTGGTGTGTCCGCTGTGCCGTGCGTTTGATCATTGCTTGTACAGCCCTCTCGTAGTGTCCGGAGCAAGTATGGTGGGTCTTACACACCGGCGTCAATGTGTTCTTATTTCAATTTCCAGGATTGTATTTTGGTGGTAGTAATGTTTGCGTAATTGTTTTTTGTTTTTCAATTGTCTTATTGAATACCTCAGTCAAGAGAGAACCTCGCGTACCCCCGGAGCAACCTCCCGTACCCCTGGAGGTACGCGTACCACTAATTGGGAACCACTGACCTAGACGATTACGAAAAACCGCCTAATACCAGCTGTCGGATTTCTGTTCACCTAGTCGTGTCTTACCCTGTCTGGTACAATTTTCACTTAACATAACTAAAAATAAACTCGTTGTGAATCAGATTCTTCAATCACCTACCTAAGAATCTAAGAATAATGGCCCTAAATATATTCAAAAATTGTGGTAAGGAATTTAGATGTTCGTATAAAACTGAGAAATTATTTGATATAATCTAAATTTTACTTACATTAATAATATTATATTATTAATTGTATTAACAGGTATATATAATTATAATGTTTATATAACGAATCCTATTTCAATAATTTATTGACCAATCTTATATATATATAGACGTGTGTGTCCCTATATTTCGCCCTGCAGCCACCACTACCTAGCGAAGACGACTGGTGTTTGTGTGTGGTAGTAGCATGGAGTTTCCCATCGTGCACAACATGGCCGAATGCCGGTTGTTGTGGAGTGAGAGAGATACTCGTATCATCGTATGGTGATTGAAAGTAGTCGACCTGGGGCGCTTTCATATTTCGAATAAGGACGTGTATGTCCCTGAACGAACTCGAGTCTCCCATCGTGTGGTTACATGTCGGTTGCAATCAATCAAAATTCTTTATAAACACGAACGAAGTCGTTGGCATCAACTAGTGGTGACTGAAATGATTATGACAGTTATTGGCAACCTCAGCAGAAATGCATGCCCGGTGTACACAGTTAAACATATGTCTATATTGAAACCAAATTTAACAGAAACGTAATTCACATTCTCTACTACGACGTCTGTAAATAATTTAACAACATGCAAACCACACGGATTTTAACAATGCATTAACAAATGTGCTATCAGAAACAAAAGTCAATGAGCACTGGTTTCTGTCCCTCATAAATTAAACAATTAAACAGTGTGAGCACTTCTGTCAAATATGCCACTAGCTGATACTCGAAGAGATTACCGGTAATTTTCTAGCGTGTGTTATGCGCTGGAAAAATGAAGATTGCATTTTACTCCTTGCTTTACGTGCTACTTTAATCTCGAGAATTTCTAAAACGAGAAACAAATAAATCTTAGGAGCGGGATCTGAATAATTTTCAGGCGTTATTTTAAGTTGTAATGACAAATAATTTTAGAAAATACCTTATTGTTTTGTATAGACCCAAAATCATAAAGCTCCGCGGAATTCCACTTTTCCTACTTTGATGACAATATTTTTTAATTTATTATCGAGGCTCAGAAATTTTCCAATCGAAGTCGTACTTCAAGCGGCCTAAAGTTCCCAACTGTTGGAAATTTTACAAGTAATAATAATAACAATCTCAACAATGCTGTTAAAAGTAGAAGGTATTACATAATACTGTACAATGTCAATTGTATTTTATCAGTCTTTTGTGTTCCCTCCTTCTGAATTAAAAATGAAACCCCAGCGAAATCACCTGTTTTACTGTCTGTTCGTCTGTTACAGACTATTAACTTCTGAACGCTTTAACTTAGAGACTTGTAACTGGCACTATTTTTGTTTTTATTGTATTACTACTTCAAACACAACTGCAACCTATAATTTCGAAATCATGGATGTGAAATTAGTTATAGGGATTTGGTGAGGGTTAAAGGAAATTTATTTAGTAATATTCAGAGGTATCCAATAAAAGTTGAAAATCCGCCGATTTTTTAAATTAATAGATTCTTTTTATTATTTATTCACTTCACAATACGTCTGAGTCTCTGGTGTAAAAACCCTAAAAAATTAGAGTTAACGCTTTTTTCCCCCTAACTACCGATCCGGAAATTCTTTCATGAATACACTAACATACAGCATTTTACAGATTATAGGAAAACCAAAACTATTTTGCTACATTTCATGGTTTTCGTAAAATAACTAAAAGTGTAATATTAACAAAATTTGATTCTTTAGTTAATAATTTTTTTTCTGAAGAAAATCATACAGGCTAATTCAATAGAGAATTTGATGAATCAAGTAATAATTATGTCGTGAACATTGCTTGAAATTTTTTATCTTATGTTGTTTTGTGTTCGCTTTATATACACTATTTGAAAGAAACCTCCGAAAAACAAAAAAATGAACTCGAGTTAAAGATCACTTGCTACTAAATTATTTAAAGTGCATAAAAATATCGTTTCTAGTTAATTTAATAGACAATTTGGGTATAAGACCTTAAGTGATTATAACTAGCGACGGAATTTTTTTTAATCCGTCATAAACTTAAATAAATCATTCATAGGAGAAAGTTCATTAATAAGTGTCTGTATACAGGGTGAGTTTTTTATCTTGAGACAACTAAATATCTCGAAAACTACAAATCCGATCAAAAAAAGTGGGTAATAAAAATTGTTCGTCTCGACGGGGGACATCCGATGATACCAAATTTGACTCCCCACCCCCACCCCCTAGGGGTGGGGGAAGGGGGAGAAAAAAAACTTAAATAGGAACCCCCATTTTTTATTGCAGATTCTGATTCCCCGGAAAAAACTACCCCTATTTCACCCCCAATTCGAGTCATTTTGGTCGATAGATGGCGCTGCAATCGACAAAAATCAAAATAAGCAAAAATTCATTTAAAAATGAGGATATCTCGTGAAATACACATCAGATCAGCAAAATACAAGTTAATGTGATTGATATTTTTCAAAAACTATTCAATAACACCACCCACCTCCAAACTTGAGGGATGGGAATGGACATTATTTCAAAATGCACTGATGCAAATTCTTTAGCAGATAGCGAAAGTCAAACATTACTTTTTGCGTTACCCAGGAACAACGACGTGGACGTAGTAATTTTCTGTTCCCTTTGGGGTGCTAGATTTAGGTGAGTCCCCTCGCCTCTCACCATCGGGGTGCTTGTTTTTGGTGAGTCCCCTCGCCTCTCACCATCGGGGTGCTTGTTTTTGGTGAGTCCCCTCGCCTCTCACCATCGGGGTGCTTGTTTTTGGTGAGTCCCCTCGCCTCTCACGTGTTTGTTTCTAACAACAATTCTAAAGCAAGTGCTCGAAAATATCACCACCGACATCGATGCATTTATTTACCCGCTCTTGGAATGATTCGACGCAACTAAGAAGCATATCCGGCGTGATTTTTTGACAAGCGTTGGTAATTCGTTCAATCATGTTTTCAGGCGTTGTTGGCACTTCACTGTAAACTTCATTCTTCAAGTATCCCCATAAAAAAAAATCAGGCGAAGTGAGATCTGGTGATCTTGCAGGCCACGGCACTGGACCTCCTCTTCCGATCCATCGACGATTGTACAGACGATCTAACACTTCCCGCGATCTTACAGCAAAATGTGCTGGACAACCGTCATGTTGAAACCACATTGTTTGTCGCACGTCTAAGGGTACGTCTTCAAGCAATGTTGGCAGTACGTCCTCTAAGAGTTGTTGATATTTCTCCCCATTGAAATGTCCATGGATAAAATGTGGACCAATAAGTTTGTCCCCAATTATCCCACACCAAACATTTACATTCCACGGACGCTGATGTTCAACTTGGCGTAACCAATGCGGGTTTTCCACACTCCAATAATGCATGTTGTGTCGATTAATGGTGCCGTGGTTAGTAAAAGTGGATTCATCCGAAAACAGTACTCGAGCAAAGAAATGGGGTTCTTCTTGTATTTTCTGTAGCGACCATCGGCAAAATGTCAATCGATTATCGAAATCATTGCCGTGAAGTTCTTGATGCAACGAAACATGGAACGGATGGTATTTTCTACGATGCAAAATCTGACAAACAGTAGTCTGAGAAATTCCTGATTCACGACTTATTTGTCGAGTACTAATGTGAGGGTTATAAGCCACTGCAGCTAAAACTGCAACTTCATTATTTTCTCCAGCTATCGTCCTTCGCCGCTTTCGTTTGTTTGTGTGCACACTTCCCTCCTGAGTGAACTGTTGGATAATACGGTAAAAAGAAGCGCGCGATCGAGGCTGGTCTGGAAAACGATGAGCATAAAGATCAACAGCATTATCGATATTCTTGCGACATTCTCCATAAATGTAGACCATTTCAATTTTTTCTTGCAACGTTATAGCCTGCATTCTCATTGACACGTGCAACAGAACGAAGTAAATAAATCAGAGATGTTATGAACGCTATGAAAGTACATCAAGTAATGAGAAAACTCTGAGAAATGAGCGACGATGTGAACGCAATGGAAGTACATCAAGTAATGAGAAAACTCTGAGAAATGCAGCGCCATCTATCGACCAAAATGACTCGAATTGGGGGTCAAATAGGGGTAGTTTTTTCCGGGGAATCAGAATCTGCAATAAAAAATGGGGGTTCCTATTTAAGTTTTTTTTCTCCCCCTTCCCCCACCCCTAGGGGGTGGGGGTGGGGAGTCAAATTTGGTATCATCGGATGTCCCCCGTCGAGACGAACAATTTTTATTACCCACTTTTTTTGATCGGATTTGTAGTTTTCGAGATATTTAGTTGTCTCAAGATAAAAAACTCACTTGGTATAGTAGCTCCCGTTACTTGTCTTTGTATTTTCGGCGGTAATGGGCTGGCATAACACACAAGTAACAAAATACATAATGCAAATAGGATGAAGGCTAAGGAAATAGTGACTAGCTTACCTGAAGTTTCTTTTTCCAATCCGTACAAGAGAAGAGGAGCTGCATTGCAGTTCAGCAGGATCAAAACAGTGGTATAGCTATACAGTATGAACAAATTTTCTGCCATTCACACATGCTTCCAACTCTTAAGTTACAGTTTACTTTTCCAGACCATAAATGTTATTTTTTTTCTTCTTTTTTACATATGTCTTTTTCCTCTTGTCTCCACGTTTAATAAATGTCTTCATTTTCAGTTCCAGTTAAGTTGCTTTTAACCTATCCATTTTGTGTCCTAAAACGCGTCATTCACCCCGACATGATCTTTTAGAGTTTTCACCCTCACATATTATATGTTCTCTCCTACAATCTGGACAGTTTAGATGGGAAAACCGAGTACCCCCTCCCCATATAATAACACTATACCATGTTCTGTTAAGAGATGCGGATCAAGGTCACTCTGTCTGCTCTAACCCCACGCAGCTCTAACCCGTACAGGCGAAGGGGAAATAGCTGCCGCGCATGCGCAATCATCCTCCCAAGGTATGTGGTACAATATGTTGCATTTCATGTGATGTTTTCTTTAGTAAAATCGAGCATTGTAATTATTTGTCATGAGAGAAATTAGTGAATCGTGTGTCGTTTAAATTGCGTGTTTACCAACGTCAGTTTCATATGTTAATAAAGATAAATATAATATCAGTGAATAAAACTTACTGCTTCCAGTCATTATTTTAGTTTTAAAAGTTGCGTGATACATTTAGAGAATTAAATAAAAATTTTAAATGTGTTTCCCAGTGGAAGTTACTTCTCGTAACACGTCGTATAAATTTTGAAAAGAAAATGGATTTTTTCTTTGAGTTTTGAGCAATAACTTGCATTATCCATTACGAGGACACGCCCTTCTTCCAGACTCTTAAGCAAGTTAGAAAACCATTCTCTGAACCCTTCACTACTGATTTCTTGGTGGTAGTCACCAGGACTTTTAGACTGAAGCACTAAACCAGCCCCTTCAACTTATCCATCAGTTGCTGACCCAGCATGACAAAAGATTCTTTGAGTATTTGCCTATAGGAACCCTGAGGCCACCATTTTGTTTAGAGTGTTGACAAATAAACTTCCTTGCGTGATTATGATTTACACACGTTTCGTCAAGATAGGTGATAGGTCGAAGAGGATGTGCTTTCCTAAAATCGTGCATTTTTCACCTTAAAAATGAGGCCCGGGTGCAACAATGTTTGTCCTTTCCATCATTACATTTTGTTTATGTGAAGTAGGGTGTTTTTAGTAATTTATGCGAAGTTTTCTAGCGTCTTAAAAAATTATACACATCAAAAATTATTGTTTTTGACTGTCGCCTAACATAACAACTATCTGGCGTCATTTCACTTACTGTGTTTTTTAAGGATGTATTGGTATATACACGACATACTGTGACAAACGACAGTGCCTCCTGCCTGCCTGTAGCAGCGGTCTGCTCGGCGGGGAAGGCATCGAGAGTTGGTGGTGAGGTGAGGCACGGGTCGAGGGGAACATGACCTTGACACGCCAGTGGAGAGTGAACAAGGTATAACTCATATTGTTTTCATCGCCAAACAATATCATGACCTTGAAAAAAATCAATCAATCCTTTACTATTCTGTCTAAAAATGTTTCCCCTCATTTCATATTTGCAAAAGTTATTTGCCACTAGCTGCGTGATTACATCATTAAATTAGTAGGACAGCAGTTATTTCAGGATTAGTTGCTAAACTTTGGAAAATGAAAACACAAGAACTCAACTTTTTATAGTTTTACGTCTCATCGACGTCATTAGAGGCGGTATAGGTATGAAGGCAAGGAACAGGAAGGAATTTGGCCATGACCTTTTGAAGGACTCATCTTGGCATTCGCCTGCAGGGATTTTGGAAACTATGGAAATTAGAAATATGGATAACCGGACAGGGATTCTAACCTGCGTCTTCCCGAATACGAGTCCAGTAGCTGAAACGACATTAGGCAAGGTGGTGGGGAGGCGGCGAGGGCTAGCCAGTGGCGCGTGCTGATACGTACACTGCGGCTGACGTGGCGCGGCCTCGAAAACCACGTGCCGTGGGAAACCACCTTTATCATTCACCCACTACGATCGGTGAAGAAATCAAGCCAGTGTAATCAGATTCATTAGGTCACTTGCTGAATACATGCTCTGAGACATTAAACACAAAAAAATCAGGAAGACTAAAAATCACAACAATTAGCTAAAGCAATTAAGATGCAAATTAATTCATTTTCCATTAACATGTATTTCATAGATAAAACAAGAAAGCAAATCACTGTAGAATGTATATGAGCAGTGTAAATCATCAGCAACTTTTTTTTTAATTATAATGTGTTCATGTACAAATCTCGTCAAGCGCTTTTGAATCTTTATTTTTCCTGCGTAAGTAAATGAAACATGTTTGGTCTTGATCTGCGGAAAGATAGTGTATCTAACAAATCAGTACATAGTTTTTCCTTCTCTGGAAGGGAATATAAGCCTCTGGCACTGAAATGAACGAAACTCATATTTTGAATCGGCACCAAATAACAGGAGCCACCTCATACCTCATTTAGTCTTTCTTGGCCCCACTCCTTGTAATTTCTTGAAGTTCTCCAAGCTGAAAATGATACTGCAATTTTTCCGATTTGAGTCCAACTGTGCCATTCCCCAAGAAGGACTTACTGAAATGTTCCTAGTAATGAAGGGACAGCTACAAGAAATTAGTTGCAGAAATTACTGACAGACCTGCTACAAATAATTACATTTATTTTTATTTATTGCCAAATGGCTGACAATTTTTTAAGAAGCATATTTTTTAAACTCTCATGTGGAAATTTGATAAACAAATTTCAATTTTGTAGAGAAACATGAATTATTAAATAGAGATTGAGTACCATATAGATTTAAAATAAATAAGCCAAAAAGTTTATAAAAGGATACAATGTTGGTTCCTCAAGTAAAATACTGTGGAAGTACATCTTGTCATTATGGTACAATCCATAATTGATAATAAATGTTCTTCTTCCAGTCCAAAATCCTTAATTACCTAGATCCCCTCCCTGCATCCTACCTTCCAACTGGTAAAAAAAAGACATATACCCATTCTGCAAAGTGAATAAAATTAGGCTCTTTTATCTAGTGAGACTCCATGGCATAAAATTAATTCACATTGTGAATACTAACAAAATAATTATTTCATATTTAACACCATCATCAGTTATTGCAAATGTGAAGATAATAAAAAATTACATAAGTAATTACTGGTACAAAGAAATATGAACATCACAATACTAACCAGATACAGATATTAAAAAAAAGGTAGATTGGAGAACTAAATACAGTTATAATAAGATTGCTGACGTATTGAAAATAAACCAAAATAATATATAGGCCTGAGCAAATTTCAGATTTATTGGTTGGGAACTTGAACTGGGAGATGAAATTTTATCAATTAATTCCTTTAAACAATAAAAATGTTTGTTATGTAACATTCAGCACCTTAGAAGATTATAAACAAGATTAATCAGAATGCTTGCATAACTGAGAGAACTGTAATAAGCATTTACATTGGTAAGATCAGTTAATGAATCTGCAGCACCAGATATATTTATAATATGTCAACTATCTTGGCTGTAACACACAGCGAATTAGCAATGTTGCATAAATAATCAACAGTACTTTATATTCAATAAAAACTAGCATGTTATCTAACTGTTGGTCTCAAAGGACAAATCAAACAATAAACACAACTATAAAAGTTCATAATAACAAGGATCACATATATTTATGAAAACAAATAAAAATATCTATAATAACAAAAGAAACAATAAATTAGGATTTAGAGCATCAACACTTATATTAATTTTCATTTCTGTAAGTACAGTTAATAAGTACATTATAGAACTTTCAAACAAAATCAATCCATACATCATTACAATCATCAGACACATTGTTATGAACTGAGTGATATACAAGCACTATATACTGGATGCTGTAGGCCTAATTGCAAACTTTTGAATCTCCACAGGACTTCAGAATGAAAAGAAAACTAGTTACAGAACAACTTATAAATTATCAAGCTATATATGCATCAACCAAAAGGAAGATAAAATCTAAATTATAGGTATTTTATAAAATGATAAAGGAGATGAGTGAATGACAGTATTATAGAAAAATGAAAGCTTATCAAGATATTTAAGAAAGCCAATTTCTTTTGGTACTTCTCTTTAGACTCCCAGACACATCATTTGCAAAACTGGTAAAATATTTTAGATAATACAAATTATTTTAGGTAATACAAAATTATATGCTTTATTAAACTGTGAATTTTTTTAAAAAAACTAACAGAGTTACATCCTTAATGTAAGCATTAACACAAATTGTGCATTTTCCAAAATAATGTCATGCAACCATTCTTCTTCACCTCCTCTCACCCCTCCAAACCTCTCCCAAAGAAATCATTGGAAGCATACATAAATATTTCAGCCAAAGTGCAAAACTTTTAAAGTTGCTTCAGTGTACAAGTCTTTCTTCCACGACTTTAATTACAAATACAGTAACTTTCTATGTCATATCAAAAAAGTATTTCCAATCAAATTAGCCATATTTCATAACTTTTCAAATGTTCACACAATCCTATCAAACAAAATATACACTAAATTGAACTATACACTGTAAAAAAAATCTTATATTTTAATCCACCACTGTAAGTTCAAAAAAAAGAAAAAAGAAAGAAAAAAGAAGAAGAAGAAGAACTGAAATACTACAAAACAAACTTTGAACTTAATTTTAAAAATGGAAGCAACATTATTTCTCAAGAAAAATATATTTACTATTCACAAAGCTCATTGGAATTTCTGAAACTTGTATTTTTATGAGTTCTGTATTTATCAGCTTCTCTATGAATGATTTCCAACATAAGTTAATTAGAATAATGATTTTTATTTTCACCATTTTTTAAAGATGTTCAGATTTTATTTTCCATTGATTGTGTGAATCTGATATAACTTTTAAGCTAAGAATCGACTTTTGTATTAGGATAAATTTTTTCAATAAAATTCGAACTTTAATCCGTTCATTTTAGTACTTAGTAATACAACCCATTACGATTTTATACTTCTTATAAACAGAACTGAATGTATAAAACAACATTTTTCTTTCTTTTGTTCTTTGCAATTGTGAAAATGCGATTTTGTTACTAACACTGAAAGCAGTAACACAACTATACAATAATTCACCATAGCATACAGCTTCATTGTTTTGAGAAATTAAAAAACAGACCAATGGCCCTCACCCATGAATTAACAGTTTTTATACAAGGAAACCACATTAAGTTCTAATACAATTATATTTAAGTAAATTGGTTTCTATAATATCAGTACCACAAATGACCTATTTTTGTAGGAACGAACCTACACAAGCAACTGTATTTTCCACAATATATTAATTTATAACTAACATGCACAGGGGTCACAACAGATCTTTAGCTTGTAGCAATATTCGCTGAAATTGTCTTCTGAAATTGGATCCGGCGTGGCATTCCATTGTTGTGTCCGGATTTTTTGCCAAACTACCCAGATCTGGAGGCTGCCCACGCTCGGCTAGTACGACTGGCAACATTAGACAAGCGTTTAGAAATCCAAAGAATGCATTCTTTCTCATTTCGTCATGCAGTTGTTCCAATGAAATCGGCACGTCACGGCCTATCCTATTGCAGGCACGGCAGAAAGCTGTATGGTATCGTTTCAAGACAGTGTCACTTTCCTCATGTCGAACATTCTCTGAAACACTTGTATTCATGAGGTACAACAGATCGAGTGAGGGAGATCCATAGCGAAGCATCTGGAAGTCAAGAAGACGAACGGCTATAGGTTTACCAGTAACAATGTCTCGCTTGAACATAATATTGTTGGTCCAAAAGTCTCCGTGGTTCAATACCCGGTGAGACGACGATTCTGATTCTAGAAGCTCCACAACACGTTTGTGGGCATTTCTAGCAGTATCTCGCAAACGAATTCCCAGTTCACGGAAACCTGGCCAAGTCTCAACAGCAGCTGCTAGTGCTGTTACGCCGTTAGCAACGTAGTGATAAGCATGGTCATAGTCTTTCCCACAATAAACCGTGTCTGGATACGTTTTTTCCAAATCTGGTATATCAATACTTAATGCATGAAAACGAGCCAACGCTTCAACTGCCAAAACAGTTTCCTCAAGACTGAGTCCCTGGCGTCTGTCTGCCATTCTGAATCCATTGGCATTGAGATCTTCAAGAATAAGGAAGGAATTTCGTTCGTTATAAAAACAATGTGGTGTTAGTGCTTCCATCTTCTCACCCGCAGTATTTGTTTCCATTTTGTACATCTTAGGCAATGTTTCGCTATAAAATAGTGTCTCTTTTTCAAACAAACAAGCATCGGCAATGAATTTCAAATTATATTCCGCGGTAGGAAGACACTTGACAATCATTGAGCGTATATTTCCGTCAGTAGTTCCAACAAAAATTCGATAGATATCGCTAATGTAGTTGTTGCCTGGAGAGAGAGCGGCTGTGACGTCAACTTTATCTATCTTCAAGCGTGAAGAAATCGACTCTTTTAATGCTTTCGACAGAAATTCTTCATTTTGCCACCACAATTTATCCGAACTGTTGTTCATTTTAAGACACTGTTTTTCAAACACTTTGACCAATTATTAACACTAACCCCTATAACACATAAGGAACACAACTTACGTGACCGTGCTGCGCTGCAGTGTTCAGTCAAATGAAGTAGCGAGAACAGAAGGATGCAACGTGTTACAGCTGATGGTAGTGGATGACGCAGTTTCTCGCTGTTGTTGCCATACCGTAACAATCAAAACTTGCCAGTGTAGAAAAGATGAGTTTTAGATTAAATTGACGTGTATGTCTTTTTTTCTTGCGTGTGGCGGCACCGTTTTATATCATGCTAGATTTCGCTTGTCTTTAGCAGTGTTACCACTTTTTTTTATTCCGGGCATGTTTTCTTACACTGGAGGTATCAGCAGTTATTAGATGGATCAATGATTAGCTTCGAGGCGTTTATTTTTTTTTATATATAAAGATCTCTGCGATTACATTACTTCCAAGATATCATTTTGTTTTAATTATTGTGCACTATATTATATTTGGAAAAGTTGAGAACACTGCTTATTGATCCATAACTCATAACCCAAATATGTAAGTACCAACAGCATAAATGCGAAGTTATGTGATTCAAATAAGGTTGTGCCGGAATATGTTGATTTTAGGATTTAATCTTAAGTTTCTTAATGTAATGTGAGCTGAATATCAGTGCCTAAATTGAGTAGAATGTTGAAGGACTCTAGAGGATATGATCCGCAGCGTTTAAGATATCACATACATCCAGTACAAGGCACAGACTGCTTGCTTGATTTTGTAAGACGAAAATGTTACCTACAACCTAGAACCTATAGATGACTTATGACCCTGTATAAAATTAACCCTCATATGTTGAATACAATACATGGAAAATGAATGTACTGTATTGTATTCAACATCTAAGGGTTTCATTTATATTTCGAAAAGTGTAAATTGTGCCATGGAGGACAAAAATAGTTCAAGATAAATTTTAGGTATATTTTCTGTGAAGTATGCAATACAATACATTCATTTTCCATTGATCCCAATATAAGAGACTGGCTCTGTGGGATGTGGAAAGTTGTCAATTTACAGATAAACAGTTGCATAACAAAATAATAAGTACACCACTAGATGTACAGTCATAGTATACATGGTACATTAAACAATTCCATTACAAAATAATACATACACCAGGAGATGTACAGTCATAGCATACATGGTAAATTAATTATGTGAACTATATTTACACAAGATACTGGCAGTTATTTTTTAGATACCTTAGAAATAAATTCTTCGACAGAGTAGAAGGAGTTGTCAATTAAAAATTCTTTCAATTTTTTCCTGAATTTATTCTTATCATCTACTAGACATTTAATATGTGTTGGGAGCATATTGAAGATATGTATCCCTGAATATCGGACCCCTTTTTGAACAAATGACAATGACTTGTAAGTCTTGTGAAGATCATTTTTACTTCTAGTGCCATAATTGTGTATTTTACTATTTGTTTCAAACAAAGTATAATTTGTGACTACAAAGGACATTAATGTGTATATATACTCAGATGCTAATGTTAAAATCCCTAACTTCTTGAACAGCTCTCTACATGAAGTTCTATTGCTAACCCCACACATAATTCTTATTACACGCTTTTGGGCTCTGAACACTTTGTCTCTATGGGTAGAATTGCCCCAGAATATTATTCCATATGACAATAAGGAGTGAAAATAAGCAAAATAAACTAGCTGCCTCATACGGAGATCACCTAAAGCTGAAATTGTACGAATTGCAAACGTGGCTGCTCCCAATCGCTTTAGTAAGTCAGAAACATGTACTTTCCAATTTAAATTATGATCAATATACAAACCTAGAAATTTCACACTCTCTACCTCTTGAATGGACTGGCCTGCAAATTTTATGTCTATATCAGGTGTTAATCTGTGTGATGTACTGAATTGCATATACTGAGTTTTATCAAAGTTTAAAGACAAGCCATTAGCTGTAAACCATTTATTAATCAGTTCAAAGACATAATTTGAAATATATTCTGTAGATAAATCTGGAGTGTTTTTAATTCCTATGTTTGTGTCATCTGCAAATTGGACAAATTTTGAGTTTTTAGATGAAACACAGGGTAGATCATTTATATATATTAAAAACAATAGTGGCCCCAATATAGAACCCTGAGGTACTCCACATCTGATTAATTTCCACTCAGAAAACAGTGGACCTCTTAAGGCAGCCTTAAAATTCTCCATTGATACTTTCTGTTTTCTATTTAGAAGGTAAGAACTAAGCCATTTATTAACAATGCCATCTATACCATAATACTTAAGTTTCTGTATCAGAATTTTATGATCTACACAGTCAAATGCTTTAGATAAGTCACAAAAAATTCCCACAGGAATTAATTTATCATTTATTCCTTCTAAAATATTGTCAGTGAATGCAAATATAGCTTGTTCTGTTGAATGACCCTTTTGAAAACCAAATTGTGATTTAGTTAGAATATTATTATTTTTTAGATGTTCATAAACTCTATTGTACATTGCTTTCTCAAAAACTTTGGAGAAGGCTGTTAGTAATGAAATTGGTCGGTAATTCGATACAGCTGCCTTATCTCCCTTTTTATAGAGTGGTTTAACTACAGCATACTTAAGCCTTTCTGGAAAAGTACCCTCAAGTAAAGATATATTAAATAGATAACTTAGTATATTACTTAATTCTGTGGAGCACAATTTAATTAATCTGCTGGAAATCCCATCATAACCACTTGAGTATTTGCTCTTAAGGGATTTGATAATTTTTCTTATTTCTTCTGGAGTAGCTAATTTTATAGACATAGAGTTAAATTTTTCTTGGAAGCCTTTTTTGACAAAATCCATACTGTGTGTCACTGAGCTATTAGCAGTCTACTTATCAGCAACAGATAAAAAATGTTTATTAAAATTATCAGCAATTGAAAAATTAGATTCTACTGAATTTTCTTTGACAAAAATATCATTACTTGTTTGATTACTCTTTCCTGTTTCCTTTTTTACAATGTCCCATATTGTCTTAATTTTATTTTCAGAATCATGAATTTTATGTTTGTAGTACATACTTTTAGATTCTTTAATAACCTTTTTCAGTATTTTGCAGTACTGTTTGTAATGTGTTTTAACATTAGCATTCTCACTGTTCCTAGAGGCAATATACAACTTCCTTTTATTAATGCATGATGTTCTAATGCCAATAGTTATCCAAGGCTTTTGTTCTTTTTGAGAAGCATGACACTTTTTCAAGGGAAGCAACTTTCAAAGAAATTTAATACAATGTTACTAAAAATGTTGTATTTTTCATCCATACCTTGAGCACTGTAAACCTGTTCCCAGTTTGTGGTATTGAGGCACTTTCTAAAACAAGTAACTGACTCATCATTTATTACACGCTGTAGTTTAAAGACATTACTCTTAGTGCTAGTTCCTATTGAAGTGTTGATAGGTTAATAACTTGGGCATCGTGATCCGAAAGTCCATTGATGGATGGCTTGATGGTATAACTGAATTTGAAGGTATCTAGGAAAACATTGTCTATAGCTGAGTGACTATTATTCATTATTCTCGTTGGAAAATTAACTACCTGAGTTAAATTGAATGAACTGACTAATGATTCTAACATGACTTTACAGGGTAAGTTATTTAGAAAATCTACATTAAAATCACCACATACGACTATGTTGACTTCTTTTCTGACTTAAAAATGTTAATAAGAGTTCAAACTGGTTCATAAAAACAGAAAAGTTTCCTGATGGTGCTCTATATACTGTTAGTATTATGAAAATTTCATTATTGAAACTTAGCTGTGTAGCACAGGCTTCAAAATGTTGGTCAACATAATATTTGCTAATACTTATATCCTCAAAAGTATAACCATTTCTAACATAAGTGACAACTCCTCCTTTCTCCAAGTTCGTTCTACAATAATGAGAAGCTAAATTAAAGTCAGTTACATTTGACATACATATTCCTGAAGTTATATGGTGTTCAGACAAGCATAAAACATCAATTCTATTGATATCATTTAATTCATTTATGTGGACTAGCAATTCATCCACTTTATTTGTTAACCCTCTGATATTCTGATGTAATAAATTAATCCCTACACAATTTTTAATTTTGGTATCTGAAAACTCATTATTGTTTAAACTAATTTCTTTTAAAACTCTCTGCCTAATACATGATCCTAATCTAAAAAAGGAGCTGCCCTAACACCATTAACAACAGGAATCTTTTCATGTGAATTTGTGGTCCCAATTAATTGTTTTGCTATGAGATCTGAAAGAGCCCCCTTCCCTTTACTATTGAAGTGTAGGCCATGCTATAACCCCTCCTATCAATAGCATCCACAGGTACCAAGCCCATGCCAGAGCCAATATCAGACATAAGATACCGTTCCAGTTCCAGATTCACTCGCCTCACAGCAGAGTTCATCTGTGGCTGATCATAGCGTCTCAAGACCGACATCACACTGACCCGAGTGTGGCACATTGCTTCTGCTATTTTCTCCAGGTCATCTCTGATACTATACCTATCTTTCCTGCCCAAACTATTTCCCGCTCCTCCCACTATCACTACATGATCCTCATCTGTGAAATCCTTACACAAAGAACCTATATCTTCTACTACCTGACCAAGACTAGCACTAGGTTTGAAGAAAATCATGACCTGGAAACCTGATCCTAAGTTTTCCTGTACCAATGGCCCAACACCTCGTAATTTATATTTGATGGAAAGGTTCCAACAGATAAATAAGTTGCCTGTTTCATCTTCTAAATTTGGATACAGTAACAACTTATGATCCTCACATTTGCCAGTGAATTATTTTTGATTGTATTGGAGCATATGCTTTGCTGACAGTTTTGTCACACATTTAAAATACTTAGTGTTTGGTACAAATGCTTAAGAAACACTTTCAGTAAGTTATTAGGGCCTATAATCCTGACTTCCTTATCTGCAAATTAAAATATCCCTGGTTAAACCACAATGCTTTAACCCAAAGGGATTAATTACTTGCTAAAATTTGAAGCATAGGTTCCTTTGGATTTATTCATAATGGGAAAAAAGTACTCCAGATTAATAAATTCAGTAGGAAAGAAGTAATGGCACATTTAATGTGTTAAAATTTCTTGTTAGGATCCTGAATGATTGATTGTCTATGGCATTTCCTTGTCAATAACTGATAGCCTAGTTATTTACACATTAAATGTTCACTAATTATAAATACTGCCTATCTTTTATGACTAATCATGCTCTATACATGGCATTCCTCCTAATCTTACATAGTGATCATATGAATGTTATTGGGCCAGGAATCACATCAACCTATTTTACATTTGATGGTTATTCAAAGGTGTGCATTTGCATGTCTTTTTCTGGACAGATATCTCATTACATGGAAATCAAAATGGAACTGGGCACCTTGCTTTAGGTAATAAATACTAAGGAATCTATGCTTGAAATATCAGGAAAAAAAAAAATTCATCAGAAATATCCTGTGCAGGTGAAGCTTTTGTGCATTACTGGACTCCACGTCAATTCGTCGGAACCTACAAATATTGTCCTATAGGTAGGAAATTTGGTACATACATTCCTTAGGTGTTAATATTTGATTACAAGTGGATAACGTAAGCTTGGAATGTGTGGAAATAAGGTAAAATCACTTCAAATGCGGATAGATGCACACATTATTACACAAGAAATACACGTTATTACATGTTGATATTCTGTGTGTTTCTTACTCTTAATTCTTGGTCCAGGCTGCATTTAAACCTAACCACAACTGCTATTAGCAAAAAATTAAACCAACTTAAATGGTCCGTATCAAACATTCATTACGGTAGATGCCATGCTTTTCCCTGTAAGGTAGGCTGCCATACAATATATCTTAGCACTGAAAAAACAATATATCAGCCCACACAGAGAAATTGTAAATGTTACATGATTTTCTACTTATTACATATCTGCAATTTTCATGTGAAAAGCACTTTTTATTCAATAATGAAGACTTAAAAAGACTTGGAATAAATGTCAACAGTTATTAACGTGTATTTCTTGCGTAGTAACATGTATGCATCTACCCACATTTCGAGTGAGTTTTCTTCATTTCTGAAGCGAACTTTCAGACCGATAGGACAATTTTTGTAGGTTCCGACGTATTGACGTGTTACCCATTACTGTGTTTCACATAAATTTTATTATGTTGATATAAATGTCAAGTTTATGCTAGTAATCAAACAACATTGTCTCATTTCCTAGTTAAGAGTTATGGTTGTTGAATCAGAGGAATATCAGAACGCAAAGATAAATTATTTCTTATAATAGTCATTTTACAAATATATTGAAAGATATGAAAAGTGTTGGGTTGAATATGTTACAGGAATGATTCCATATTTCATGTAGTTTTTGACATGGGAATAGTGCCATCAGATAGTTAAATATTACTTATGTGATAGTAAATAATCTCATCGTTTACAAAATGACTACTAGTGATAGTTGGAATATGGTTATTAAACCTCAGAAACCAATGAATAACTGCGTGCAGGGCCGCATTTAGGCTTCGTGGGCCCCTCAGTTGGCAGTGGCCTAGGCCCCTAGGCTACAGCCTGTGTGGTCTATGCTTAAATGCGGTCCTAGCTGCCTGAATGTATTTTCTCTGTGCTGTGTTCTGAGTTCAACCTTGAAGTATAAAATTTTTGCCACCTTAAAGTAATTCTTTGGGTCTATCAGAGATAGCAATTTCGATACAGCAGTACTCTGTACTGAATAACAACAACATAATATTCAGGTATTCAGTCACAAAATGTATTATTTTCAAGCAGTAATTAGGTTCTAATACACCCTGGATAAGCACGACACTGCTAGAATTACTTGGGAAAGTATTTCTAGCAGTGTCTTGCATTTGACTTCTGCAGCAATTTTGGAATTGCGATCTCCAGTAATCCCAATTTTTTATTGCATTACTTAACACTCCCCTCTTTTTTTCAGCTTAAGTACTCACTGCAAAATACATTACAGACTCTACTTTAGATGTCCACCTTACATTTGAATGAAAACCATGATTGTCACGGAGAACACTCGTGAGTTTACGTTGACATCTCTTTTTTTTCCATTCTGCTGGTATCAACAGATTCATATACCTCATTCCTACCAGAAAATTAAACTTCTGTGAAATTTCTCATTTAAATTTTTTTGTTTGTACAAAGATACTTAATATTAATTAAAAATAATCAAATTTTTACTGGTAATTTCTATCAAGTAGACTAATTTTTACACATCACAGGAACTTAAAAAAAAGTAGTAAAAGGTTTCATCACTTATCAACTAACTCCCAATATTAAAATGCATCGGAATATGACACTCAGTAGTCCAAAATTAAAAATTTCACTGATTGGTTATTTTACACGATATTTAAAATGAAATGTATTAATTGCATGAGAGAGGATTACCAAACATGGTGGGAGAATGGTAACAGCAGGGGCGTAGCTACTATGGGGCTAGGCGGTGCAGTGCACCGGGTCCCCTACGCTCAGGGTGCCCCCAAGCATACCTCAAGAGGCCCCCAAGCATACCTCAAGGGGCCCCAAAGCGCATCTCTGGAGGCCCCCAAGCGCAGTTTATAGGACCCACGAGCCCTCTCGGCAAACTGGTGACCTTTGTTAGCTCTACCGTCGTCTGAAGGGGCCCCTGAGACACAGGAAGACCCCCACTAAGGGCCCTCGCTGCTCAGGGGGGCCCCCAACCACTGCTCACGGGGCCTCTAAGGACAACTCAAGGGCCCCCATCCTCAGCTCACGGGGCCTATACCAGCACACGAAGCAGAAAAAAGGTCGCCCGTCCGGCCTGAGGGCCCAAAATAAATTTTTTGCACCGTGGCCCTTGTTGACCTAGCTACGCCACTGGGTAACAGGCCTCACATTCAGGAGGGATTCATATCTCTGTCTGCCCTTCCCGATTTTGGTTTTTCGTGATTTCTCCAAATCACTCCAGGTGAATGCTCGAATGGTTCCTTCAGAAGGCCATAGAAAAATTCTTATCATTCCTTGCCATCAGTCCTTTCCCACGATGTCGGTGTGCATATAGAAAGAGAAAAAAAGAGAGAGAAAAGAAAGGATCATCAGATTGAGCACCACAATAGTTGTATTTTATGGATAATATTGTGATAATTTAGTATTGTCAGAAAGGAAAGAATTAAAATTGAGAACTTAAGTCATCAAGTAAAAGTTAAACATTAACTTTTTTGTATGTTTTTTAATATTAATGATATAATATTAAATTGCAATGGAGTGCATGCTCTGGTGGCAATTTCCATACACACCCATCTCCCCCTTTCCAGCACCCTCCTACATTTGCCCTCTACAAATTTTAATTTTAAATTCTTTCAACGGTTTTGGTAAATTATTCGTCATTTCTCTTGGTAACTTATTCCAATCCCTGACACCCTTACATTAAAAAAAAAAAAAATCTTTCTGCACCCTTGTGCCACTTGTGGTCATGGTCATCTTTTCCCTCCCATGCATTACTTTTAATTCTTACATCAATTATCTTTCAATGACTCGTCACCAATATCCAACTTGTACACTCCCATGACCCTCTTAACCCTCATCTTATCTTGCAATGAATCCCATTTCAGTTCTTTTATCATATCTGTTGCTGGTTGCATTCTGTGATAACTTCCAGAAACAAATCTAGCAGCCCTTTCTTGCACCCTCTCCAACTCCTGCATTTGATACACTACCATACTCAAGCAATGGTCTGACCAAAGTTTTGTAACCCAATTCCTTTACTTCTCTCATACATCCCCTCATCAGTCTCTTCAACAAGTGCAGAATTTTGAAACCTTTTCCTTCTACCTGACCAATGTGTTTTGCCCAGTTAAGTATATTATCAGATGTAATGCCAAGATATTTACATTTCATTGCTTCAACAAGTAATTCCCTCCCCAACTTATAATTATATTCAACCTTTTTTTTATTTTTTGGATCTAACAAGTTGACTATTCTTTACATTTATCTTCACCCCATGTTTAGCAACCCAACTAGACATCCTGTCCAGATCATCCTGCAGCTGTTTACAGTCCTCTACCATTTTGATACTTTCATAGAGCATTATGTCATTTGAAAACAATCTAATTTCTGATAGTAAACAATCAAAACAATTATTCAATAGAATGAATCAATGGTCCCAATACACTACCCTGTGGCACTCCCATTTTTTCTTCCGCTTCTTTTGATATTGCATTTCCTACCATAATCTTCTGTTAGCTACATTTTAAAACTCTTCTACCCAGCAAATCACTCTTTCATCCACTCCAATAGTTTTTACCTTATTTACTACCACTTTATGGCTCACTCTGTCAAAAGCCTTTGAAAGATCTAGTGCTACATTATCAATCCGACCTCCCTTGTCCATTTCATCTGAAAAATCTTGCATATGTCCCACCAACTGAGATTCGCATGAATATCCTTTCCTAAAGCCATGTTGCCTACTGGAGAACCACTTACGCTCCTCACATATATTTCTGATGTGGTTGCATATCAATCTCTCCATTAATTTACCTACCACTGGTGTCAAACAGATTAGCCTATAATTTTCTGCTCTATTTCCCCCCCATCCTTTATGTACTGGCACTACTATCACACTTTCCCAGGCCTGTGGTAAGCAGCAAGTATCCAGACTCAGTTTAAATATTATTTTCAGATAAAGTACAATGTAACGTCTGGTTATCTTTAAGATATCTGTAGTAATTTTATGTACACCCAGGACCATTATGTTGTTTCAACTTTATTTCCTTCATGAAATCATCAGGATGAGTTTCAAATTTTTTGATCTGCTCATTTCTATTTGTGTTCTTAAGTTTGTTCTCAGAGTTAGACCCTCCCGTTTCTGATACATTGTGCCTAATGCTCTCATGAAATCAGTTACTTAAAACCTCTGCCTTTTCAAATCCTCGGTAACTTCTTCTCCATCCTTATATATAAGCGTCTCAACATGCTCCCTTCCCCTCAGTTTTCTAACATAGCCATAGAAATTTCTAGATTCATCAGTCAATGGTCCCCCTGCACTGACAATATTCTTCATAAACCCATCTTTATCCACCTTCTTAGCTATTATAAGTCATTGTTTAGTTGTTTTAAATATTCCTTATTACCCTGCTGTCTCTTAGCTGTGTTATGTTCCCTTCTTACCAATATATTTAAACTCTTCACCTCCCTATTATAGTACACAGGTTCTCTACTTCTCTTTATTTTCTGTTTTGGAATACATTTTTCTTCCATTTTCTTATTATCTCCTTGAACTCTTCCCACCTTGACTCTACTGTACTTGTGCCTTCCTTCCATTTGCTGAAATGTTTTCTGAAATATTTCGAAATCTGTGACTTTTTATAATTGTACCTTTACCCCCTTCAATTTTGGCTGCTGGTTTACTGAATCCTCTAATATCCGTCAGAACAGCTACATGATCACTTACTTATTCCATCGGTTACGTGACACCCCACAAGGTTATCATTGGGCTTTACTAGGAATATATCCAAAATATTTTGTTCCCTAGTGCTCTGCTCTACCACTTGTATCAATCCTCTTTCCCTTATTAGGGTATTTGCAAATTTGTGTTCCCTTGTGTTGTTAATCTTTTTTCCTACCCAGTTTACAACTGGTAAATTTAAATCTCCATCAATATTTTTAACTGCTGCCACTGACAAAAACAACTTAATCTATTCCCATATCTAAATATATCTTAAAAATGTCAGTAATTTGCCTCTTCATATGTATTACATATAATTGAGTGCAGTTTGTAAGAAATCTATGCAGAAGTCATCTTTAAATTTTTAAGCTGCTTGATTCTGCATCCTGCTGAGCTGAGTAGTTCCAAATGAACATACACAGTTTCAGTTTTTCTCATCGATTTCAGAAATTTGAATGCTTTGGAAGAGCACCAATCTCCATAGTATGTCTGGCTGTATTTCTTGCAACATGCATCCAGCCACTGCTAACTCCTACAATCATACCTTCCACATTATTGGACACATCACATGCGCCACAACATACTTAGTACATCAACTTAACAGACTACAGTACCATTGTTCATATACATATCTTGCCCCAACCTATCTGCCCATCAGAGTTCTCGGCCCAAAAGAAATAGTTTACACCATTAACCTACACCATCTATTTGCTGCCCTTATCAATTCCCAAACTCCCAACTGCTTCATTGTCAGAACTGTCAGATTCTTTCCATAAACAACCACCTCTTCTGAAATCTGTACGTGGAAACTAGCTTATTAACATATCCTTGACACCAGGCATCTGTCTGCCCATAACCTGTGGTACTACCCAACTGTTTATAAACACATCACTTTTCCTTCTCTGGTTCAAACTGCACATATATTGTTTAAATTCATACTCACTGCAGTGGCATCACAAATCATAGCACCGAGTTTAGTGGGTGGGCAGTAATGCTATGGCCTTGCATTTGGGAGGACGCCGGTTCAAATCCCCGTCCGGGCATCCAGATTTGGGTTTTCCATCTTTTCCCCAAATCATTCCAGCTGAATGCTAGGACGCTTCCTTCAAAAAGACGATGGCAGAAAGCCTTCCCATTCCTTGCCTCCATCCTTTCCTGCTTCTAATGGCCTATGATTTGGCAAGGCATAAAAAATACCCATAGGCGATCCATTGCCTCACCAACTAGCCTTCTCTAGAGCGATTTCTCTCTCTCTCCCTCTCTCTCTCTCTCTCTCTCTCTCTCTCTCTCTCTCTCTCTCTCTCTCTGGAATTCTTGTCTTGATTACATAAAACTACCTAGATCTTGGTCTCTTTCCTTTAAGTTTCCTTGAAGTTTCTCACCTCTTTAACCTTTGTCCTTTTACTATTTCCCACTTTATCAGGACACTGATGTAAGTCACTTAGCACTCAATTTTTTTTTTTCGTCTTCTTCTTCTTTACAATAATTTTAATTTTTTCCACATCAAAGAACTGCACCTATTTCCTAGCTGTATCCTTGCCAAAATCTCTTTGTCCATTATGATCCTTTCATCCAACAGCCCTCCAAGGTTTTTAATTTGTTTTACTTCACTGTAGCCATACATTATGACATCTACTGATGGGAAGGTATTTTGTTTTCTTGATATTTATCCCCATTCCTACTTCCTTGATTTGTTTCACCAACACCTCTATCATGTTTCTTAGCTCATCCTTGGTTTTGCCTATAAGTACTACATCATCCACATAAGCTAGTATATTAACTATCCTGCCAATATATAATCCTGTTTCCATTTCAGTGACTCAATAGGTGTTTTTTTTCCAGAGTAGTATTAAAATACACATACCTTTTTAAAGTCAATAAAAAAATAATGGACTTCTTATTAAACCACTTATTCATATTTAAAGGTGAGACATGTGAAGAGTAAAGAGGAAGAAAGATAAAAGTCCAAAAAGAAAAGTTTTGAGAAAAATTAATTTTTAATTTCAAAACCCTTTCCTTAAATTAAATTTAGAAACTGAGTTTATCCTACAGCAGTATTTGTTCTAACAGCTAATATGCTAAATTAATTTAAGGATAATTGTCACCTCAAACATACTTGAAGCTTTTTTTTAAAAAAAAAATTTTTGCAGAAATTGGTAATGATTTGTGGTATGCCAGTAGAGGAAGATTTAATCAGTCATCTAGCAAAGACAGGTCTTTCCTTTTTACCTTTATAGATTTTTCAGTGAAGCATTATGTGATTGTTATGGCACAATTTTTAATTCTTTCACTGGTCTCATCTTAAAGGAACATTTTTTGACGTGCACACAGGAAAGGAAAGTTGTCCAAGACAAAAATTTCTTTATTTTCACTTGATACAACTCTAAAGCAGCTGTGCTTTCATCAAGCATTCTCAAGTACCTCACTGCACTTGTAAGGAAGTTTGATAAAAGATTGTTGGTTTACCAGTCAAGGTATGATAGTTCACGTATTGGGAATACGAACTTGATTACCTCTAGTCTCTTCATAGATTGCACTGTATAATGCAGCATATGAAATATAGAGTAATTTTTATTTTAGCTCCCAGAGGAGAAGAAAATTATTGTTAGTTGTTTTTCTTTGGAACCCAAACGATTAAAAATAAAATTCCACAACAATAGAACAACCATAAACTGCAGCATAGGTGTAAAAAGAAGGAGGATTTTACCACTTTCTCCAGCTACCTGTGAGTCAAGTGGTGGGCATAGTATGTACACACCCTTCATTGCCAAGTGGCTAACTCCTATTTATACAAATAAGGTTGTTAAACTGAAATATTGTGAATTATGTTCATGTTTCTGTGTTTGTTTGGCCCTGCTGCCTTCATCTGTGGTATGTGGTGAGATTATTTTCATTGCCTGACAGCACTTTCACTGTCATCACTATCTAACTAACTAAAAGTATAGTAACTTCGTAACAATGTTTGTTCACAGAACAGCGAGTTCAAGTAAATCAGTTTTAAAGTCATTTGCTTAAACACTTCAAATCATAAATCAGCTTAAACAGTTATAGAAAATCAGAACATAGTATCAGCATATCTGGTATTTGGGTTCAGAATATTTTGTAAAAGAAAACATTACCTTCAATTTTTTTAGCTGTTTCAGACTAAGACTAGTAGAATGAGGTTAGTAACATTGCAGGTAGAAGGTTTGCCTAAAGAGATATGAAACATTAAAATTTGAAACCAGGATGAAAATTGCATTAAAATGGTAAAATAATCAAACTTAGGAGAGAATTGATTCAAAGGAGACACCAGGTTTAAATTAAAGAAGAATTTTTTTCTAGGAATGACACTGCAATATTTTTTTTTTAATTGGTACAATATTTTGGCTGATACTCGAAAAAGGAAATTATGGGCAAATTAATTAAAATGGTAACTGTAACGTGAGAATTTGAATGTAAAAGAAAATTTTCTGACCTTGTGAAATAATAATAAAACTATTTGAGAGCTTTTATCACAATTAGAGAGTAATGATTTCTTGCTAAAAACGGGACATAGAAGCATTTAAAACATGTTTCAGAGATGTAAGTTAAATATTCTAAAAGATACACAGTTTCAAGATTAAGAATTTTGGCTGGTTAGAAAACAGTAAGCAAGGCAATTTTAGTACCAAACGAAAAAGCAGAAAAGTAGAAGCAGATTAAAAGTTATTTCAACTTTGTAGCTTTAAAACTGAGGAAGGTATAAACATTTTTTGGAATTTCAGAAAATAATTTTTTACAGCCAAACCATTAAAGTTACAAAATTTTTCGTTTGGATTGATTTTAACATTTATAAACCTGCCTAACTACGGCCAAAATTTCAGACACATAGGAATTTATTTAAAGACGTTGAGATACCAGGTGTTGCAATCGCCTTACTGCGGAAGGCTACACTTGACAAGAAGTGGGGACTTCTTCCATGTGAACAAGGAAAAATTCGCATTCACACACGTCTTCTATAAATAGCAGCCCCAGGCTCGCCTCCCCCCAGTCTTTGAGAATCAATTGGAGCATTACCACCAGGGACGTAGCTATTGGAGGGTTCGGTGGTGCCGTTTACCGGGGCCCCCAAGCTTAGGGGACCTGGTTCAGGAGTTACCCATGCTCAGCTACTAAGGGGAGGGGGGGACTAAAGCTCAGGGAGCCCCTGCCAGTAAACCTCACATCTGGCCTGGCCCAAAATATTATTTTTCTCCGGGGCCCTTGTCAACCTGGCTACGCCACTGATTACCACACTACTCTGTGGCACAATGCTAGGCGGATGAAGATGTCTGGGCGGACATGGTGAACTTCTAGGTTAAAGTGTCGTGAAATTAGCATACCTCATGTGACTAAGTCCAGTTAGTGGTCGTGAGGTTTGTCTGTCTCGAATGTGTTAACCGTTCCTGCAGTTACATTTCTTTGGTGAATTTTTCCGATGCCATAAGTTTGTGTCTTTGTAACTTTTGAAGAATATACTGATTATCAGTTTCAATAGCAAAAGTGACTTTTAATGATAGCTTACCTTTCCTAAGTTTGGTTTAATTCAATTAAGTGGCAACCGAGTTCCAGCAAATCACAAACTATTTATCCAAAAGGCAACTGCACACAGTTAGAGCTAAGACAGAACTGTTTAGCACTAACCCCAGTGCATCCAGATAAGTGTTGCACGGATTCCTGTAATTGAGGCTCTCGTCACCAATCCTCTGCTTTTTGTGTTCTGCGGGCGTCTAATGACGTCTGAGATGCTGCTAGGCAACATAACAACGTCTATCGTTGCCATGCCAGTTTTCAAACAACGTGCTCAAGGAAGACTTCAAGGCTTACAACTGCGACAGAGATTTATGTCGCCGAAATATTGTGCATCAATAATAATATTACTCAGTTTGTTTCCCGAGAAACGTTTATAAATAAACTGTAACATGATTTTTATCCTTGTGACACAGACTGTTATTCTGCTGGAAAATACCACTGCAGTCATGGGAGACATGAAGCAAGAAGGGATGCAGGTGGTCTGCAATAATTTTCATGGAGTCCGCAACTGTCATGGTGTCTCCGATCATTACCACAGGTCCCATGGAAGCCCAGATGAATATCTACCAATGTAAAGTTGTGCACCCACTGGCTTGTGTCCGTGGTGTAGTGCACGTTTTGAGCAGCCATTTGCCTGAAAGATGGTATTATAGACATGACCATCTACCTAATGTAACAAGAAACTTGGTAACACATTTCCATTGATCCACAAACCAGTTTTGCCATGGTCTTGTGTTCATTGCCATCTTAACTGATGATGATGTTGAGTCAACATGGGAACATGTACGGGTCATGTGCTGCAGAGTCCAATGTTCAAAACAGTGTATGCTGAACGATGTGCTCTGAAATACATGTACCTTTACCAGCATTGTACGCTGCCATCAGCTCTGCAATAAATTGCCCCTATCCTGCTTTACAGAGTGGGCTAGCTCAGGCCTTCATGTTCTGTAATGAGGCATAGATGTCCACCTATTCATGGATTCACTATCCTTCACCAACTTTTCATAGATATTTACTACAATAACATGTGAACAGCCATGCAGTTTCTGAGATATTTGATCCCAAGCACTGGGCCATAACAATCTGCTCCTTGTAAAAGTCACTTATGTTATTTAATGTTCCCATTTGCCACATGTCATCCAGGGGCGCATTTAAGCATAGGCTACATAGGCTGTAGTCTAGGGGCTCGCACCACAAAGGGGGGCCTGCACCTCAAGTAGTAGAGCTAAAAAAAAAAAATAGGTCACCCATTAATTTTTTTGGGCTGAATTTCGAATTTAAGCTCCCGGTCAGAGGGGCCACTGCCGACAAGGGGCCCCCACCACATGTATAGCCTTGGGGTACACAAAGCCTAAATGTGGCCCTGGTGTCATCACTAGAATAACTCTCCAAGTGTGTTTGCTCCGCTTAAATATTTTCCTTACCACATGATGTCCCTCAGCATCATCAGATAGCAATCTATCTCACATTGGACAGTAATAGTAATATTTTAGCTCATCAGTTTTGGTTTTTTTTACCCTCATTTTCAATTATAATACTCTTCCAAAGATATCCATCATGCAATTTGTTCTTATCCCATCACCCTTTCCTTGTCCTCTGTGGTCATTGTTTAGTTCACTCACATAACGAAACTCAGCGTGTACACACTTGCCATGTGTCCTCTACATAACTCAGGAGTTAACAAAAATCTAATTTCCTTTTTGTGTTGTTGCAGCCCTCCGGCCTTCAACTTTAGTAAGTAATGTGTTTTAATTTCCTTCTTTTTGAGCAATATGTGAGGCCTGACATTCAGGAGGATGGAGGTCCTGATTTTGATATAAAGTCTTTGCGGGTTCTCCGCCCGATAATATTATCAAAAGACAAGCTTTCAGCGGCTTGCTCTGCCGCCGACCTGACGATGGCGGCAGAGCAAGCTGCCGAAAGCATGTCTTTTGATATTATCCAGCAGAGAACCCACGAAGACTTTAGATCAAAAATACGCCGGGAAAGTCTTATTTCTCACATCCTTATTTTAATTTTACGTGCTTTCGTGAATGCTAAGGCATCTTCAGAGTACGTCCTGGCCCTTGTTCTCAACCCTTTTTCAGCTCTGATGACCTTGATATCAACAAGCCATTAGAGAAAAAATCCTGTACTCCATTGTCTTGACATTAATAATATATTTTATTAGGTTCTGATGCATTACTATTGATACTCCCCCTCCCTTCCTTTTTCTTTATTAGTTTTATCTACACAAATATAGAAATTAATGTACTTATTAACCGACTTCAAAAATGGAGGTGATTCTCAATTCTTCTGTATTCATTTTTTTATGCATGTTCAGCGATATATTTGCCAGTTGTGAAAGGATTTTAATTAAATTTGGCTAGTGGGTAGTGTATGAATACCCTCAAAGTGGTCCCATAAAAATTTCATTGAGAAACCATGCCCTCTACCCCTTTACAACCCTTAATCTTTATACAAAACCAATTTTTTTTTATCCGGTTTCAAAGTAAATTGGCACACTCTTACTTTAAAACAAAAAACAAAATACTGTCAACTTTTGGTTTACAAAAAATTAATTGCTCTCCCCCTTAATTTTTTTCAATGTTCTTTATACAAAGCTACAGTCGACACCATTTAACTGATCTCCATGAAAGTTGGTATATACAGGATCCGGCAATAAAACCTCCCACATTTCACGTAGCCGGTGTGTGGGTTGTAGTGAGGATACTGATGTGGAGTGTGTTTTGTCTTAAAGAGGTGTACCTGCCATTTTCAGTGTGCGCCATGTCATGGCTTGGTGAGCATCGTGTGTTTGTTGTGGACGAATTTATTTGTAACAGTTGTTCTGAGATTTTCGGAGACGATTCGAACTTGGCCTACATGATCGTGTCCCGGATAGAAAAACTATTCAACTGTGGGTGTCAAACTTTATAAAGACAGGTTCAGCACTAGAAAGAAAACCTACAGACCATCCTCGGACTGCAACAACACCGGAAAATTTGGCACTTGTGAGTGTGTCTATGCAAAATTCACCAATCTTTGGGGACGCTTAAAGCCTATAGTGTACAAACATCGTCCCACAACACTGCAAGCACTTAAAGAGGCCATTACCCAAGAATTGGCAGCCATTCCAAGAGAAATGACACGAAAATGTATGGAGAACTTTCTGGATAGACTTTGTCAATGTGTCAACAATTGAAAGCAGATATAATTTTTAAATCCAAATAATTAAAAATGGCAAAGTATTTATTTTTTATAAATAAAAGTAATTATTCTCTATCATATTTAGTTTTTATGTGACAACACATTAAAATGAGGGAGGTTTTATTGCCGGACCCTGTACATATATTTTTTCATGGAGAAGGTTTCTGACCAAAACAATAAAAAAAAACACCCCCTCTCACCCTTTACATCCCTTAATTTTTATACAGACCTACATTTTTTTATCCTATTCGATAGAACTTTGCACATGTATACTTTAAAATAAAGAGAAAGATACTGTCAACATTTGGTCTACCAAAGCCCAAACCCACTTCCTTTTTTCTACCCCCTGAATTTTTTCAATGTTCTTTACACAAAGCTAGAGCCGACAACAATTCACTGATCACCAATAAGGTTGGTACTTATATGTATTTTTTCACGAAGAAGGTTTCTTACCAAAATATCCAAAAACTATCCTCTCTTCCCCATTACACCCCTTAATTTTTATAAAAACCCAGTTTTTTTTTATCTGTTTTCAATGGAACTTTGCACACGTTTACTTTAAAACAAAGAGAAAAATACTGTCAACTTTTTGTTTGCAAAAACTGTAATCCTCTCCCCTTTCCCACCTCTTTAATTTTTGTCAATATTCTTTTTAAAAAGCTACAGTCGATACCGTTTGGCCGATCTCCATGAAAGTTGGCACATATATGTATTTCTTTTAAAGAGAAGATTTCTGAACAAAAAATCAAAAACCACCCACTCTCCCACTTAACACCCCTTAATTTTTATACAAGCCCACAGGTTTTATCTGATTAGGGTGAAACCTTGCACATGTATACTTTAATATAAAGAAAAAAATACTTTCAACACTCGCTTGAAAAAAAAAAAAATCCCTCTTATGCTTTCCACCCTCTTGAATTTTGTAAATGTTGTTTATAAGAAGCTACAGCAGAAACCATTTGATTAATCACTTTAAAAGTTGGTACATATACGTGTGTTTTCATGGAGAAGATTTCTGATAATATATATATATATTAAATCAACCCTTCTCCCCCTTTATATCCATTAATTTTTGTACAAATCCACATTTTAATCTGATTTCGGCGGAAGTTTGCATGCACATACTTTAAAACAGAAAAAGAAAAATGCTGTCCATATTAGTTTTACAAATACTCAATCGCTGTCCCCCTTTCAGCCCTCTTAGTTACCGTCGGTGTTCTTTATACAAAGCTACAGTTACTATCCGATTTTGAAGGAAGTGTGTACACGTATACTCCTAAACAAACAGAAAAATACTGCATTCATTTGGTTCAGAGAAGCCAAATTCCTCTCCCCTTTACTATCCTCTTAATGTTCTTTATACAAAGCTACAGTTTCTATCTGATTTACAATTTTCTTTATAGATACCCCCACAAGTTTTTATCAGATTTAGATGAGACACTGCACATGTAAACTTAAAAACAAAGAGAAACATAGTGTCTACATTCTGTTTACAAAACCCAACTGCTCACTCCCTTACCCCATTTAATTTTGCATTATGTTCTTTACACAAAGCAACAGCTTTTATCTGGTTTCGGTGGAACTTGGCACATGTATACTTTAAAACAAAGAGAAACCTACTGTCCATACTAGTTTTACAAAAACCAAACTACTCTTCGCATCTACATCCCTTAATTGGTTTTTATACATACCTACAGGTTTGATATGATATCAATACTTTAAATGAAAATAGAAAAGACAGTCTACATTTGGTATACAAAAGCCCAATCCCTCTTCTTTACCCCTATTGTGACATAAAGAAATATTTTTTATAAGGAAACCATATTTTTCACTTGAGTGTCGAAAATCAATAATATTTACTCCTAGAGAAAATGAAAAGGAAACTTTAGGTTGCAATGGAGATAAAGAAATAATAAGGATTGTGGTTAATGGCGTAGAAGCGTAGATAGGTTGCTTGGAAATATCATTGCTGAAATGAACTTACATCTTCGAAGATTACCGAGTTTCAGTGTAGTTCCTAGAGGATTACAAAATATACAATAAACTTAAAACTGTTTGAAAGAAAAAGGACTGAATTATTTAATAGTTATAATCAGTTCACAAATCATCAGTTATAAGTCAGACCGAATCACAACGGTTACGCGACCCTAACCCTTTTATTTTCCAATCTTCTTTATAGGAATCCACAGTTTTAAATCCACTCAAAATCAATTCAACTATTTTTAAATTATGGTAGGATATTCATAAAATGTGTCAACATGTACCTCAGATTTTAACTTGGACCCCAAGCTTTCACGTTGTGAAACCAATTAAAAACCTATATTTTTTACATGATGTCGAGACAAACAGATATATTCCAGAGAAAAATTTGTGTTTATGGTTTGTATTAATGCCCATATGTTAAATGTTTTGATTATCGAGCAGCAGCTTTAACAGATGTTCTGATTAGGTTTAATTTAATTGCAATGGAGCACACGCTCTGGTGGCAATTTCCCTACACACCCAACTTCCCCCTATCCTACACTCACCTACATTTGCCCTCTACAAATTTTAACTTTAAATTCTTTTAACGTTTTCAGTAGGTTATTCATCATTCCCCTTGGTAACTCATTCCAATCCCTGACACCCTTACCTAAAAAAGAAAATCTTCCAAAACCCTTGTGCCTGAAATCGAGTGCCAGCTTATAATCATGGTCATCTTTTCCCTTCCAGTAACTACTTTTCATACCTACTGCAATATCTTTCCATGCCTCATCGTCAGTATATGCCCTGTACAATCCCATTACCCTCCTCATCCTCCTCCTGTCTTGCAATGAATCCCATTCCAGCTCCTTTATGATATCTGTCACTGATTGTATTCTGCAATAATTCCCAGAAACAAATCTAGCAGCCCTTCTTTGCACCTTCTCCAACTCCTGTATTTGATACTCAAAATGTGGGACCCATACTACACTACCATATTCGAGCAATGGTCTTACCAAAGTTTTGTAACCCAATTCCTTTACTTCTCTCATGCATCCCCTCATCACTCTCTCCAACAAGTGCAGAATTTTGAAACCTTTCCCTACCACCTGTCCAATGTGTCCAGCCCAGTTAAGCTTGTTATCAAATGTAATGAAAAGAAATTTACATTTCAAGTCTTCAGCAAGCAATTCTTTCCCCACCTTATATTCATAATTAGCCTTTTGTTTTTTATTTGTGTATCTAATAAGCTGACTCTTCTTTGCATTTATCTTCATCCCATGCTTATCAACCCAACTAGATATCCTGTCCAGATCACCCTGCAACTGTTTACAGTCCTCTATCGTTTTGATTCTTTTATACAGTATTATGTCATCTGCAAACAATCTAATTTCAGATAGTAAACAATCAACACAATTATTCATTAGAATAACGAATAGCAATGGTCCCAATACGCTACCCTGCGGCACTCCCATTTTTACTTCCACTTCCTTTGCTACCGCACTTCCCACCCTAACTTTCTGTTTTCTACCTTTTAAAAATTCTTCTACCCAGCAAATCACTTTCTCATCCACTCCAATAGTTTTCACCTTATTTACTACCATTTTGTGGCTTACTCTGTCAAACGCCTTTGAAAGATCTAGTGCTGCACTATCAATTTGGCCTCCCTTGTCCATTTCATCTGAAATATCTTGCATATATCCCACCAACTGAGATTCGCATGAATATCCTTGCCTCAACCCATGTTGCCTACTTGAAAACCACTTACATTCCTCACATACATTTCTGATGTGGTTGCATATCAATCTTTCCATTAATTTACCTACCACTGAAGTCAAACTGATTGGCCTGTAATTTTCTACTCTATTTCTCACCCCTCCTTTATGTACCGGTACTACTATCGCACTTTTCCAGTCTTGTGGTAAGCAGCAAGTATCCAGACTCAGTTTAAACAATATTTCAATATAAGGTACAATGTCACATCCGACTATCTTTAAGATATCTGTGGTAATATTATCTGCACCAGCGCCCTAATGTTTTTTCAGCTTTCTTATTTCCTTCATGATTTCTTCAGGATGAATTTCAAATTTTTTAGTATCTTCATTTCTAATCGTATTGTTAAGCTCGTTCTCCAAATTAGACCTTCCTGTTTCTGATTCATTGTCCCTAATGCTCTCACTAAACCAGTAACTTAAAATCTCTGCCTTTTTCAAATCCTCAGTAACTACTTATCCATCCTTATCTATGAGCATCTCTACACCCTCCCTTCCCCTCAGTTTCACGATAAAGCCATAGAAACTTCTAGATGCATCAGTCAGTGGTCCTCCTGCACTGACAATACTATTCATAAACCCATCTTTAGCCATTTTCTTTGCTGTTATTAAGTACTTGTTTAGTTGTTTCAAATATTCCCTACTACCCTGTTGTCTCTTAACTCTTTTATGTTCTCTTCGTAACAATCTCTTTAACCTTCTCACTTCCCTATTATAGTACACAAGTTCTCTACTTCTCTTTATATTCTGTTTTGGAATGAATTTTTCTTCCCCCTTTCTTATTATCTCCTTTAACACTTCCCACCTTGACTCTAATGTACTTGTGCCTTGCCTTCCATTTACTGAAACTGTTCTCTGAAATGGTTGAAAAACAGCCTGGACTAAAACTGACATTCCTCAACACATCATCCAATTCACCCCGTTCTGGAAGTTGTTTGGGTATATCAAGCAAGCGCCTTATCCACTGAGCTACCAGGAAGTTCGCAAAATGAGAACTGCTTCGGCATATTTAAAATACAAAACAAACTATAATACCACTAAAAATTTGATAATAAAATAATTATTTAAAAACATAAAAACTGCCTTCAAAAAAGCACACTAAATTTTTTTAAAATATCTTGCTTAGAAGAAAATCTAAATGGACACTGTTATTGAAATTTTTACATTAATCAGTTATTTTTGGAGTCGGTGCCAGCCAAAGCAAAAAAAAAAAAACTATAATGAATAACAATAATACATAAAAATCATGTTACTACTTACGTAAATGTGTTTCAACAAAACTGAAACATAAAGATGATATGCCGATATTATACTAACTGTAAAGCATTTACCGTATAATGCAGCCTACCACTGTAGTGCCAGAGATATGCCTGGACGACCAATGAGGTTGAGCCACAGATTTAAATACTGTCTAATTTGTTCCCCTAAACTGTCTCCCGCAATAACAATATCTGCCTCACTTCATGCTGTAAAATATTCCGAATTTTTGTTCATACTCCCCATGATTCGCTTCGAACAGCAAATAAAGTTCAGTAATCGTACTACGCGATGCAACAGCTTGCACCGATTCCAAAAATAACTGATTAATCTCAAAATTTCAATAACAGTAATGTAAAGTACTGTCCATTTAGATTTATTTTCTTCTAAGCAGGATATAAAGTTATTTTAAAATTGTTTGTGTGCTTTTTTTTTTTGAGGCAGTTTTTATATTTTTTAAACAATTATTTTATTTTGTTTCCTTGGCCTTTAAGGTAACTACTTCATTTCTCTCTCTACCAATTTTGTCTAAAACTTCTTGTTGGTTCATACTCAAATCCTGTATATTCCAAGCTGCCATATTCATAAACTAGCTTCGAGCCCATCAAAAATGACGGTTTGAACACAATATTCTGGCAGTTCATTTTTTTGCAGTTGGTTAATTATACGGAATTGTTATTACATAATGCTAATGGCCTCGATTTTGTAATGTTCTACATATTTCATTTTCAGGTCACATGGCAATACAGTAGTAACTACTACTGAATTAATGACGACGGAAGTATAGAACCAGTTAAATTAAAAAAAAAAATTGGAATCCCAAAAAAAATTTGCTATCATGTAATATCAGTTTTATTCCTGGTCCAGGCACAATTCAGCACATTAAATGTGGAACTACTTTCACCCGCATTAATTAATACCTTTAGTAACACGGCGCTTATGAAAGCAGTTTAAATGGTTTGTAAGACTGATTTCAGAGTGAATTATGCTGTAACAAAATGTGTCAGTTGCGATTCTGGCCAACTTAACCACAACCTCCACTAATATTTCATTCGAAAATCATAGCTTCTATACCCTCATATGAATAACGATGTCATCACCTATGGTGGTAGTAGGAATTTATTCTGGAAAAGCTTGAGAAACAAATAACGATCGGGTCTACTGGAGATTGTGATTCTGCCAAAGTAACATTCAGTAATGACGTCATAATACTATGATAGAATAAATAATCTGGAAGTAAATTTTAATTATTACTATTTCTGTGCTGTTATTTCTTCTGCAGGTCTTCAAAACTCGCCAATAGTTTAGCAAATCCATATAGTCGAACTAAATGTGAAGTTAAAAGTAACTGAAAATAGTTTGAGAACTTTGTTTGCTAAACTGTTATAGATGCTAACGTTAATAATACTATATGTAACAGAAGTGTCGATTTGATTCTCTGGAATTTACCTTCTCAGAAAAATACATAAAGGTGATTACTATTTTTTTTTTATATATGTCATATGACCCAGCAGTAAGGTAAAGTATGCTTGCTTAGTACCACTGTACCCAATGTTAGGATGCAACGCAAATTCAAGTCCAACTACATGTGAACTGGTCATCACAATTTTGGATTTTAGACCACCAAGCAAATGCAAGGCAATTTATAACAAAAATGTGCAAAGCCTTTATTGGATGATTGGTAACATTTAGGCTAGCATTTGAGAGTACCTAAGGTTATTCCGAAACCAGCTGCCCAGATTTTGGTTTCTGAAACAACTACAGATGAATGCCAGGATGGTTCCTTCTTATAGGTCATGGCCAATTTACTTCTCATTCTTTTCATGCCCCCTATGAAGTAGTAGCAATAAGCAGATGAAGATAAAAAAAAACATGAACATGCAGAATAAATTAGAGTTCATACTCAGACACTGTCCTAACCTAACCTTCACTTCTTTAGTATATAGATATCAGTGATGGGATTAATGGGAGAAAACTGTGTGGATTCCAATTGTATTGTTACTTTTATGCACTTGTATACACCTTATTTCATGTTGAATGTTGTCCAAGATACGTTGGTTGAATGAAAAGTGTGTCAGGTAACCCAAAATTTTGTTACTTCATAACCAAATTTGTTTATGGAACATCAAATTCACCACAATAACATTGCAGATCAAGTTTAAATTTGTTTGCTTAAGTGTTTCAAGTCATATTTCAGATTAAACAGTTATATAAAATCAGAATTCAGTATTAACATTTTCATATAACGGGATTCTAAATATTTCGTAAAAGAAAACGTTGCCTTCATTTTCAGAGATATTTCAGACACTAACTAGTAAAAGGAAATAGATAACTTCACAGCTAGGACATGTTACTGAAGAGAGATCGGCATTTTTAAATTGGTTTTGTAGGAAATTAGAATGATGTAATAAAAACATTTATAATTCTAGAAGCCATAATTTTGAAGATAGGGAGACAGTATATAGCTTAAAAGAAGCATGATTTCGCTTACATATATTAAATTTTGAGAAAGGTAGCTGAAATTTAAAGGATGTTTGGAGAAGACTTTGAAAATTGAGGGTATCAAGAGGTTTTGGGAGACAAAACTTTCATCCAGGTTATTATGTTTAAATGGAAGACAAATTTTTTCTGGGCATGATACTTCAATAGCTTTTGAATTTATGCAATAGTCAGCCAAATATCTGAAAATGAAATAATTAAAATTCATCCCACGATGGCGGTTGCCGGTAGAAGCTTGGTCAGAATTCAAACTATAAGAGCGGGAGAGGGGTGAAATTGTAAAATGATGAAAAAGCTATCAAACAACTGTTATTACATTTAGATGGTGATTATATCTTATTAAAGAGTTAAGGTAGAATCTTTTAAAACAATTCCCAAAACCAAAACTTTAGGAAATATCTACAATTTGAATTCACATTTTTTATTCACCCAGTTTAAAAATAGTAACTGAGTGGATCTTGGTGTCAAATGAAAGAGAAGCAAAATTAAATAAATTTAAAGGTTATTTCAGCTTCATAGATCTAAAACTTTGGGAGTTATAAACATTTTTGGAATTGTGAAGAAAATAATTTTTTTATGGCTAAACGATGCTGGATACAGGTTACATTTTAAAATTTAGGAGACAAGTTTCCTACTGTAAAAATTTCAAGTCATTTGAAATAGTTTGAATACCTGAAGTTCTGGGTGATGATATGAGAATAGAAACTCTTCCAGGTTCTCGCGGTTCTGCTATAAGTAGGGGTGGGCTGAGAAGCCTAGGGTCCAGTCAGTTAAACTTAGCTGAGCAGGCATGTTGTAGGTTGGCCAAGTGTTTGAGATGGAAATATAGCCAGTAGGCAGCAAAGGATACTGTGACAGAGTGGTTCCAGCAGACTTCTTGGAATTTTTGGGTGCACGCTTGAATACTTGCAACCTTCATGTAACTGGAAGCAGTTAAGGGATTCTGAGGGTTCATTTTACAGTACCTGCAATCTATTAACTTAGTGAATGCCTAGAGAATTTGTTTTACGA
Organism: Vandiemenella viatica; assembly: GCA_031002005.1. Lineage (NCBI taxonomy): Eukaryota > Metazoa > Arthropoda > Insecta > Orthoptera > Morabidae > Vandiemenella > Vandiemenella viatica. The sequence continues at coordinate 139,077,201 of JARYHS010013630.1, read as the reverse complement.
GCTTGTAAATTTTTCTTGAAGAATATGGTCATGAATTAGTTTTTTTCAAATGCAGCAGTGACTTTGATTTCAACATACCTTCCCTAATTGAGGTTATCCAATCTGGTGTCAACCAATTAGCAGCAAGAACAATCCAAACATCCAGAGGCTACACAGCACAGTTAAAGTTTCTGACTGAAGTGTTTACGCATAACGACAGTGAACGTTTTGTCATTACAAGTTCTTGATCCCAATCACAAATGGCACTAAATAAATATCATGAAATTTTGTAGAAAATTGATGATCACAGTTCTTTAATAACAAATCTTGTTTTAGATTACTGTAAATATATCTTTACGACATAATATAGAAAAGCTAAGATTGAAAATTATAGAAAAGCACATTGTTGTGTCATCATAGTAGATATTAACAGTATGACTACAAGCATTTTATAATTATATTTCTCTCTTATGTGTTTAAAACACTATAGTTTATAAGGAAAGGGAAAATGACTCATCATTCACCAAAGTTGAAGGCTGCAATGGGTGAAGAACATATATGACTAACACAAGAATACACAATATTTCGATTTTACACCTTATTCATGCTCTAGGAAATGAGTCAAGTAAGCCGAAGTTTAATAAGTGACTCAGTCATACAGTAGGTGGCCAAATTATTATACTCGTTTGAAAAAAAAAACATTGTTTCGTGTGTTATTATACATTTAATCTACTAATAGACCTATGATATCGTTTTTATTGTTATCTTTATAGGTTTAATGAATTAAGGAAAAATAAATAAAACATAATTTAGCATAGGAATTATGTTATATTAATAGAAAAAAATATTAATCAATATTTAGTGAATCCTCCCTTTTGAGCAATCACGTTTTGTAGATGCTGCGGCATGCTGGCAATGCACTTTTTGGAAATTTCTTGTAATTCAGGTGTTCTGTGCCATGCTGTAATAATATTTTCTATTAATTCTTTTTTATTAGTAATAATTTTATCCTTGCAAATTTCTTTTTTTAGCGCCGCCCAGACATTCTCAATAGGGTTAAGGTCTGGCGAATTTCCAGGCCAATCCAAGAGGGTTATTTTTTCGTCTTTTAAAAACTTCATGACTTTTTTTGCTTTATGACCTATTGAGTATAATAATTTGGCCACCCACTGTATGTTCTTCACCCGTCGCAGCCTTCAACTTTGGTGAGTGATGAGTCATTTTCCCTTTCCTTGTAATTTATCCCCGCAGGGGCCTGGTACGCAAGTGCCAGGTACGGGTTTGGCGAACCCGCGGTGCCCGAGCTGGAAACTTGTGAGCGCCGCAAGTTTCCCACACCGTAAACTCCTACCATGCTTCAACGACCACCGTAGGGCGTGGCGGTGGAACGTTGTGTGCCTAGGAGAACGGGGATCTTGGCTTCATCGCCCGGATCGCGAGGATGGTAGAAACCTCTATAAAAAACCCCTCAACCTCAAGGTCAGCCACGTGCCAAGGAGGTGAATGGGTGATGAGGGAGATCACTCATTAACGTGCAACCTCAGGGGCACCTGCGCACCCCTGTTGTATAAGCATTCCTTTTTATACTGGTTTTTTCTCGTGGGACCAAAAATTAAGCCTCACAAAAAAAACCAAGAACCCTGCGGTACGGGTGTGCCGCAGGCAAATAAAAATACACCCAATACGAAGAAGCGGGCAAGGGTTGATAGCCCCCCCGCCTCTGAGGGACACCGTAACGGGAAAGAATGTTCGATTTCGAACGCTTTCGTTATCATGCAGAGGTTGGAGGGGACATTTGAAAAAGTGTCCCCGTTTTATATTAATAAGGGTTTAGAAGGGTTAGTTGGCACCCTGAAATCAATTAAAAAGCTGAGGAATGGGACGCTGCTGCTGGAAACATCCACCAGTAGGCAGGCTTCCCAGCTCCTTAACTGCGAGAAGCTCGGGGAGTTCGCTGTTAAAAGCGAACTCCACAAATCCTTGAATCGATCAAAAGGCGTAGTGACCTGCCGGGATATAATGGATTTAGCAACCGAGGAACTGGTTAAGGAGTGGGAAGATCAGCAAGTGGTCGAGGTGCGTCAGATTACACGGAGGGTAAATGGCAGTCTTGAAAAGACTGCCACCTTCGTCCTGACGTTTGACACTCCAGTGTTGCCCAAGTGTATAAAAGCTGGCTACATCAACCTGAACGTCCGTCCGTATGTTCCGGACCCAATGCGCTGCTTCCAGTGCCAGAGGTTCGGACATACGACGGCGTCATGCAAGGGCAACCCCACCTGTGGTAGATGCGGCAAGGGGGCACATGAGCCTGGTGCCAATTGCACGCTCCCACAGGTGTGTGTCAACTGCTCCGGGTCGCACCCGGCCTGGAGCAGGGAGTGTCAAGTGTATCTTGAAGAGCGCAAGATACAGGAGTTGAAGACCAAAGAGCGGATACCTTATGTAGAGGCAAAGAAGAAGGCGAAAGCGCTCGCCGCTCCAATTTTGGAACAAGCTTTGCCAAGATGGTCTCGACTCCCGTCAGGAAAGAAAGTGTTGCTACGCAGACATCCTTTGCAGACATGGGCACAAGCACAGTGTGCTCATGTCAATGCAAGTGTGGTGCCAAATCCACCAAGGTCATCACACCAAAGACCGCGGATGTCGCTAGCAACACTTCTGCAGCCTCGACCAATCCAGCAGCAGTAACAAAGACCCCACCAGCAGTCAAGTTAATAGCACCTCCTATTCCACCGCGGGCTATTGAAATGGTAGCGATACCATTAGCTAGCGGTGGAAATAGAGGTGACCAGAAGATCAGAGGTCCCAAGTTTCGACAGACTGATCCGACCCAGTTTGTCAAGTCCCCCTCTTCGTCCCCTCCCAGACTGTCAATCAGTAGGGAGAGTATGGGAAGAAGAAGAAGAAGAAGAAGAAAAAGAACAACGAGGAATTTGAGGAGTCCTCTGGGTCGGAGATGTCTGTCTCCGCTTCCGGGCAGGAAGAAACGGAAATGCTGGTGGACGTGTCTGGTCCCGTTCCTCAGCAGGAAATGACTGAAGACCCACCCGAACCTGGGCGGGTGAGGTTAAATAGGTAAGGATGGCTCCCATACTTCAGTGGAACATCAATGGATTTACAGCTCACAAAGAGGAGTTACACCTCTTAGCACGGTCTGATCCTTTGTGTCTCTGTCTGCAAGAGACACATTTCAGACCATCACACCAACCTGTGCTAAGAGGATATGATGTGTACCGTAAGGACGATACCGAGGGTGATCGAGCGAGGGGCGGAGTGGCCGTGTTTGTTCGGAACACTGTCCACTCCGAACCCGTTGCTCTCACCTCTCATCTACAAGCAGTAGCGGTGAAAATACACGGTCCAATACAACTGACCGTATGCTCTATCTATCTGCCACCCAGTTTGTCCGTCGACTACGACGACCTGGTTGGCATTACACGACAACTCACTCGGCCCTTTCTCCTTTTGGGAGATTTCAACGCCCATAGTGCGGTGTGGGGTTCCATCACCGATTGCCCCAGGGCCGAGTGGTTGGTAGATTGATGGAGCAGGAGGAAATTTGTATCCTGAATACAGGGCAAATGACTCATTTCACCGCTGCTACCGGTACGTCCTCTGCCATCGACCTTTCTTTGTGTTCTCCTTCAATTGCGGACTCCGTGCAGTGGGAAGTGGACCGCGACCTTCACGGAAGCGACCACTTCCCCATATGGATGCACTTAGGTTCCGAGATTAGAGGAGCGAACGCCCGGCGCAAATGGAACGTCAGTAAAGCGGACTGGCAGCTTTTCTGCCGTTCTGTTGTCCTGTTACCACGTAACAACATAGAGGAGAAGGTGAGTCACTTAGCAGAAGTGATTCACCATGCTGCTGACGTTTCTATGCCCAAAAGCTCCGGAACGCTGCGAAGGACGCCCGTCCCCTGGTGGAGCGACGAATGTCGCTACGCTATTCAGGGTCGTAGACGGGCGCTGCGGCATTTTAGGTTGCACCCAACATCTGACAACCTAGCAGCGTTCCGTATAGCAAGAGCTAAGGCGCGCCGGGTGATTAAGGAGAGCAAACAAAGGTCATGGCAGAACTTTGTGAGCAGTATTAATCGTTCCACACCTTCGTCAAAAGTATGGGAGTCCATCCGCCGTATATCCGGAAGGTACTCCAGCCCACCAGTATCTGGTTTACTGGATCACGGATGTGTAATTACGACGAACGAAGCATAGCACAGCTGATGGCGGAGAACTTCGCCGCCGTCACATCGTCCGCCAACTTTGACCCTCGGTTTCAGCGGCGAAGAGTCGCTACCGAGAGGCGCCCGCTGTGCTTCGATTCGTCGAATACAGAGGCCTATAACTGCCCATTTACATCATGGGAGCTGGAGTCTGCGCTAACCAGCGCAAAAGACACTGCTCCAGGGCCGGATCAGATCCAGTACCAGATGCTGAGGCATCTTAGTAAAGATGCTAAAGAGTACCTTCGGGATATTTTTAATGATATTTGGACCGGAGGACACTTCCCCGACTCGTGGAAAGAAGCAACGCTCATCCCTATTTTAAAACCTGGAAAAGACAAATTGTTGCCAGGTAGTTATCGTAGTATTGCCTTGACAAGCTGCGTGGGGAAAGACACTGGAGAGGATGGTGAATCGCCGCCTCGTCTGGTGTCTTGAATCCCGGAATCTGCTGAACCGCTTTCAGTGTGGGTTCAGGAAGTCCCGTTCCACCCTGGACAACCTGATCCTGCTGGAAGCGGCCATTCAGGATGCTTTCATTCGCAGCCAACACCTTGTGGGTGTCTTTTTTGACATTGAGAAGGCCTACGATACTACCTGGCGGCATGTTATTTTAAAACAATTACATGACTGGGGTTTTAGGGGAAACCTGCCCCGCTTTTTAAAATCATTTTTATCTGGACGTTGCTTCCGTACCGAGTCGGTAGTGAAGTGTCTGATCTTTTTATTCAGGAAAACGGTGTTCCTCAGGGATCTGTTTTAAGTGTGACCCTTTTGCAATTGCTATAAATAGCATAGCATCCATTATAAGGAGTCCTATAGGGACTCCTTATATTGTGGATGATTTTTAATCTTTATTGCATCATCCAGCTGAGAAGCGCTGAGCGGCAGTTGCAACTCACGCTGAACAGGCTGGATGAATGGTCAGTGCACACCGGTTTTCGTTTCTCTGCGAGAAAACCGGTGTGTACTTTTTAGTCGTAGTAGGACTCTTTTACCAGAGGCCTCACCTTACCTTGAGGAACACCGTTTTAACGTTTTAACTGACACTGTTTATGTTTCTGGGCCTCATTTTAGACACTAGGCTAACCTGGCTACCACATCTCAAAGATGTTAAAGCCAGGGCCTCAAAAGCTCTTAATATTTTTAAAAATGCCTGTGTGGGCAAGGTCGTGGGGCGCTGATCGCTCCTGCCTGTTACAATTTTATAGAGCCTTTGTACGGTCCGCGGCTGGAATAACGGTTGTATCGTGTATGGTTCGGCACGGGACAGCTATCTCCGTATATTGGATAGTGTCCACCATGCTGGAATTCGGCTCGCCACGGGTGCATATCGCACCAGCCCTATTGTCAGTATTTGTGCTGACTCGGGCGAGCCGCCGCTTACCATCCGCCGGCAACTCCTCATGGTGCGACACTACCTGCAGGTTGCCATAACACCTGGCAGTCCCGGTACGACATAGTTGTACATCCCAACTACGAGCGGCTCTATAACCAACCGGCATAGAGCCACTAAAACCGTTCAGCTACCGTACAAAGGCTATTTTAGAACAAATACGGATTCGAGCTTCCTTCTTTTATCACCCAGGGTTGGAGTAAATCCTCCTCCCTGGCTTTTAAAGAGCCCGAACAATTTTAGATCTGTCCCGGCATACCAACTGTTAACCGCTACAGTGTTTTTATTAATATTTTTACTGATTTTTAAAATCAATTTCACAGTTTTTACCCCGGTGTATACGGATGGGTCTAAGCAGGCTAACAGTGTAGGGGTGTTCAGTAGTGTTCCCTCGAGCGACTTACAAATATAAGTTGGATAGCAGGTGCAGTGTTTACACTGCGGAGTGCTATGCCTTGCTAAAAGTCGCTCCAGCATATGAAGGCACAGCGTGATATGAAGTACCTCATATGCTGTATTCCCTCAGTTGTATTCAGCGTTAGCAACAATGTACCCAGCAGACCGTCTAGTCCAGGACATCCCAGGACGCCCTCCTTTCCCTTCATGTCCTGTGGGAAGGAGGTCGTATTCCTGCTGGGTACCCGGCCATGTGGGAATCAGGGGGAACGAGGCAGCTGATGAAGCTGCCAGAGTTAGCCTGTGACAAGGTCATATTGACTTTGATCCGGTCCCAAAGTCTGACCTTGCCTCGGCGGCGAAAGAGATTTGTTTTTGATGTTTGGCAGAGGCAGTGGCTGGAAGTTGAGCATAATAAGCTCCGGCTGGTCAAACCGACCGTTCGGCCGTGGAGCAGCTCCTTCCAGCGGGCGAGGAGGGATGAGGTTCTCCTTACTCGCCTCCGTATAGGGCACTGTCCTCTGACACATGGTTTCCTTCTCCGCCGAGAGGACCCTCCGGAGTGTGATGCATGTGGCGTACCTTTGACGGTACGCCACATTTTAATAGACTGTGTACTGTTTTTAGACTTAAGGGCAGACGTTGGCTTGGCCAACGATCTGACCCTTATTTTAAACAACGAGACCAGCAACGTGGCGAGTGTTTTAAAATTTTGTGTTTTGGCCGGTCTAGTGCCTAAAATTTTAGGCAGATCGGCCTAGTTTTAAGATGGATGGGTGGCCTCTTTACAGCCACCCATGCATGTGCATAGTTATAATTTTTTATATTGTTATGATTCAGGTCTCGCTGGCCACTATACAGCCAGCGAGACTTGTGTTTTTAATTCTCCTTTTAATATTTTTGGCCCCTTTACAGCCATCGAGGTGCTGTACGGTTTAAAGTACCGGTGGCCCTTTTAATGCCACGTGTGATATTATGAATTATTTTATTTGCTGTCTGCATGGCCGACCCCTTTACAGTCGACCATGTAGACAGTATTTTAGTACATTTAAAAGCCATAGTAAATTCTGGTTATTGATAGGGCGCTAATGACCCCGACGTCGACGCGCCCTTAAAACACCAAAAACAACAACAAACAACATTGTAATTTATATTGCAAAACCAGTTTCCCTTTTCTTAGTTTAAAAAGCAATAGTTTGTAGGTAAGAAAACAACTGTGACATGCCCTATTTCCATGATAACTGATGCACTCAACATTTATAAATGAACGCATGCTGAAGCTGTTATTAAACTGCAGGTTTAGCTAACCTATACAACTATTTAATATTGTTGCGATACTTGGTGAGGCCATATGGTAAGGGGATCAGGTTTGTACGTAAAGAGACTCACCATGACTAGAAGCTGACATATGGCAAAGGGATTGTATATGTGTACACATCCAATCCCCTTACATGAGTCCTCCTCTAGTCATGGTGAGTTTGTTTGTACACACCTGATTTCCTTACCGTATGTCTTCCTTAGTTATAATGAATCTCTGTGTGTATATGTCCAATCTCCTTGCCATATATCCACTAGTCAAGATTAAAGTTTATTCCAAAATGATGTAAAGTGTGTTTGTGTTCATTATGATCTGCCTTAATCTGTGGTGAGTGACAGATTTACTTTCACTATACTTCCTTATGTGCATAAAATATAAATATTATGATATATCATTGAAAATATGCTGAAATGTGCAGGCCCACTGGAGTGGTTTCAGGGAAAGCTTTCAAACTGCATATAGTAAAGAGGGCAATGAGGGGCTATAGCAGGAATCAATGGAATTGCTGTACTTTATCATGATTGTATGCCTCCAAAATTTTGAGTAATCAAATGCACGGTATGAAGGGACGCAAAGGAAGGCAGCTATATAGAACACCAAAAATGTATTTTCCGATGTATTTCATGTGTTTAGGTATATCTGAATCACCTAATTTTGAAGCGGCATTATCGGTATAGATTGTGGTTAGATCACAATGCAGCCTGGACCATAATGTTCTCGCAACAACATAAGACATGAAGAATTCAATTATTTTTTGTAACTAATAAGCTGGGGGATTCTACAATAACTGTGGCGCCACAATTTGATGGTTGATTCTTATGTAACTCGACAAGACAAATTGAAATTAAAGAATAAACTTTTTTGGTATCTCACTTAGCTCTCGAAATATTTTATCTCAAATTTGATGTGGTTAGTTTGAAATGCGGCCTGGACCAGAAGAGGACATGTTGATGAAGCAACTGATTTAAATTTCAACAGGTTAGTACCAGTCTCGCGAAGGTTCCGAAAGTGGTGCAGTCCCTGCCAAATTTGATGATCAATTCATATGTAACTGGACAAGACAAATCGAAAATAAAGATTTTTTGTTATCCTGCTTAGTTCTCGAACTATTGTATTTCAAACTTGAGGAGGTTATGGCAAGATCCGGCCTGGACCAGAAAAAAAAAAATTCACCAAAACCGCTATATCTACACGGTGGAAATGCTCTATAGGTGTTTTATTTTCTTTGTGGTAGTTGTTAGGTTGAAATATGGCCTGGACCAGAAGAGGACATCACCAAAAGCACAAGGAACTATACCTATAACTGATTTTTAACATACTATATCTCTAAAACCAACCGAGACATCAAAAAATTTTATTCTTTTTTTCCGATTTGTTTCATCGAGTTCTACAAAAATTTATTTTCAGATTGTGGCGCCACGGTAATGATAGAACTGCCATAAGCTGGTTTAATGAATGTCTTGTCAGTGATGACGTGTACTCCCGGAAACAAAACCAACGTTGTGCATCAAGTGGGTGTGCAGACTTCCGCGGCTGTTGTCGATGTTATCTTGGTTTTCTGGGTGAACCACGTCAATTTATTGAAACCTAATGTATCGGCCACATTTTGTGGCCTTCTTGAGAGGACTGTCAGTCCTCTGAAGAAGGCATGTTGTGCATGTCCAGCCTACATTTCTGTGTAGCTTTGGCAACATGTTTTTTTCTGGTCCAGGCCGCATTTCAACCTAACCACTTCAGTTTTGAGATACTATGAAGTAAGATGGCTCGATATTTGAGTAGATGCACAGAAGTTACTAAGCAAGAAATACTTGTTATTACGCACGGCATAAGACTGTACACATATCGTTTTAAGAAAATTTTCCAGCGATTTCAGAGTCCTTGTAGCAAATACTATCGTTGGCGACAGAAATATTTTTAGAAATAATCGTCAACTGTACTGCCAACACTACTGCAGACAGTAGCATTTGTGATGCTTTAATATGCACTTTTTATACCAAGGACAGTGTTTTTCAAATTTTTAACAAAAATATCAACTGAATCTCGATAGGTCCTTATTGGACCATTAGAGATAATGTTTCATGTAGCTTCAATTTCTTATTTTTAAGATATTATATTGTGTTAAAATATAAGTATAACATAAAAAACTTTTGAACTATAGTTATTACCTTAGATTCAGTTTTCATACTAAAGGAAAGGAAAATATTTAATTCAAATTTATATTTTTTGCTTCTACAAGTTAGTATTTGGTATTAAACCAGAAAAGGGGAGAGTATTTCTATACATGCCAAGACCTGTGACTGCAGAGCAGGGGGTAAATGCTACTATACAATAAAACAAATTCAGAAAATTTTATGATGTGAGCAATCGTGCTGCACAGCTTCCTGCCCTCCATCACAGCATCGAACACAAGAAATACATTCATTTAACCTAGAGATCCTCTCTCTCGGTTAATATGGGATAGCTGAGTGGGCTTATGGTTTTCTAGAAATTTCAGGGCTTATGACAACTTGTGTATGCACTTTTTGTAATGTGGTGTGAAGATGGTTGCAAACATTGTTGACAAAGTTAATGATTAACTTCACATATTTTTGGAAGGTAAAAAGTTTAGTGACTAATATAATGGTGTTACTACAAATAGGCTTGGAATGAATCCACCAGTGCAGTTCAGCTTACCTACCACCACAAAGTTGGGAACAGACAATTCTATGTGTAGCCTTTTGTGGGATATGAAGATGGAGAATTTGTCATAAGCTGGATGATCTGTAGATTCATTTATATTCTGCCGACTTATGAATTTAAGAATCTTGCAAATCTCAAGCTTGCTTTTCTCTCTACTGAACATCCAAGAACTACGTGGCTCAATCTGGGGCGGGAGGGTTGGCAAGAAGGTTTCGTGTAGAGAGGGGTTCTGAGCAGATCACGTAGTTTTCCATTCCTATTTTTCACAGTTAAAATGAGGTACAGAACACAACAGCACGTGAATATTTATTCCTTCATATAATTATCCCGTATGTAATTTACAATAGTCTGAAAGAAAACAGTACAAAATGTTTCTGGAATCAAAGGGAAAGAAGCTACGTACTACATATGGGGGGTAGAGCCAAAAGCCATGTTGGCTATGTGCGGGGAGGGAGAGTTCACAGGAGACCAAAATGGAGCTACGTGGATTATGGACACTCCCCTATCATTAAAATGTGGTGAATTAAGGAATTATCTGGCATACTAGATAGCAAGAAGTATATTATTTATGTCTTATTATTATTATTTAATTGCAATGGAGCACAGGCTCTGGTTGGCAATTTCCCTACACTCCCATCCTCCCCCTATCCTCCACCCACCTACATTTGCCCTCTACAAATTTTATCTTTAACGTTTTCAAAGTTTTCGGTAAATTATCATCATTTTCTCTTGGTAACTCATTCCATCCCTGACACCCTTACCTAAAAAAGAGAATCTTCCAACACCCTTGTGCCTGAAATCAAGTGCCGCTTGTGGTCATGGTCATCTTTTCCCTTCCATGCACTACTTTTCATACCTATTGCAATATCTTTCCATGCCTCATCGCCAGTATATGCCCTGTACACTCCCATTACCCTCCTCATCCTCCTCCTGTCTTGCAATGAATCCCATTCCAGCTCCTTTATCATATCTGTCACTGATTGCATTCTGCAATAATTTCCAGAACAAATCTAGCAGCCCTTTTTTGCACCTCTCCAACTCCTGTATTTGATACGTAAATGAGGGTCCCATACTACACTACCATATTCGAGCAATGGTCTGACCAAAGTTTTGTAATTCTCTCGTACATCCCTCATCACTCTCTCCAACAAGTGCAGAACTTTGAAACATTTTCCTACCACCTGCCCAGTTAAGCTTGTTATCAAAGTAATGCCAAGATATTTACATTTCAAGTCTTCAGCAAGCAATTCTTTCCCCACCTTATATTCATAATTAACCTTTGTTTTTTATATGTGTATCTAATAAGCTGACTCTTCTTTGCATTTATCTTCATTCCTGTTTACCAACCCAACTAGATATCCTGCCAGATCACCCTGCAACCGTTTACAATCCTCTATCGTTTTGATTCTTTTATACAGCATTATGTCATCTGCAAACAATCTAATTTCAGATAGTAAACAATCACACAATTATTCATTAGATAACGAATAGCAATGGTCCCAATACGCTACCCTGCGACACTCCCATTTTTACTTCCACTTCCTTTGATACCGCATTTCCCACCCTAACTTTCTGTTTTCTACCTTTTAAAATTCTTCTACCCAGCAAATCACTTTCTCATTCACTCCATAGTTTTTACCTTATTTACTACCATTTTGTGGCTTACTCTGTCAAACGCCTTTGAAAGATCTAGTGCTGCACTATCAATTTGGCCTCCCTTGTCCATTTCATCTGAAATATCTTGCATATATCCCACCAACTGAGATTCGCATGAATATCCTTGCCTGAACCCATGTTGCCTACTTGAAAACCACTTACATTCCTCACATACATTTCTGATGTGGTTGCATATCAATCTTTCCATTAATTTACCTACCACTGAAGTCAAACTGATTGGCCTGTAATTTTCTACTCTATTTCTCACCCCTCCTTTATGTACCGGTACTACTATCGCACTTTTACAGTCTTGTGGTAAGCAGCAAGTATCCAGACTCAGTTTAAATAATATTTCAAGATAAGGCACAATATCACATCCGACCATCTTTAAGATATCTGTAGTAATATTATCTGCACCAGCCCCCTTATGTTTTTCAGCTTGCTTTTTTCATTCATGATTTCTTCAGGATGAATTTCAAATTTTTAGTATCTGCATTTCTAATTGTGTTGTTAAGCTCGTTCTCCGAATTAGACTCTCCCGTTTCTGATTCTTGGTCCCTAATGCTTTCACTGAACCAGTTACTTAAAATCTCTGCCTTTTTCAAATCGTCAGTAACTTCTTCTCTATCCTTATCTGTAAGTGTCTCTACACCCTCCCTTCCCCTCAGGTTCCTGATATAGCCGTAGAAACTTCTAGATGCATCAGTCAGTGGTCCTCCTGCACTGACAATACTATTCATAAACCCATCTTTAGCCATTTTCTTTGCTGTTATTAAGTCCTTGTTTAGTTGTTTCAAGTATTCCCTACTACCCTGTTGTCTTTTAACTCTGTTATGTTCTTTTCTTACCAACCTCTTTAACCTCCTCACTTCCCTATTATAGTACATAGGTTCTCTACCTGCTATAGTATGTTGAATAATACCTCCTCAAAGACTGTTAGTTCTGATTGGTTAGACCTTAAAAAAGAAATAATTTAGATGTACTATTATAATTCTGTGATGGGTAAAGTGAAAAATTTGAAAGAAAAAAGACAAGTTACAAGTTAAACCCATTGTAATACAAGGGCAGTTTTATTACTACAGTATATTTAAATATTACAGCATTGTAACATCACACATTATTTCATAACACTAGTGACAATGTTATGAATTTTAAACATAATTTTACAATTACACTAATTCAAATAAGCATAAAGAAATTGGATTTAAATGAATACATTTGAATTAATTATATGTTTAGAAAAATAAATTAGTTATAATATATGTGGCTACTAATATCCTACTTCTTTACATCAGAATGTCATAAGATTTCTGCTTAAGTTTCTGTGAAGCTATTATAAATTGTAGACGCTGGTAGAAATTTAATTTTTGCAATATCTATTTTGCATTTGATTTATGTAGTTATTACTACTATAAAGATGCTCACACTTTCCAGTTACAGACTTTGTTTAGCATAAATGCACATCAGTCATACAAAGCTGAACTAAATTATTTGATTCACTCATAGTACAAATACTCTCTTGCAAAAGCTTAAAAAACACATACATTAAAACTCCTATATTTACAATTAGCAGAACAATACAAACTTTCTCCGACAATAAAAGGTGATTTCATTTATCCAAATATTCATTAATTGCTGTTCTTAAGTAGGCCTACTATTCCTGCAAAATGATTTTCAGTGCCCAGTTTTGGCATAACAGTTACTTACTTATATATTTTCATTCTCAAGATGAAATTTTAATAATAGGATCTATGCAATGATGCTTATCAGTTGAAGGTTCAAAATTTTAAGATCTCAGAACTTCTCTTCCAGCTCTTTTGCAAAGGTTCCAAAACCTTTGAAACTGTGTTGGGAATTGTGGAGTTTCTTTACAATAACAGTCAACATCTGCTGTGATAAAGTTTTGACATTTGGTATATATATATCAGTAGATTCCTCTAAAAGTGAAATCAGATATTCAAATAATCAATTGTGCATACATATTATACCAGTAATGGAGTTTTTTTTTACCCTTTCATCTTTGTATATACCTAGGGCAATCTGTAAGACCGATACGACAACACAACACTTAGGAAATAAAGCACTGTGTTTACAAGGCCAATAATCTGAAAAGAAAAAGAGTGCAACATTAATAATATGGTAAATGATGGTAAAACTTGCATTCAGAAAATTATAAAACAGGACACTTCTGATTAAACTTGGTAAAAATAATCACTAGACTTTCTCAAGGCAGTACTATGACAATGCTATCATTCACTAAATCTTTGACTTTTAAAGAATTTACCACCACAATTTTTATTTTATTTTTTCAGCCTTATTGTCTGGTGGAAAAATGGTTCCTTCATTGTCTATGATAGAAAATAAGAGTTGTAGTCAACATAACACTGAATATACTACAGCAAAGGCTAGAGAAAATTATTTATGATAATGGCAGCATTCCTCTATCACTCATTATGTATTAGATAAGGGGATTATCATGCCAGATTTGTAACATTCAAAAGAGTGAAATACAATTTTTTTTATCAGAAAAGAATCAATAAATTAGGTGACTTGTTCTGTTTTCACCTAATTGGGGAGAGGAGTGTTGGAAAGTGTGCAAATACTAGATCGATAATGTTGAAGGTATATTATCATTCAAAGTGGTAGATCGACATAATAACTGAGTGACTATATAAGTATAAATCATATTTTGAAAAACTTTAAGTACAAAAATAAAATATAAGCAATATAAATAGTAGTGATAATAAGTGTTGGGTCTGGTGAGAGGGATTGATTGGAGATTAAGGACTGGCGGATGTCTGGTGTTCAGGATATTCTGTTAGGTTAATTCCCATCTACGTAGTTCAGAGGAGGTTGTGTTGTCAGGGAAAACTCTGATCACCCTAACTGAAAAACAGTTGTTGAAATTATTTAGATAGTGGCAACTGGCATGTTTTGCCACTGGATGGGCCTCATTGTTAGTATACTCAGTCTTCCTGCGACCATACATTCTGATAGCAAGTGGGTTAGTAGTGAGGCTTGTATGAGCTGCAGCAATGGAGGCATGTAAGTTGATATAGGAGGTGTGTTGTAATGCAAGTATCATGACCAATGATTGGGAATGTTTCATTTGTGCTGGATGCATGCTGCATGTTTTACAGTGGGGTCTGTTGCACGGGAATGATTCCTGCGGTAGTTTGGGGGAATGACTAGGTGAGTACTAGTGAACCAAGATATTTTTTTAGGTTTGGTGGTCTGCTAAAACATGTGCGTGGGGCAGTGGGTAGGATTTAAGGAGAATGGTGCACTTTCCAGGTAAGAAACATAACAAGTCATGCCCACGAGGAATGGTTAATTGACTAGAGACCAGGGAAGAAATGGATGATGAAAGCAGGGCTGCGGTTAGTTTCAAGGGGTACAGCCTTGGAGGGGCTGTGCACAGGATGGGGGTAACTGCTGGAGATGAAAGCATCAGACAGGTTTTGTGTGTATCGGGAAATAGATTCTTCATCGGAGCAGATGCACC
This sequence comes from Vandiemenella viatica, assembly GCA_031002005.1. NCBI lineage: Eukaryota > Metazoa > Arthropoda > Insecta > Orthoptera > Morabidae > Vandiemenella > Vandiemenella viatica. The sequence goes on along the minus strand of JARYHS010013630.1, from coordinate 139,062,041 downwards.
TTCCAAGGATGACCAGACTGTACAGAAGGGAACGTTTGGTGTGGGACGCCTAACTCTCCAGCATCCCTGTACACCCTGTACCTTCTTCCCAAGATCCACAAGGTTGGCAATCCAGGGCGACATGGGAGACCCACTGAATGGATTTCAGCCTTGGTATCTCCAATCTTTTCTACAGAGTCATCCCTCCTATGTCAAAGAGACCCCACACTTCCTTGAATGTCTATCCATGGCACTGCTATGGGCACTGACATGGCCCCATTCTATGCCAACCTGTTCCTCAGTCAGACATCTGGAGGAATTTTTCCTGAACCACACCCCCTCTAAACCCATTGTCAGGTTTAGATACATAGATATATTTATGATCTGAGCCAAGATCTGCAAATCAACTCCTCAATTCTCTTAAGAATAGCCATTCCATTAATTTCACCTGGACATACTCCCACACACACATCACGTTCCTCAAAGTGGACATCATGCTCAGGCAGGGTACTCTTCACACCTCTGTCCACATCAAACCAACTGAACTACAGCAATATCTACATTTTGACAGTTGCCACCCACTCTATACAAAATATTCCCTCCCTTATAGCCTAGCCATTCATGGCAGACATATCTGTTCTGATGCCAAATCCCTCTCCCAGTTCTCCCAGAACCTATCTCAAGCCCTTATTTCCCACTCTTACCTAGCAGACTTTGTACATAAATCTCCTGTGCAATCACCCACCCTCCACATTACCACTCCCACCTGGCACCTATAAAATCCAACCATAGACCTTCCTTTGTCATTAAGTTCTCTCCTGGCCTCAAATCCATCAATCGAATCTTATAACATGGGCATAACTTCCTTCGCTTCTTTCCAGAAATGCACATTCTTCTACAAAAAATTCTGCCAACTGTTACCCGTACATGTTTCAGCAGAACACCTAATCTCAGAAACATCTTGGTTTACAAATACCCTCCATCAGACTCTCCAAAAACACCATATGGCTCTTTTACTTGCAATAGACCTCACTGCAAAACTTGCAGCATGCATCCTCTCACTGCAAAATATTGCAACCCTACTACAGGGGAAACCTTCCCCATCATTGGACATGCCACATGCTCCACAGCACATATACCAGCTAACTTGCTGCCACTGCGCTAGCTCCTCTATAGGCCTGACAACACAATTACTCTTGGTGAAAATGAATGGCCACAGACAAACAGTCCACAACTGCAACTTACACCTTCCAATACTAGAACATGCTAACTACCACAATTCTAACAACCTCAATGACTGTTTCCCCATGAGAGCAATCAGAGTTTTCCCCAAAACCACCGCTGCTACAGAACTTTGGAGATGAGAACTTGCATACCAAAATATCCTAGATACCAGACACTCACCTGGCCTCAGCCACCAATAAAATTCAATTTTTTGACCCATCACTCATTATTATTAGTAGTATTATAATTTAACCAGTTACAGTTTCTTCAATATTTGTCTATTTTCAGTTTTAACATTCTATACCCTTTTTTATATTTTATCACCACCTGTGATATATATATTTATAAATAACATCTCAGTCTCTCCCGACAAATCGATAATTAACTCAGTCATGTGATAATCTTCGGCATGTGCACACCTCCCAAACCATGTGATTCATTTCCTGCAGTGTAATTTAGTATTTGTCTTTTTTTTCACTCATCGCAGCCTTCAACTTTCGTGAGTGATGGGTCATTTTCTCTTTCCTTGTCATTTCTGCAAGTATCAGGTGATTCGTCTTTATTGCTGATAGAATTGTCTATTTTTTTCCTCTCTAAAAATTCAGGGTCCTGGGTTCAGTGGACCCAAGAATTTTTAAGAACTCTTATCATATAAGCTGCAACAGAACAATATGTGGTTCATATTCCACATTAAAACCATAGGTCTAACTACAACAAAGGCAAAAATAGATGTGTAGGAAAATTATCTCTGGTGCATGTGGTTCATCACAAATTAACTGTTTTTTTAACATTACATTATTGCAGTTGCCAATTAAGTCACTGAACTTATTATTAATACATGGAAGAAAATTGTTAGCAGTGGAGATAAACTTAAGTGTGCATGAAATAAACCACTGAAAACTGTGTCAAAAATGTGTATTCCATGAAAGTTTATTGATCACAACTCAAAGTTGTTATGGCTTTTGGCATCCAATGTTGATCTAAAAGTTAGTTATGTGACAAACAATAACAGTCCACAATTGTGCAAATTATTCATTTCTTCTAACAAAATGGCAGTAGTGAAATATGAGGTCTCCAATATATTATTTATGATTAACTAATGTTCTCATTCAAATTATCCTATAACATTCTGTCTGTATGCCCTTCTTAGAGAGAGAGAAAGAGAATTCTAATGAATCAATAAGGAAACAAAGGACTTTCAGCAATGGAGGCAACACACAATGAAACACTATTTTTCCTCTGGCTTCAAGAATTTATTGATCTTGCCCAGAAATAAAAACTATTTCTGTACTATGAACTTAAATTAAATAAAAGTACAGAAATTAGTTATAATAATAGTCTCTTTTTTTCTAAAATCAATAGCTAACATGCAGATTTAAAGGATAATCTTACCGAAGCTGCCATATGAGCATCATAGTAGCTGCGCCACCGCTTCTCATCATTTATCTGTATGATGAGCCTTAAAGAAGCAGCAAGGTATAGAATAAAAGCAATGCTGTGGTAAAACAGCTCCTGCAAGAAACAAATTGAATTCAGTCTAACATTGTCATAACTGTTAACAAAAGTTTATCAACAGAACTTTAAAAATTTATGTAATTTTTATTGTAAAGAGAGATTCATTTGTTCACATGAATAACAGCGAGTATCAATTATTTATAAAGAACCAGATATAGATCAGTTTTGTTTTAACTATAGAAACTTCATCAACACATAATTAGTTATTAAATATTACATCAATGTATCTTGGCATACAGTGTTGTAGTCAGTCCTTGATGAGAGTAGATTTTTAAAAAGGCAGTGATGTAAACTGACCTCTGTTCACGGTCTTTTTTATTTGTAGTTGTTACAATTATTAACCTTTTTATTATTTGCGTCCTTTTTTACTGAATGGTCACACAATTTTATGTATACTAACCAATAATAAACAGTAGGTACACTATTGAACAAGACTATTCAGTTTAAACAGAAATACTTCACATCCGCAAATAATAAGGGTGAAAAAAAAACAGTTATTAAGTCAAAAGTTCTGATGGTAAGTGATATCAGTCCTTGCAATGTATTTGATGTTTGCAACTCAAATAGAAGACAAAATTAACTTTATGACTTCAATTTGGGCTTTTGCTCAAATATCTGACCAAGCGTTGTAACATTAATGGGGATTTCCAAACTTTGAAAATCCCTTCCGATGTCTTGAATATCAAAAGATCACTGGTATACAAATAGCAGCACCCTGAGTTCTGTACTGAAGACGCTAGTTACTAGAGTTTGGCACTGGTTATTCCAGGTGATATCTTTCACATGTTAAAAGATAAAACTGCCATCTCCTGTTTTCCAGATGCCATAGGATCTGGGTTTTTAGACAGTAAAAAAGATTAAAATATAAAATGATCACGATTTATATAGTACCATAAAGTAGAAACATACAAACAAAAACAGTATTACATTGACATGCTGACTCGTGTATAAAATCTTACAATTGTGGGATTATTCCCTAACCTATTTTTGTTTTAGGCATGGTAGAAACATTTGGAATTTTTATCCTAATAATATAAATGAAATATAGTGGGGGAAAGTTTTACTGTAATAAATGCATATGGATAATTGTTGGAAAGTGTGAACACTTAATGAAATTACAAGAGTAGAAGCTATTTCCCGCAAGCTAATGTGCCCTGGTACAAAATTTGTATGTTGCTAATGGGCATCAGAAGCCACACAACCATCTTGTTTCTAAATATTGTGAACTTGAATGTGGGCTGAGGAGTTAATTATAACCTACAGAAAAGAAATGGTCTTAAATTATTGAACTCGGATTGCCTTGATATTTCGCATTTAGTAATTTTCTCAAATCATCTTGAACTGATTAGATGATTACATGTATAGAGTTGTAAAAGCAGATCATTTTCTAGTAGTATTTTTTCCACACAGTTAACTAATATTTAAATTGTAATTTGTAGTTATTAAAAGAAGATTGAATGTTTTGCAGTACTGGTTGCGATTTTCCTTTCATGAAATGTTTATTGAGGACTGTCCAACAGGAGCTCCAGTTGTTGCAGCAAGTTTATAGTGTCCAGATCCTGACATGGGGTTAGATGGTTTGACTGGTGGTGGTGGTGGTGTTGGTGGTGGTGGAAGAAATTTTCACCAGAACTTGTCCGAGAATCAACATATTGAGTAATAAAGTCTTGTTTTCCAAAATCTATCTGCAGTGTGTATGGAGTGAGGAAATATGACACTTCATTGTGATTCATCTGTCTGATGGGTATGTAAAACTCAGCAGACCTCAGTGTCTATTGTACGGCTTGGTAGTTCAGCCTTTCTCATCCACAACACTGTAATAAATGCATACACCACAGTTATCTATACATACAATAATACTTATGAATACTTTCACACAGGAGGAGCGAACAGGAAAATGTTCCAGTTACATGTCCTCAGGAAGTTACTGTGGAGTGGTAAAACTGTACATGCACATGTACATGGGCATGTAAATATGCAATCTGATGAGTATGTTATTGATGTTGAGATCACTTTATAAAATGAAAGTGTTTTTTAATTTAATACATGGACAGTAAAGTTCATGTATAACTTGTGCAGAGTTAGTCCTTGAAAGTGTCAGAAGTCTGTTTTGGAGGATGTGTGTTATTTGAACCAGCATCAAAACTGTACTTATGTAATGTGTGAACAAAGGCTTTCCCAGTGTGTCACTGAAATATAATCTTCGCGGGTTTGCTGCTAGATGATTTTAATTAAAGATGAGCATATTCTGCCATCATCTTTAGGTCTGATGCTCACGCTGTGACAACCAGAGCTCATATTTCATCAATATCATCTGGCAGTGAACTTGTGAATATTATATTTCATTTGTACTCGTTTACATAATGGAAAACAAAATAATTTCCATTTTATCCCAACTTCCATTAAGATGTCATGAAAAAACAAAGTAGCTAAAGTTGCGCTACTGCATTCAACTGTCAATCTTCAAATGGTGAACCGTAATTGAGTAAGAAAAATTATATTGTAGAGCACCAAAGTTAACATTAAATGCCGTAATATACTTTGCTAGCCTAAGAGAGATTTTGATGTAATTTCTTGAAGTACTCACATATAGTGTCTTTGAAATAACTGAACCTGCACTCAGTGATAGGACACAAGCCATCAATAGGCAGAATGTTCCTATTAGGAATGCTGTTGTTACCAATATGAAGAAGAATTCTGCCTTAGCAGTTCTAACGGTTCCTTGATAATCTGCATAATAGGCAACAATGCCCAAGCACACTGCACCGAGAACCTGAAAATTGAAGAAAAGGTAACATTAATAGATTGTAATTTAACTCTATAAATTTAATTTACTTTAGCATTATTACTAATGCTATAAATGTGTAAATGGAAGATTCAATATGGCATGTCTTCCTATTCCATTAATACCATAAATAATTTAATTTAAAATTATTATAAAAATTTGCACTGTATTTCACTTTTACCATCAGAAACAATTTACTTTAGAAGATTAAGAGGAGGATTATTGTTGCTAAAAAAAAAATCTTTTGCTCAAGCTGAAATTAAACACACAGTCAGGGCCGCATACAAGCATAGCCTAGGGGCCCCGCACCACAACCCTAGATTCCCCACCTAGGCCAGTAGTAGAGCTAAAAACAAAACGGTCGCGCCCATAAATTTTTTGGGTCGAATTTCGAAATTTAAGCATCCATGAGGCAGCCAGGGCCACTGCACGGGGGGGGGGGGGGGGCCACAGAGCCTAAAAGCAGCCCTGCACATAGTAACAAACATATTCAAGGAAAAACAAAAAATGTTACTAGATTAGTACTTTATTATTAAATTAAGAAATACACCTGTCAGTAACAATGTGCACACAGCCAATCAGTTCATGGTGATAGAAATCAAAGTATATCACTTGTGTGAATATAAGGAAAAATTCCAGTAATTTAGTTTTGAATGTTCTTAAATGGTTTTATTTCCATTTCTGACAGTTTAGATTCTGGGCTGTTATCTCACTAAAGTTCAGGAATCACAATAAAAATAAGTTTCCTTACTTGTTGTATTATGTTAAATATCAATTTTATAACATCCTAGTTATATAAATCGCATTCTGAAGTCTGTATTAATTTTGAAGTGTCTGCTTAACTTCAATATGCTTGAAAGAATTAACTTGTCATATTGGACTTGTAAAACATGGTTAGTATAAATTAGGCGTAAAATCCTACCTTCAAGTCAAACATTGCGATCCTTATTACATTTTTTCTATGTGCTGGCTTTTATGTCTTAGTCAGAGCTGCTAGAGCATTGGTGCAAGGGACAAGCAGGAAATCTGCATTTGACTAGACTGATTTGGGGAAACAATACAAAACCCTGTCCTTGCGGCTGCTACGCCCAAATGTTAGTCTGTCAGTCACACAGTTCACAGATAAATCGTCATAAGCCAATTCAGTCATGGCATGATGTGGCCTGAGTTATGAGTTCATGTGGTGCTCAAAAGTTTCCATTGGATAGATTGGTTTTGGGTGATTCTCTGGCAGTTAACTTCAGGTAGATAATTATGCAATAACTGGAAAGGGTGAGTTAAACAGCTAATGTGGTGGCGTTTTTTTATAACTTTTAAAATTCAGATTACACATAAATTACATGTTGGCTGTGTATTAGAGGCAGCAGAGGACTGGGGAAAAAGATCTGTAAGGAATCCGGCCGCGGCTTTTTGAAGGAACTGTAGCGATGTTTGGAAACAATGGACAACCGAAATCAGAATGGCCCGACGGGGAGTTGAACCAGCATCCTCCCGATTGGCTGACTCAAGCAAAGTATAAGTACATGTGACGGAAGAAATGACTATCACAAACTGTCACTTGATTTCAAGGGTAAGGGAGTAGGAAAAAATTGTGTCATGCAAAGGTGGGTGTGTATGAAATGTTTTATCCCAATAATAATTGTAAAAGTTGCAAATTTCCTGATACTTTACCCAGGCCATAAGCCGAAAACTATGTTTGGGATTAGTCCATATTCCGCTGCCGAAGTACTGTCTTTTACGGCATATTACTCTACTCGGCATGGAGTATTACAGCATGCTTAGACAGAATGAAATTGATGTGCAATTGTTTTAGATATTAAGACGTATTAGATGGGTAGTTACTACATCAAATATTTTCTTCTGTTCAATGTAAGTTCCTTTTCCTACCCTTTGTAGACGTCGCTCATTAGGGAGCGTCCATAAACCACGTAGCCCGACGTGGCTTTTTTTTCCTCTGACCTCCCCTTCCCCTCCCACGTAGCACTTAGCTTTCTTTCCATATGGATTCCAGAAGACATTTTGTACTGTTTTCTCTTGTTAGACTATCGTAAATTGCAT
>JARYHS010013630.1:138963229-139053480 GCA_031002005.1 Vandiemenella viatica | reverse complement strand
ATGGGTTAAATACGAAAATTCTGGGTAGTGTGTATTGGTCGAAAGCATGCGGTACCGATTTGTCCAGAGGATATGATCGTTAAAATTGCTGCATCCATCTGAGTCATTGGGAAGAGTAGGCTCGAATAGACATCCGGTTAGGCAGTCCATTGTTTCATCTCTCACCGCACTCGCACACATCCACAATGTGGAAGGTAAAAAGAAAAAAAACAACAGTTCTACTGGAATCTAGATTACTTCAACTATGACAGAAAATCTCAAGGTGCTTTGATTTCTCAGGAAACGAATTATTTTACATGGATAGTGGGTTAAAGTAATTACGCTGAAAAGTTTTTAAACTTCCATAATGAATTGAACTGTGACAAACAAGCGTAAACAGCGGTTTATTGTTGTGTTCGTTAAACTATTACACAACACAACCGCAAAGAAATCGTTCAGCCAACTCAAGAAAATGTAACTGATGTTAATAATCTTATTTACAAAATAATCTCTAGTTAGAATCTATTTCCTTCTCTAAAATTGCGCTTTGATAGTTTCTCGATGACAAACGGCGAAAATATTTTACCCATGAATGATTGCGACGTGCAGACTAAGTATTTCCTCTAGGCAGAAGTGCAAGTAGACGCCTTTGGTATAACTGGTCGGGAGACAGGTGGGCTGTTGTGATAGTGAGTGTTCAAGGTAAGCACCGTGGTATTTCACTTAAGCAGAAATTCGTGGTACCACACACTCTTATTAATGCTGTATGTCTCGCCGAAGTAATTAAAGCTGGGAGATGATTACAGTCGAGGAAATGGAAGGGATTCGAGCATGGTATTTGGAAGAACCATTCCTGCATTCATATTGAGTGATTTCTGAAAAACCGAAATCTGGATGGCCGGATGGGGATCGAACCCACGTCCTCCCAAGGGCGAGACCAGAGCGTTAGCACTCTCGATATGATCTCCTGATGACTGGTGCAATCTCTGCTATCACGCAACTACTTACGAGATGAGTAGTAGCACGGAAAATTTCAGACATGGTTTCTATTCTACCAAAAAAAAAAAAAAAATTAAGAAAACGAGACAGGTGTTCGATTATTATTACTAATACAGTTTATGTCGAAAAAATCCTCTGGGCAGAGATGTTTACCGCTACATTTGCAGATTCAGTTGAGCTTCTTGTGACAGAAAATTGGTTAGAGAAACGAATGCTTTGCGCTTCAGAAGTGACCCCTTTCCTAGCGGATGCTGTCAAAACTACTCGCAGACACTCCGTGGCATTCTCGGAGCAGCTGCTTCCACTTCGAGCTCTTGTAATGCCTAGCGATCGTATGTAAAAATATTTTTAAGTCTTAATTCCTTTCCCAGGTCTTACTGTATGTCACCGCAGTGATTCAAACGGCTAGAAATGTCTAGTCTAGCACTATAAAGATTTTCCTTAAAGCTACTGGATAACCCTCAAACATCTATTCTACCCGAAGTTCCTTAAGATGAAAGTGTTGAAATGTGGAAAACTTCCCGCTGTGGGGAAATAGTTAACTGCGGGACCTAAACTTTTGGGAAAGCTATATGTTTTCCCCTCCAAAAAAATGTCAAACTGAAACTTGTTTACGTGCAGTCTTCCAATACATCTGCAACGCTATTAAAAGTTAAAGTGGACGTCAAAATCTAATTGTGAATTTCTACTGCCGTTATGTGTAACTGGGAAAAATATTTGCCGCAAGCTGTGAAACGTCGTTAGAGAATATTAGGAGAGTCTTGGAGGAGCAGCGAGGAGCGGTCGGCGATGTGTGACCCTAATTGGTGGCACTGGCTGGAGTGTGGGCCGCAGGGTCACAGGGTGCCCCCTCAGTAACCCTACGCGAGCGCCTCATTACAGCACTACACGGTACAGGCCACACGCTGTCAGATTAGCAAGCCCGATGTCCATTAAGACCCGTGTTCACTCGAAGCCTCTGAAAGACCCGGAAGGAAGCCTCGCAGTGTGCCGCCGAAACACAAGGATTTAATCGAGAAACTGAGCTCTGCTCAGCCATGACAGCGCACAGTATCGCTAGAGGATTAAAGAATGCGATCTCGCCACAACACTATACTACTAGATAATGGCTAGACTCGGCCTGAGTATTGCTGTCTTCTCGTAGCTGAAAATTGACAATTTCTTTTGAAAAACTGTGCTTGTGTGGTCCTTGACACTTTAGAACTTCAGTAGAATTGTAGTTATAGCAAAATGGCCCGAGCCTGGTGTGTGAGCTGTGATGCTTGGCCCTGGCATTTTGAAGGACCGGATTCAAACTTAGTCCGGCCATCCAGATTTAACAATGGGATGGTTCTGTCTGACTTTCTAGCGACTGCTAGCTTGAATAGCTGCAAAATGCTATTGCTTCATAATCGCCTTCCCTACTTCAAGACATCTCATCATGAAATGGTAACGATTTTTAGGAAAAAATTGTGCATTTTTGGTTTATTGCGTTCATGGCCTTAAACTTTCTTCGCAAGGAGACTTGCACGATTAGGAGCCTAGCTATCGAACAATTAACTGAGCTAATAATTTAAAAACAGAGAGCATTTAACTGTGTTAAAAGACGGACTTTCAATAATTCCATCTTGTGAATGCAAATTCTGAAGCATTCTAGCACCCTTTATTTCATGCTTGTTTAATCAGTATAATGTAACAGCATTTGAAATGATCATTCTCTGTAACAGGTTAAAGTTAACTGATCTCTCCAAGGAATTGTTTAAATCGTATGTAACATTTCCAGTACATTTATTTGTCTATAAGTCGTGTTCTTTTAGATATTTTGATTTGCCGGCTCAATGCGAGATGGGACATAGCTTTGAAATTTTTTAAATTTCTTGCATTCATATTAGCTACAAAAGCGCCTCAGACTGTAAGCCTTACGAGTAACAAATATCAAATTAAAACAGTTTCATTGGCAAGACAACTGTCGCTTTTCACTTTTCTTCCTTGAATCATAAATAATTTCTTTATTCACAGTGGATATAAAATTTAAATATGCAAATTTATTAATTTTGTGACCAGTAATCGTAGAACGGGGAAGCAAATTTATTAGTTTAAAATGAATAACCAATAAAAATCGACGACCCCAAGCATACCATAACCAGTTTACAAGCCCGCTTCCACAACAATGCAGCGTGAGGGGGTTTCCATCGCGATATGCAAGAAGCTTGTCGTTGCCATGGACCAGTGCCTAATCCAAACCAGAAATACGGTTAACAGGTCATTTCGTTTAATCACTAACATTTTAGGTGCTTTATGTTGTCTTAAGAGATAACGTTGTATCAACTCTCCTTCACTGCAATTGTAAACACTGAAAAGTATGGCGATGTGTGAAATATAAATGCAATGAAACAAAGAGAACGTTCAAATTTATTTCTGTTTAAATGCGAGGTGACGTTGCGTTAGCTTGGTAACTTCACTCACACTTATCAGGATCAGAGAGTCGTTGTACTCGTTGTAGTTTGAGTTTCACCTTTCCCACACTTCACATGAAAACACAAGAATTGTTTGGCAGTAGAAAGAAATTTGTCTGCTGCCCTTGAATGCCTATCAAGCATTACAGGGGAAAAATCACTTAAGACCTAACCCTTAAAAAAACTGTAGTGTGTGCCTTTCATGTAAAATAGGAAAGCTCAGCGTAAGTTGAAAGTAATGCCAGGTATCGAACTGCAGACATGTAACGCCCCAAAATATCCGGGAGTGACACTCGACAGAACCCTCGCATATAAGAAGCACTGCATGAATTAGTTGGATCACACTGGGGCAGTGTACCACAAACTATACGTACATCGGCAATGGCCCTTTGTTACTCTGTTGCAAAAAATGCATGCTCTGTTTGGTAGGCCTACTAGTCAGATGGATGTAGCCCTCAATAACACCTGTAGGCTAGTGACAGGCTGCCTAAAGTCTACCCCGGTTGACAGGCTGTATCATCTATCGGGATTGCAGCACTCAATATCCGGAAAGAAGTGGCTGCGAACAAGGAGAGGACAAAAGTGGAACGGGAAAGCGCTCATCCACTGCATGGCCATACACCACCAGCCCAGAGACTCAAGTCCAAGAAAAGCTTCCTGAGATCATCGTGGGAACTACTTGGTCACCTGAAAAGGCAAGAGTACAGTTGTGGAAATGAAGGCACCTAACATCTCGGGACCACTAACAGTTACGGAGCGCTTGCCACCTGGTCACGCAGAGGACTGGAACGTCTGACGGTCCTTAAATCGATTGCGAACAGGAGTGGGCAGGTCCAAGGAAAATCTAGTGAGATGGGGTTATACTGATGCTACCAGTATTAAGTGCGAGGGTAGTGAGGACCAAACGAGGAACCATATGCTCGAGTTCCCTATGTGCCCATCATCCTGCAACGAAGATAATCTGTTTCGAGTAACACCGGATGTACTTGACATTACGAAGTACTGGTGAATGTTTAAAGTTATTAATTTGCGCAATGTTTTAGCTGCGTATTTGATGTATGTGACTCAATAATAATAATAATAATTATTATATTATCATAATCATAATAATCATAATCATCATCATCATCAGTTGTAGGACAATTGCTCCCACAGTTGTATTCTAAAGCGCTTGTCGAGTGTTGTCTGTGGCAGCAGGAGAGTAAATAGGCTACTAGGCTTCGACGGGGTTACAGTCTGATGGAGTGAAGAGTTGCTTCGAAACTTGTTCGAAACATCAGTCATCCCAACAAATCAATGTACATTAGTACTACTTGTCTTTCTCCTGTCTTGGTGGTTAAGAAGGAACCGGATGGCATTCAAAACATAATTCCCCCAACCCAAAATCCTTCATTAAATTGCAATCGCAACCTTTTGTTTCTTGCTGCATCGAATAACCTGCATGAGAACTAGAGCAGGGAGAAGATTGATTAAATAAACGGCTGTTCGGGCATACATCCAGTTTAAAAATAGCTTCGGGGAGTTAAGCACATGTTCCCAATCGCAAGTATTTCCTCCTTTAGCTGTCACATTTTGACTCTACGGGACAAGCGTCAGGTTTGAGATAGATTCCCTACTCATTCACTATTTCCAGACAAAGTCAACTTGGCCTCGCATTCGGGAGGACGCCGGTTCGAATTCCCATAAGGGCATCCAGATTTGGGTTTCCATGGTTTCCCCAAATCACTCCAGGCGAATGCCGGGATGCTTCCTTCAAAAGGCCATGGCCGAATTCCTTCCCGTTCCTTGTCCCCAGTCCCATCCCGCCTCTAATTACATCGACGTCGACGAGGCGTAAAGCCATAAGCAAAAAAAAAAAAAAATTCTTAATTTGTTCGGTTGTAGGTTGCGGGACATCTGATTATACTGTAAAGCGATAAATAGTATGAGTGAGTCTGCACATAACTTTGTCCCCTTCTTCCTCACTACATTCGTCCGGGGCAGAAGTGTATACGATACTTACAACTGACATTTTTGTCAGAAACTTGATCCAATCTAGTCAAACTGTTGTTACAATTGCTTAAAAACAAAATGAAAAGTAAATACGACATCCTGTAATAGACACGTTTCGTTTCCTGTAATGGCAGACGTGACCTAGCAGTAAATTTTCACCTTCTCTGTTTTCACACTAGTACTAAGAAATAATTTTAACTGTACATTGGCTAGTTCTGTTACCAATACGTCGATAGTCCCCGTGCGCCTATACGAGACGTTGGCAAGCAGATTCCGACGGCCGTAGGATACAGCCTCGTTTAACTCAATTTCGTTGTCATTAAAAAGTGTGAACTTTATACTCCTCGAGTCGTTGCTATTAATTTCTCTGGAAATTTGAGTTATAAAAATGCGTGGATCCTGCGAGTTTCGCGTTGTTCGCTGTTGGTTGGCACGCCCTCTGCTCTGGTATTTCTGGCGTCTTTTTCGACGGCGTGATGTAATGCATTGCGGTATTGCTGGCAGGGCCTACTGTCTCGACTCGGCCGATACCCACACGGCGGAAGAGCACCACTCTACTTTCCAACCACATAAAACAGTTGCTAACGGAAAGATAACTCTGAAAGTAATTTGAAGTATCAATGATACGAAAGTTTTGGTGTTTTTTGACGCAATACAGTATCTACATTCAGTAAAAACAAACCGAGCGTAGTGGTGTAACGGCTAGCGTTCTGGCCTCGCATTCGGGAGGACGCAGGTTCGAATCCCCGTCCGGGCATCCAGATTTGGGTTTTCCATGGTTTCCCAAATCACTCCAGGCAAATGCCGGGATGCTTCCTTCAAAAGGCCATGGCCGAATTCCTTCCTATTCCTTTCCCGTCTCTAAAGACCTCTCTGTTAGAGAGACATTAAGCAGATAAAAAAAAGTAAAAACAACTGTTGATTTCAATCTATCTAAGATTTTACAGACCTATCTGGCGTGCACACTACTTGCTGGAAGTCACAAAAGTGTGGGTGTCAGAGAGTGCTTTTCACTAAACCTAATTTGTTCTGTGCTCTCCAGTGCCGGATAGCACTAGGGAATGAGTCAAATCAGTATCAATATGGCTCCTAAATTTGCTCTCCTGACATTTCGGCCCAAACAGGTTGCTGGATGAAATATTTCATACCGTTTGTAAATGAAAGTGAATGTTCACATGTTTGCCAGTAAACTCAAATGAAACCTTCTTTGTCTGACTGCCAGTCAGTCGCAGGCTTATTTAAGGATGAATTCAGCGACGCTTACGTAAGGACTGAGGATAATCATTAATCACACATCGAGCGTGTCTTCTCTGAACTTTCTGTATGCTGTAAAGTAAACCAACTCCTCTCTATATGCATCTCAGGTTATAAAACAGTAGTCTAGATGTATAAAGCAACAAACAGTACCCTGAGGAACGGAAGGCTCTGATTGGATATACTGCATCCTACTGGCAGCCACTGTCCGTAGGGATTATCGCTTTTGCTTTGCGATGCACGGCGAGCACAAATCGCACCTGTTGCTGGGACCCAGCACCGCATCTTTGCAACAATCGCTCAGATCGACTCTCATTGGAAAATTGTTTGGAAAGAAGTTTCCTAGCCAGAAATATGGTATCGTCATGTTGGTAAAAGTAATGTTCTCTCCCTCTATCATCAACAGAGAAGAAATATTTCCGTATTAAAGCGGTAAATCAGAACCCATGTATTGTTTTTGGCGCAGGTGTTTGAGGTAACTTGCATTGATAATTAAAGGAAGTCTGGTAGTAATGAAATTCCAAACGGAATCCGATGGGTGAGGGGTAATGCTTCAACCAACAATCGCTAGGACGTGGGTTCGAATCATCCGAATGCAAGGATAGTTCTTTCAAAAGGCTCTGGCCAAATTCATTCCCATTCCATGTCCCCGTACTACACCATCCCTAACGACCCAGGCACGACAAGAGCTAAACCACTAAGGGGAGGGGGGTAGGGGGGAAATCAATTTGGCTAGATTATGATCTTTTTATACCAGTTCTAAAAACTTTATTTCAAGGAACTTTATTCTAAAATTACTGTTTAATAACTGTAAAGATTTGACAAACTCTCCTCAAACTTTATGTATAACTTGAATGTTTACCACGGCAGTAACGGCAATAAGAACTGGAAGATCAGGCTCAGGTACTTTCACTTGCTATTTAGCATGAAAATCACACTACAGACGTCAAATATTATCAGTAGTTTTTCACCTTTATTTACTACAGCACTTTTTATTGCTCAGAGAATTGTAGATTGATAGTGAATTTCGTAGAGGAACATCAGTGACTGGCGAGGTGGCGGCGCGGAGAGGCTGTTCGGAGCCGCGATATGTATACTCCTCCGCTTCTGTGATCAGTGTTCTCACTGATAAAATCTGAGGATAATATTAAAAGATTATTCTCTGATAGCCTCATCCGTTCCTTAAAACTGTTTTTTTTTTCTCCCGGTCTCCGTGCCCAGAAATTGTTTACGAAACTTTTTCAGAAGCCTCCATACCTCAAGAACAGCTATTTGCTGTCGTGAACTATGTGCAGTAATTTGTTTACCTTGTTCAGTATTTTGCTATATAGATAATACAAACCACTACTTAGTGAAGTTAAATTCTAAACTTAGAAGGGGCGCTAGTGAACACTATGTCGACTTGAGTCGAATCCACGGCATCAAGAAGATCATATCTTCATTCGATTAGCTACATATTTCAAGTCTCGATATGCCTAGTAAGATTCAGAGATGTATGATGAAAGTCTGTTAGATGGCGGTGAGTCTTGGGCCTGCATCCGAGGGACGCGGGTTCAAATATCCGTACGGCAATCCAGATTGTTTTTCCATGGTTTCCCGATATCACTCCAAACGAATGAAGGGATAGTTCCTTAAACAGGCCATAATCGAATCAATTCCATTCGTTGCTTGATATCTCTCCCATCACTAATGACCTCGAAGTTAAGATCCTTCACTATACCCTGCGCATACTGATGTTTAGATGCCGTGGGAATCCACGGCTTTTTCTAGTACATTCCACGTCTGTGTGAATCACCGAAATTTTATTTCTGTGGCCTCACCAAAAGAAAAAGCTCGTAAATTCTGCGCCAATAAATTAATTAATCTCTGAATTTAGAATTATTTCACCTATTCTAGATAGTTTTGTATCTGACTTTTACTCATTTTCATTCAGGTGAAGTTGGTCTGTTTCGTTGCGCTGAACTAAGTAAACCTGGGTGTAGGAAATGCTAATCAGGCCTGAATAGCAATAATTTGAAGTAAATAAAAATTCAGTAATTCAGTGTGTCCGGCACTCTTAAGAACAGATGTCAGTTGCTGTGGAAAATGTTGCTCGCAACTCTGAAGTAAAGCCTACGCGAGGCTAGTTTTCACTATGGTGGTGTGTTAAGCAACGGTCAGCTCAGATTGTTTCGCAGCCTCTACTTATCTCCATTCTGCTGCCGTGTGACACGGCGCTGTTTTTCCTCTTATCTCATTTCGTGTGTAAGCTGCGGCGCATCACGAGATAGCGTCCAGGAAGTTATTAATACAATCGGCGCTTTGTGGCATCCGACTCCACACACATTTTCAGCGGTCCATTCGCGACCAATTGTTTCAGTACCTCGAAACCGATCTCCACTTTCATTTTATGCAGTACTATGGGCAAAAATGTCCATGTGTAAATCAGTATGCTACGATTTGCTGACGACATTGTCTTGTTAGCAGAAAGGGCTGAGGATATTGAGAAGTTACTGAATGGCATGAACAAAATACTGAAGGAAGATTTTGGACTGAATATAAATCCAAGCAAGACAAAAGTGATTAAATGTAGCAGAAATGATACCAATACTAGTAGATTAGATATAAAAATAGAATCGGATGTAATAGGAGAAGTAAGTGAATTCTGTTACTTTGGAAGCAAAATTACAACCGATGGCAGAAGCAGGAATGATGTTAAAAGCAGAATAGCACTAGCAAAAAGAGCCTTCATGAAAAAGAGAAATCTTTTCGTTTCAAATATTGATCTAGGAATTACAAAGAACTTTCTAAAACTCTATGTGTGGAGCACAGCACTTTATGGTAGCGAAACATGGACTTTAGGAATACTGGAAAGAAAGAAAATTGAAGCATTTGAAATGTGGTGCTACAGAAGAATGCTTAAAATTAAGTGGACTGACATAGTAAGAAATGAAAGAGTTTTGGAAATGATGGGTGAGGTAGAAGTTAGTGGAAGAAGCCTACAGAAAGAAGAGACAGGCTGGTAGGTCATATTTTGAGACATGCTGGATTAGTTAATTTGCTGGTGGAGGGAACAGTCGAAGGTAAGAACTGTAGAGGAAGACAGAGATTAGAATATACGAAGCAGATAATTGAGGACGTGGGTTGTAGGGGATATGTAGAGATGAAGAGGTTAGCACAGGATAGGAAGCGATGGAGGATTGCATCAAACCAGTCGAAAGACCGACAGCAAAAAAATAAAATAAAATAAATAAATAAAATTGGGCAAGTTTCTTTATTCTCTCGAAATTGTTTTCTTTAGTGTCTCTGTGGTTATATTGTTTTAGATGTCTGTAAATTTTTATCAAAGTAGCTGAAGTAATACTATGGGGATTTTTATGAAACTACAAAGGCACTATTTAAAAATTTGCTTAGAGGTTCTGTTCTTGTTTGTTCTACATTTACGGATTCTGTTATACGTAGGTGGTTACGCTTTCTCCAAACCACGATACGTGAAACTACACTAAAACTTGTGATCCCTGCTCTATGCGAACACAGGTTTCTTGGATGATAGACATAATGGTCTTAGCCATGCCTGGTGAGGCGTAATGTTACGTCAGAACGCCACTGAGCGCTGTGATGATTTAGTTGTTCAACGCGCGTGACGAGGGACTGACAGGTTTCTGGTTCGAATCCTGGCCTCAGCTGGAATTTGTGCGAGCTTTGAACCTCGGGCAAGGCTTTGTTAATCTCAGTTACCCCAGGATACTCGATGGTTCGGAATCCGCGTTTCCACAGTAGGGTTACCAGTTTGGGATAGGTGACTACGAGAGGCGAATTGTGGGCCGGTACTTAAGACCACACTAAGTTATACTATATCATTAAGGCAAATGCCGGAAGATCCCTAAGATTTGATCGCCATGGTGTCTGTTTCAAATTGCCTTTCAATCGGCCTCTACTGTACAGCTTTACGTGGAATCCTAACCGTCATGCCATACGTAAATACGGGTCAGAAACGTAAAAGTTCCACGAGGCCGAATTCGAACAGGAGGCTTCTCATCTAGTCACTTAGACACTGCGCCAAGTTGTTCAGCGACTTCGAACTCTCTTGACCAGTACAGATGGATTAAAACCTGAAAAATTTGGTGGGAAAACTGTCGAAATATGTTGTCTTTACAACAGAATCCGTCGGTAAACCCGTGTAGATTTCATTACAAAATGATGACAGTATCGTAAATATGAAGTAACGAGTACCTTCGCGTATCCTGGAAGTCCGGCTGACGACTATTCACCACTCTGCCTTTTTTGGGCTGATTGTATGATCTAGTAGTGCCTACTATTTGTATTGTGGAAGTTCTCGTTTCAAAACACATGGAGCGGGTTTAAAGCTCGATTTTTATTCCAAAATCGAAACACGTTAATGTTTTGAAAAAGAATGTCCTCAAGAGACGGTAATCGTTTACGAGACACGGAAGTGAGCAGGCACGGTCGGCAAACTACGGCCTGCAGGGGAACCTGGTCCCCGCCTGTTGTCAATCCGGCCCGTGCGTTAAAATTGCATTTGACAGTAAACACTTGGGTGAAAAGATATCTTCTAAAATGAAGTATCTAAATTTCCAACACATGTCATATTTAACTTACGGTTATTTACAATCAATGTTAAGTACGATGAAATAATGTTTCAGAACAAAAAAAAATAAATTCATTCTTCACACCAGTAAAAATTTTCATCGTCTGAAATAAGTGCATTAAAATGAGTGTATTTAAGCATTAGCAACAAAGTGTATAAATATTATGTATGTAAAAGTATCCGAGCGTGGTGGGTGAGAGGTAACGCTCTGGCCTCGCATTCGTGAGGACGCATATTCGAATCCCCGTCCGGCCATCTGATTTGGATCTTCCATGGTTTGTCAGAGTCCCTCCAGTCCTCCCGCCTCTTAATGACCTCGACGGCGACAAAGCATAAAGCCACAAAAGAAATGTAATATTACAATCTAATTTTGTTTTTGCCTTATTGGTAGAAGTATATTTTCTAATAGGTACATATTTGACTTTGCAACCTTGTCAAACAACAGCGACTTGGCTTTTTTCGTAAAATAGTTTGTCGGCTCGTGTTGTAAATATTCGTTCTGTTGTGGGTTTACAGCCACAAGTTAGCGACAGTGTACAAAATCAATTAATTTGTATGTTTACTGCAGGGTAAGTTTACACTCGGGCCGAGTGTGTGTGTTGCTGAGAACACCGGACTGCTAACGACCTTGCTAATGCCTGGGTAAACCTCAACCTCAACGTCAGCCTCAAGTGTCGCGCTTCTGAGTTTGCATTACGTCTCCGGATACTGTATATAAAAATCGAAGTATGAAATGAAATCTAATAGTTTTATAGTAGAACAACCCCATTTGATAAGTTGCAAATATCTTAGCCTACCTGTAGGGACCACGGCGAAGCTACACAAATCATTTTGCTTCTTCTGGCAGATTGTTTACGTAAATTAATAAATTTCGTATACCGGTAGTAAGGAAGTTATCTACTTTCTTGTTTTGTCCTGACTACTAAAGGGATAGACGGGGACCCTACTGAGCGATCGAAAACGTTCATTTACACTCTTAGTATACAAGAATAAAAAATCGTCGAACATATTAAAACCACGTAAACCGAATGAAATTAACTGTTGTTCAGCTTTTGTAGATCTGATGCCACGAATCTCGAGCGTTTTCCTCTTGTAGCGTATGTGGAATAGTAATCATCAAACATATACAATTACACGTCCATCAACGAATGATTGTTTTGCACTTTTATTTTAGATGATGGGGTGGTAGCTCATATTTTGAAACATACAGGATTGGTTAATTTGTTAGTGGAGGGACCAATCGCAGGTAAGAAATGTAGACAAAGATTAGAATATGTGAATCACATATTTGGGATGTGAGTTGTATGGGGTATGTTGAGATGGAGAGGTTGCGTAATATAGGAAGGGATGGATGATTGCATCAAACCAATCAAAAGATTGATGACAGCAAAAAAATTCTAATTTTATCTTTCAATAAGTATGCTAAAATTTGATAGTTGCGTAAGAGTTGCAGTGACGTGGATCGTAGTAAACGGTGAAAGCAGGTGCCAGTTGAACGCGTGACTATTTTGTGGCTACGCTTACTACAGCGTTGGCGTTATCTTTACAGTTCATGTTCACTGTTAGTCTCTGAATCCAGAGATGCAGCCTTGTAATAGCGGATATTGCTCACCGGTCTACAATCTCGTACGTAGCCTCTTATCTCTATCCACGTTACGATGAATCAGAAATGTTCACAAGGCGAATATCTACGAAAGTAGAATACTTCAGAGAAGCAAAAGTAAAGAACACGCGACAAGCAAAGCAGTTGGAATTTTTGCACACTGAAGTTCAGATTTGTTAAGCAAATTATGACGTTAAACAGAAACTCTTTTTAATTAAGTTCTCGATCGATCTATAATATACAGTGCAATGTTGTTGCAGGCCATATTTCCACAGTTGCTTAGTTCCCAGATGAAAGATAACGCCAATGCAACTGTTTAATTTATTTATTGCTGCGTCGTACGCGTTTCACTCTCATCGAGGCAACATCAGCGACGAATTATTTACTTTTGTTAGTATGGTATGCAGCTGCGCATCTCCGTTTCCTTATACAAAGCAGTTTGCCTGTATCATATTTACACAATTAGACGAATGATGAGAACGCATAATTGTGTAAATATGATACAGGCAAAACATGCTTTGTATAAGGAAACGGAGATGCGCAGCTGCGTACCACAATAACAAATTTAAATAATTCGTCGCTGATGATGCCTCGATGAGAGGTGAAACGCGTACGACGCAACAATAATTAAACAGTTGCATTGGCGTTATCTTTCAACTGGTAATATATAATATACAATTTCACCATTGGGTTTAGAATCTAACAAAATGTTCTTGAACTTTGTAATACTTAATTCCTGCCAGTCGTCATAATTTTATGGATGGGCTTGTTTCTTGTCGCAAGTTGAATAGATTTAAGGAACAATTTTGCTCATTTTCAATCCCAATTCACAATGTTGCGTGTTGCACCCTCGAGATACCCAGTCAGCCACCATAACGTAAATATTGTCGCGAACCCCTAGAGGTTCGCGTACCCGACTTTGAGATGAATCAAGAAGTTTGTTTACGTTGGATACTTTTAAGGTACAGCAAGGTAGTAACTGCCACCGTACAGCTATTGCTGAAATAAATTCAGAAACTTTTCAAATCTGCACATAATTTACTTACTTTTTTCATTCGGTTGAAAAGCTATTTTCACCTCCTAGCTCGATTTAAAACGAATCAATGTATAATGGTTCACCTTAGAGCGGACCGCTGCTCACTCACGCGTCTGACTGACGCTCTGACTGACGTCATCTCTGGCAAAGCTATATCTGAAGCAGGCTAAACGCTCCGTTAGTCGGATTTCACCCAATAAGATTGGTGACTCCCGTACGTAAATCACGAGAGTTAATGTCCTTGACAATAATGAATATGCTTCAAAGGTCTATCGCGTACCCGCACCTCTGTGGTCAAGTGTCGGTTGCCATGGAGATACACGTCTCTCACGGGTGTCACTCGCTATTTCACTCCAAACCTGGACAGCACGCATTATTAGGCGTTCTCTTATTTTCGTAGCTACCAAGAAGTTTGTCATACTCCGCCTTCATAATTTTCACAGTACGGACCTGGAACTAAAAAAATGTGCGCATCAAAGTGAGAGCTAGGTGAAGCTATAATACATAAAATGTTGCTCATACTATTCTTCTTCCATGAGTGGAATACCCGTATGCCAGTGTGGGCGTTTACCTTGGGGATGGTAACGTCCCGGGGGAGATGAACTTGTGGTGGTTTACAATGCCTACTGTTCATGTTATTGTGTGTATGACTGAAATGATTTGTGTTCAGTATAGTGTTTGTGATGTAGATAAGAGATAAATGAAGGGAGAGGGTGAAAACTGGTGCCGGCTCATTCAGTCCTACTCTTCAGAAAGACATCGAGGGGACCGCCAAGAATCACGTCCCCATCCGACAGACTAAGTACCATCAACGCGCTTACTCCATAAGGTTTAGGATTTAACCCAGGGTGATTACGAATTGTGCACCACCACCTATACTACCCCGCCGACCAAGTCGTGATAATGCAAATTTCTTGTATCACCAGCTAACCCTGTGGCGGCACCGGACACCAGCTGAGACAGTTCCATTGAATGTAGAAAAACATAACTGGACAAAAAATTCGAATCTTAGTGGCTGCTGTGATTCTTAGATGATTAACGTGAAAATAACGCAGAGTAACCATTAATAAGCCTGAAGTTAGATCATTTTAGCGACAGTTCAGATCGCAACATAATATTTCCGCTTAGAGGGGGACAAAAGATTATTTGGTGCTGAACACTATTCTTTAAAGAAGCTATGTTTAACAGAAAAGAACTTTGTAACGGAGAGAAACTACTTGCAGTCCTGTTGGTTTGTTGCTTTTTGAGGTAACTTATAAATATGAAAAATATAAAATCCATCGGACGCAATACTCATGAAAAGAATATTGTTTTTGAGTGCTAATATTTAAATGCAACAATTGATGGGTGCGTGTGCATAACACGTCTTGGAACAGAGCTCGGTATTATTTACCCCTCTTCTGACTGACTGCTCTACTGGCAGTAGTTATAACACTCCTGGCAGGTGGCAACAGGACCTTGGCTGCGATTCATCGCCTCGCCAATTATTACCTCCGAACGTGAATGCTACCTTTGTACTGCACCGCTAAAGGCTTATGCAGGACAGGAGATGCTATCATGTTGCTCTTACGTACCAGGCAGTATTGGAACTGAGACATTGGGTTAGTGTTTCTTAGATTTTTAGATTACGTGTGTTCACTTTGATACCCTGTGGAACAGTCTCTAGGATATGGAACAGTACATACAAATCAATATTACCGATAACCGGTTATTACTCAAAAACCCATTAGTATAATAAATATCCATCGTAATCTGCAAAAAAATATCATCCTATGTTAGTTGCTGTATATGAATGAGATTTCCAGATAAGCTGTAAACTGTTTCAACACAGAAAAACCATTCACTATTTTAGTAACTGTGAACAATATTGGTAGTGGAACGGTGCCATGTAAAGTTTGTGTGAATGTTATGTGTCGCATCACTATGCATGTGTGCCTTTGGACTTAAGTCGTTACTATTATTCGAATATTAACTTCCCATAAGTTAACAGCACATTGCGTTGTGTATCTGTGGGAGCACTTGACACAAATGTTCACCTTGAGAAGCTTTTGACTGAAAGCCACGTTTACGGTGGATCAATAGCAGTACTAACATTGCAATGATTATATAAAATTTGTGTTGTAAAGTTAAATGCATTTCTTTAATGATGATTGTAGTTTTGTTAGTACATAGGAAAACTTATGGGCTCGCTTTAAAATTTCGTACGCTTAATAATGTGTTTTCGAAAATAACGCTACTGCGCACGTTCTAGTCCAAAATTGAGAACTGAGAGAAATCTTGGACTTCTTGAACGTCACCACTTTCGTGCCTACCACTCGGGAGGATGTGGGTTCGAACCCCATTCCGGCCACCTGATTTCGGTTTTGCGTGGTTTCCCGAAATAACTTGTGGCTGCCGGGATGGTTCCCTCAAAGGAGTTGACAGATTTCCTTCCCGGACCTTGTGTCCAGTCCTATCCCGGCTCTAAAGACCTCGATGTAGAAGAGGCATAAAGCCCTAAGCAAATAAAGATCATAATTCTGGTGTCAGGAGACATTATACAATTATAAAACTTTATTCAGTCACATCTCCAAAAAATACAAATGGAAATCAACAATTACTAAAACTTTCGTGATTTGCTAACCGACGGCTTAACTTTGCTGTTCATTATTCTAATGAATAATCATGTTCATGGTTTACAGTCGGAATTTAGGTTGTTTGCAGAAGATAATGGTATATAATAGGATAAAGACACCAGAAGACTGTGAATAGATGCAGGATGACCTGGATAGAATATCTAAATGGGTAGGTCAGCATGGAATGAAGATAAATGCCAAGAGTAGTCAGGTACGCAGATAAAAAAAAAAAACTAAAGATTGTTTATGATTATAGGATAGGGTCAGAATTACTTGTTAAAGGCTTGAAGTGTATGGTAAATATCTTGGGATAACGTGTAATAATATCTAGGCAGGTGGTAGGAAATAGTTACAATATCCGACATTTACTGTAGACGGTGTTGAGAGGATGTACCAGAGATGGTAGGGAATTGGGTTATAAAACTTTGGTCAGACCATTGGTTGAATATGGTGGTATAGTTTGGGACCCACATTTTGGGTATTAAATACAGGATTTGGAGAGCGTGCAAAGAACAACAGATCTGTTTGTGGAAATTATCGCAGGACCCAGTCAGTAACTGTTATGATAAAGGAGCTAGATTCTAACTCATTGGAGGAAAGGAGGGGGGGGGGGTGAAGAGAGTGCTGGGAATGTACAGGTCATATGTTGGTGATGGAGACTTGGAGGGATATGGGTTGAAAAATTGGGATTACTACTTGGATGGGGATAGGTGACCCTGACAACAAACTGGCACTCTTTCATTCGTAACGGAGTGGGAGAATTTTCTTTTGTGGGTAAGGGTATCAGGGATTGAAATAAATTGCCAAGTGAAGTGATGAATAATTTACCAAAAACGCTGAAGGCATTTAAAATTTGTAAATCGTAGAAGTAAGTGGCGAGGAATTCGTCAAATTATATAAGACGATAAAAAAATAAAAAAGGGGGTAATTAGATGACACGGAATTGCTTCCGCGGTGTGCGTGCAATTAGATTATTAATTAACGTACAAGAGCGCAAATCTGAAACGTGTGGAAATTTGATAGTCATAAGAACATCAAAATTTTCGAGAATCTGCGTTGTTTGTGCATAATACCGTAAAGCTTTTCTAGTTTCTAGATGGATGTAGGGAATAAATCTGCCTGCAACTTGTTTGCATCTATCAAAATTCGTTTATAGTATTTTTATCGCAGTTATAGATTTTAGTTTCTTCTTATTTTACATGTAATACCAATCGTCTAAAATGTCACTTCTCAATGTTTCGCAAACGATTGTCGGAATGAAGTAGGGCTGAAAGGCTGTCATGATTTCAACGTTCGAAAAGATAAAACTAGTATGCGAGACGTTCATGAAATACTATTAAACTAAACTTGGTCCACAAACGGGAGGTTGGTTGGATCCTCCAGAAGGAGCCATACTAAGCCATTGTGTCAGAGGTAGGATGGCCAATTCCTGTCCTTCGGAACCTACCGTTTAACGTGGAATCCAAACCGCATATCCCAAATGATCAAAACACAATTCCTAAACATTCCTGCGCCTACCGGGAGCAAGCTCCTTAGACACTGAGCTATCAGACCACACTATTAGAAAGTAAAAAATATTGCAGTGTGTTGTTGGCCCGTCAGGTGCGCCGAATTGTCTTGGCTGTAGGATGTTGTGTGGGGCGCGGTCTAATGAAGCATTGTCGCGCGCCAGGCCATGCGTGGACTAGGGCCACGCCTCTGCAGGCAGCACGCACGCTACACACACTTGTCTCACTTCAGATAAGCGTAAGCAAAAATAACATTTAACAAAATAATTAAAAAATATTGAATGTACTTACGAAGTAACAAACATTTATTTACATATATTCCACTCATAACAATATTAACGTGCAGCACCAATAAGTAGAATTTACTTGTTAGGCCTACAAACCTTTAAGATTTCTGTGCTTTGATATGTTTCTCATGCATTATTCAAAGAAAATCAGTTTTGTTGCACTCAACATTCATTGTGTCTCTTTCGTTTCTACATTATGTCGCAAATTTCCGTGGATATTGTGTAAATTATGGAATACGAGTATAAAGCTATAGAAAGATGTCAAGTGACTAATGCTCAAGATCAGTGCCAACAGCAGAGGACAAGATGTTTCGCTCGAGCTGTTTTACGCCACGTAATTACGAACGTTCTTCACAAACTATTGTAACATTCTCCTTCTATTTCTCCAGGTGAATGTCGGGATGCTTCCTTCAAAAGGCCATGGCCGAATTCCTTCCCGTTCCTTGTACCCCAGATCCATCCCGCCTCTAATGACCTCGACGTTCGTCGAGGCGTAAAGCCATAAAAAAATTTCCTTCCATTTATTAGAGCGGATTCTAGCGTTCCAATCCTGAACGCCACTAACTGCATTACGACATGCTGAGGCGTTTAGTGGTGAGGGAGGATGCAAGCTGGATGTGTTGCTAAATCGCGGCGCTCAAGACATATTTAACGAGAATGAAATTTCAAACGTCCAACTATTTCTTGCGAGGCCTGCAATACTCTACTTTTCATAATATGGACAAAATTAGATCAGCGAACTTCGTTTCAACGCCCTGATAATTTCTTAATAAATTATTATTATTAGTGTTGGTTGGAAATTTCACTGTATTAGCATATCTTTACATCAAATTCTTTCACTATGTAAAATAAAATTGTTCAGCACCTCCATTAGTCAGATTTCCTTAATTTATTTAAAACAATATAATTGTAAATATATATTTATTTGTATATAAAAAAGATGTATTTAAAGAAAAATTGACAGATTATCTTATTAGCAACTCCATCCAAAAATTTGCCCAAAAGAATTAATTGTATCTAATATGCCTTTTGCAAAATTGAGTTGTAAAAATGAATATATATAATTTGTTTTTGTTCGTAACAAATGCCCTATACTAATAACTTATTGAATTCAATTTGGACATTAGATGTTGGAATGTCTGAAGTCCTTGTACACAGTTCTTCATTATGGTTATTATTGAATCATCTTGTATGTATACATATTAACCATGACATGTTCCAAATCCCAGAGATCCTTCCTCAGAAGGAATCTATGGAACAGGAGTAAGGCTCCTTGGATGTTGGTATTGAATATACCGGAGGATAAATCTTTTCTTTGTAATTGGAATTAATGTGACCGGAAATACTACAGGGTGTGTGTAACATAACTGTTGTGTTAACAGGTGCTGGGCATCATCTGCTTGGCTTGCGCCTCCCCAGCGCGACTCTCGGGCACCCACTGGTTCCTCTTCGTGGCGGCTATCAGCTTCACGGCAACTCTCATATGGATCTTCGTCTACCTGCTCAACATCCGTGAGACCCTGAAGTTGCCCATCAACTGGATACTCACGGTCAGTACACCTTCATATATCCTGTTCACTCTGAATGTCACATTCCCCTGACCCTGCTCTTCACCTCACAACTCCAACGTTCCTACCTTTCAGGGGTGACTGCTGTGTCCATTTAACAAATTTCCCCTTTGCATGTAGGGGTTACAGCAGCAGATTGGGGATAGAGAAAACTGACCTTGAACCACCTCTGCTAACTGAACACGCTATACTAATAATTTACTGCATTCAATGTAGACATTAGATGATAGGATGTCTGAGTGAAGTCCTTGTACATGGGCTCAGCATTTGCTGCAACATTTTTTGCGCTTTCTTCTCTCTTCCTTAAAGTATTAAAATGAATAAATCAAATTAATTAATGTTTGAATTGCATAATTTTGATTGAAGCAGGTTTTTCTTCTGCAACCAACTGGATCTAATTGTTAGACTTTTTGTGTGCTCCAAACATTGGTTGGTAATTTACATAAAGGACATGTGTACTAGCTGCAAAAAGAGAGAGAGAAGAGAGAGAGAAGAGAGAGAGAGAGAGAGAGAGAGAGAGAGAGAGATCTGCAGGAAAGCAAGAAAAATTGAATTTATTTATGGTTGAAAGTTAACGTACGAGATGGCAAGATTTAAAAACTAAATATTCATAATTTGTTTTCATATTTACTGCAAAATACAGTACCATTCATATTGTTGGAAAATATCTGTTAAGAGAATTTCAACTACTAAATCCAAAGTATGACTGAGGCAGGTTGGATTGTTTTTCTTGTAGTTGTCAGACGTTACCAAGGAAGTGATTTACCAATAACTGGATTCCAAACTGTGATCAAATAATTATTGTGGACGAGAATAGGGCCTGCATCATCAGTACCAAATACAGGAGTTGAAACTGAGAAAGGGAGCTAGATTTTTTGTGGCCACAGGACACAATTGGTAATTAATAGGCTATAATATAGCCCCTGGATTGGGAGTCCTGGGCAAAGATAGTGCAGAGTATATGGCATATATTGGCAGTGAAGCCTGGATGGATATTAATGAAAGAATTAGTAGCAGTATGAGGAAGAGAGGAGATAATAATCTAACACTTAATTTTGAGCGTAAGGGAGTTGGAAAATTTTTGGTAAAGGAATCTATTAGTAAGGGAAATAGTGAACAATTTGCCTCAAACACCAAAAGAATTTAAAATAATTATCTGTAAACTGTGAAATTAGGTGAGTAAAGAAATTCACTGGGACACTTACTACAATGAAATAAAATAGAACTGCAAAAAATGAGCTATTGGGGAGGGGAATTACTGAACATTTTCTTCTAGAATATTTTTTATATACAGTATATTTTTTAGAAAACCTGCGTCTACAAAGCGTTGGTCTTTGCAAGGCTTTAGAAAGTCGAGATACAATAATTTATATTAAATATTAGCAATGGAGTCTGTAATCTAAACAAGATACTTGTTCTTTTAACATAAGTTGAACTATAATGAAATGACATACATTAAGCTATTCTGATGGAAGTGTTTAATTGCAGGAGCTGCTGAACACTGCCCTGACGACTGTGCTCTACCTGATCGCTTTCATAGTGCAGCTGGCAGTGTGGTCAGAGTTTTCATATTCTTGGTATCAAGGAGCTAACATTACAGCTGGGGTGAGTTTATACTATCAAACCACAATTGTGATGTAGTTGTTCGTATGTAGCATTTTTGCATCCTCCTGTTTGTACCATTCTTGGATTGCCTCGAAGAAAAATATTTGTATGTAATACCTTGAGTAAAAGCAAACTGTTTCAAACACTTTGGATATATTGAAACTATTGTTGTGAGAGGTTAATTTCATCTTGTACATTGTACTATTTGAAGATCAGGAAACTTGCCCAACTAGGTTAACTGTGTTATTTATGAATGACTCTGATCTAACTTACAAATAAGCCAAACAATACAGTAATCTAGAAGTGCAAATGAAGCACTTGATGAAGAAGCAATATGGTTTAAACCAAACTTACTCCATCTCAATTTAATTAAATGTTGATCAAGCACTTCATTAGATTAAAAAATGTACAAGAATAATTACAGTTAAATTGCAAAAATAAAATAGGTTTAGAATTAAGAGAGATAAAATTTGGTGACTTTCAAATAGATGGGGAAACTCAATTGGAGAAAGAACATAAAACATTTCTACTGAATAAGTTGAATATTGTCACTTTTGCAATAAAAGCAATTTCTATAACAGTAGATCTGGAAGTGTAGAAACAGGCACTCTTATTTTCAGTCAATCATGCCTTAAAGCATGGGAGGACACTTCACAAAGGAAAAAAAAAAAAATCTTTGTAGTTAATTCCTACCCCTGACTCAATTACCTAAAAACACATTTTTCTCACTCACTTATGGATGAAACTGAGTGTTAGTTTTTGTGGTTGGAGGCTTGTTTTCCTTTCCATGTACTACTCCTAATTCTTCTACCAATATGGATCAAAGCCTCATTGCAAACATATGTATTGTACACTCTCGGCAGTCTCTTCGCCTCCTCCTGTTTTCCAAGGACTCTCAGTCCAGTGCCTTTGTTATTAGTTTCTGATTGGGAACTACTTCCAGAGAACTCTTCAAACAGCTATATGCTTTGTCATAAAGCATTTTAATTTGTTAGTTTAAATTCCTAGGTACACAATTTCAACACAAATAATTTTCAGAAGGGGGAAAAAAATCAGCAATACAAATTTGTTAAATATTCTGGGATACGTCTTTATTTTTATTGCTTTTTAAAAAAAATAAACTATGGACAATGATGGTGTATTTGAATATAACTTGAAAGATCATCTTGCTGATAGCTCATCCTAGTTCATCTAAGAATTTGTGAGATCAGTACTATATCTGATGTTACTTTTACCAAATGAATTTTAATGTTTAAATTTGTTTCTAACTAAGTGCCATCTTTTTTTTTTTTTTTTTTTTTTTTTTTTTTTTTTTTTTTTTTGAAATTATTTGTCTTTTGGAATGGTGAATATAGACTACATATTATAGAAAAAGAGCACATTTATTTTTGGTTTGAACATATTTTTATTGCTTTTTTGACACATTCAACAAATAATTAAGATATTCGTCTTAAACACTTCTAAAATATCTGTAGTATATATTTAAATTAAAATATATGAAGATCTCGTAGTTTATTTAGCTGAGTGAAGAATTTTCTTTCATCTTTCCTCTTTGCATTCATGACAGAAAAAACTCTCAAGTGGCAGGTACAGATAAAAAAAATTCATTATCTGATACATTTTTCAGTCAGGTGTACTATTTTTCCCATACTTTCTGAATTCGTTTTTGTTTGAAGTATTTTCTGTTCTTCTAGATGTACCAGTATTATCACAAATATTATCATCCATATAGTTTAGTTATGTACGGAACACATTACACGCCACAGAACTCTGTAGATGGGAACTTGCCTATCAACACATCCTAGATACCAGACATATCCCTGGCCTCAACCTATGCTAAACCTCTTACTATTTTGCAATTTTAGTTAGTTTTCATATATATTTTTCAAAATATGAATGTATTTAACTTTTATAACAGATCAAAAACTGTATTTTAAAACATTTTTCATTTTACTTCAACTGATCGTCACAGAGATTATGTTCCACATTTATCGTTGGTCAATTTTCCCCCATCACTGGTTCAAACCTGATCCTCCGGTGTTTTATTTTTGTTTAATTCAAGTGGCAGGCAGAGATGTGGTCTTCTTTCCACATGCTATATGACTCTCCTCCTATATGACTAACGTTATTAACTTACCATCAGACTATCCCAGCCCTCAACAAGGATCTTTACCCTGTAAAAAAGCCCACTGCAAACATGTAGCATGCACCCAGCTACCACTTCCTGCTCTAATCCTTTCCTACTATTGGTATAGGTGGGCACAGTTAATAGAAACGTTAACTTCGTTGATCGTTAATTCGCTACTTTAAAAGTTAACTTTGATAATCGTTAAAGTGTTACGTTTTTGCACATTTAATGCAAGTTATAGTTAACAGTTAAAAGTCAACCATCCAAAAGTGGAGCTGATGTTTATGTACTGTAACTGGTATTACTAAAATGGGGCATCCATGTATTATTTTGTTATGCAATTGTTTATCTGTAAACATCCCACAGAGCCAGTCTCTTATATTGGGATCAATGGAAAATGTATGTATTGTATTGTATTAAATACGTGAGGTGAAATGAGGGGGCGGGGTGTCCGGTGAAATCTCATCAAAAAAGGGGGGGGGTCAAAGTAAATCTTACATGAGGTTTTGAAATTCTCGAAGGACAGTAGAGCTAAATATGTGAATCAATAATATGTCTACCCAATGTCACTCTGGAAATTGAGATTTTATTGGGGTTCTACGTTTTATCCAGCTTCTCAAATGTATCGGATTCTTCAACATGTACTAGAATCGTATCAACAACGAAAAGGTTTACAATACATCGGTCCATACCAGCTTGGAATACCACAGTGCCTGTAGCTATGATGCCAAATGTTTTATTGATGTAAACTTTTATTAGCAGATGGAGATGAAAATAAATCAGTTCTGCTGCTTTCTACATCAGAAATAACCACAGAATTTGAAGAAGGTTGAATTATTTTTCTTTTTTCACAAGAGTTGGCACTGTTTCTACTTTTTTTTCCAAAATGTTCATATTTGGAAGCATCCTATTATGTTATTTATTAAGGCTAGACATGTGAGCCTTGATTGTAGAAAGTTTAGTCAAGCACAGTTTACATTCATAAATCAACTGTTCTCCCAGTCTTGATTTAAATGCAACACAATTGTGTAAATGTGGCCAAGGATTTTTAACTTTCTCGTTACTATTGTTAGTGTTGTTGCTTTCACTAATGGGTTCAAGAGCTTCAGTTCCCATGATGTAATCATATAATGAATGTTAGTTTAATTTTTCACTAACAAACACCAAACCAACACCAACTAAAAAGTGACATTTTCATGGCAGTAAAAGAGTTAAAATATAAAAATATTAATTGAAGTAGAAACTAGTAGTGAACGCTGGTTTTCAGACGTAAAATAGAAACGCTTCAAAACTTTAACTTTCCTGCCCACACTCGCGCCATGCCTAGCATAACAGTTGTACATGCATTACACTCGCACTCTCACTTCGAATTACCTAATTTGTTTGCTATCTGATTCGCTGAACATTCGAGCGTGGTGTGGCGCGTAATTCAAACATACCAAATGACTTCAACCACCAATGTAACAGACTAAAGTTAATGATAGTTCAGTTTAACAGAAGTTAAGAAGACCGTTAACGATTTTTTAAGTTAACTTAAAAGTTTTGTTTTTTTTGCAATTTTGTTAACTTATTAACGATTAACAGATTAACGGTTTTCTGCCCAGCTGTGACTATTGGACAACCCCTCTACCACTCACCTTTTTTATCTACTCCCCTGCCTCCATTGAACTGCTTCCTACACCAGTCTCACCACTCGGCAACTATCCTACAGTACGAATGGCCACAGGCAAAAAGTTTATACTGCCAACCCAGACCATACAGTGGCAAGTGATGCCAGCTCACATGAGTCCAACAATCTCAACACCCATTTCACGGTTAGAGCTGTCAGAGTTATTCCAAATAACACCACCTTTTCAGAACTTCGTAGATGGGAACTTTCCTGTCAATACATCCTAGATACCAGACACAACCCTGGTCTTGACCTATGCTAAACTTGTCACTATTTTGCTATTTTACAGTTTCCTCATATATTTTTCAAATATATATATATAGTAAACAATGAATTCAAGCACACTAAGTAGCAAATAGGAATTAAATTAGGATAGGGAAATGAGCCACCACTTACCTTTAGATGATGGATGTGGCGCGCGATCACACATAAAAGAAAAGGAAAAAAAAATGATAAAGAAATTTTTGAGATGAACTCTGTCAACAGAACATTATGAGAGGTGGGTGATGTTGGAGACTGTCTCACGCAAAAACTATATATATATATATATATATTTCTTGATATTGAAAACAGCAACCAGTCACAGTTTGGTTGATGTTATATATTTATTAACCATTACCCGTTTCGAACAAATTGTTCATCAGACTGTTTGCATTTATTTTTATAATGTAATCAAAAATGCAGTTGCAAAATATAAGCATGCATCCTATAACAATAGAAAGTAGCATTTACTGAATGAGAGCAAGTTTAATTTTGGGTTGATAAAGATAATCTCCATTATATTATTTACGTTAAATAGTTGAATGTTTTAAAACTTAATTCTTCTTGATGGTGAAAGGATATGATGTATTATTAAATAAATATAAATATTAAAATTTTGATTAGTCCCTCTTTCCAATTTTTGAAAAGTTCTTGTACTATGAACATACTGGTGGTTCCTCTCTATATTTTTGTTTTAGTATTCACTAATTTAAATATCTTCCTCGCTCCCAACCTCCATATGCCAAATTTAATTAATATAATAATATAATATAATATTAATATTAATATAAAAACATTTTACTGATGTTTTCTCATAAAATGGTGGTAAGAAGGATGTGTGACGACAAAAAGGGGAATTCCAGAAACAAGATTGCTGAATATGTCTGCACACTATTCATTGGAAATATGTAAGCAAGATAGAAATATTAGAAAAAATGTGTACACTACATTTTACATACATTTTAAAGATGAGTCTTCAAATTATTTAAAGCAAAGAATGAACCTCCCATTTTTTAAATATAGGTTTTGAGAAAGAATTATAAGTAGTTCAAGGAGAAGTTGTGAAATTAGTATGACTTTAGTAAGTAGGCCTATATCATGTTTTTTGAGATGCTCTTGTTCAGTATAATTTATAGGTCAAAACTGTGTTTTGAGACTAAAGTGACTTATTGTTGAAGATGTCTATTAAAGCACACAAAAAGTAATTTTAAAATATTTTACTTTAAACATGGAAATATAACACAATACTTGAACTATTTGCAAAATTATTAACTGAAGTTAGAAACTGTAACAATAAACTGAAATTTAAGAAAAATATCACAAATTATGAGAAGCAATCAACATAAATACTTGACAAATTTTTAGTATATGAAACAGTAATTGGAGCTGAATGACTGTGCTGCTGTCATCTTATTACAAGATTCACTATGTCAAAACTTGTTTTTATTTGGCTAAGAGAGTTAAAAGCATAATTTGTTACAGAGGGTAGTGAGGCATGGGAAATTAGGTAACTGGTATATGGAACCTTGCTGGTGTATAATGAGATTCACATTATTGTATCACACACAGGATGTTTGGACAGGATGTAGGTCACTTATGTTTATGAAAATCTATCGAGTTATTGGAACTTTTAGTGGAAGACAAATTATTTTTACTACAGGCAGTGGCGTAGCTAGGTCAACAAGGGCCTCGGCCCTTGAGTTGTGCTTAGGGGCCCCCTGAGCAGTGGTTGGGGGCCCCCTGAGCAGTGGTTGGGGGCCCCCTGAGCAGTGGTTGGGGGCCCCCTGAGCAGTGAGAAGGCCCTTAGTGAGAGGCTTCATGTGTCTCAGGTGCCCCCTTAGAGACCTGTAGAGCTAAAAAAATGGTCGTCAGTTTGCCATGAAGGCTTGTGGGCCTCTGAACTGCGTTTGGGGGCCCCCAAAGGTGCACTTTGGGGCCCCCCGAGGTATGCTTGAGGGCCCCCAGAGCTTAGGGGCCCCGGTGCACTGCACCGCCTAGCCCCATAGTAGCTACGCCCCTGACTACAGGCTGGCACTTGTATATTACACTAAACTATTTGTAAATCAAAAGACACAATTTCAAGTTATGTGAGGTTAGTAGTCAAGATTAACCCTTGCCTCCCTGACGGTACTTATAAGTACCACTGTATTTACCACCATATAATTCGACGATACCAGTGTCCACTGCATTGATAAGCCTGTTGATGTATTGTTGTATGATTAAGTCAGACAATGACAACATTTATTTTTAAATTTCTGCGTGAAATTGCCGAAAAATTAATTTTCTAAGTTTTCAGCATACAGACCAAAAAAACAAGTGGTACATTACAATGAATACAATGTAAGATTTGGAAACTGTCCCTAAATTGTAAAAATCTGATGAAGATGTGAAGTATGTAGAACGAAGAAAATACAGTAAAAACATCATTCCAAATGTTGCACTACAATGTCTTTTGTGTCTGAATGAGCAAAAAGAATTGTTTTTTTTTTTTTAATATCGTGAGGCAAATATTTCATACCAATATGAACATAATTGATTTCAATTGCTATTTCTGTACATCATGTGATACACAAAGTCCCTGACGGTACTTATAAGTACCGGCTTAGTAATTAGCACTTAGAGTTCCAAAAAAAATTTGAAAAAAAGTGTGTTTAATTTCAAGTACCTTTATACAAATATATAATTGAAATTATAAATTTCCCTTTTTTTCCAATAGCCGGTAGGAAAGGGTTAACTGACCTATGCATGACAGAGTATTGTAAAATTGGCTAAACAATTGACACATAGCAGATGGTTGGCTGATTGAGATGATTAATCCTACAAATTTTAAAGACCATTAGGGATCTTGCACTGTGAGCATAATGCTTCCACTAGTGGCACACATTTAGAAAAGCACCTTGTTCAAGCTCCTAGATCAGATTTTGTTAATTTAGATAGCCAAAGGCACTAGAACTTACCACCCACTCAGCCATCATGTCCCTTCATCCATATATGGTAACTGTTTCTCACTGCTCCATTATAGCACAAACGTTGGCATGACCAAAGCATATACTTCTAAGAAATAAAATATCAAAGCTAAACTAACCAAGTACATTTTGTGTTCACAGGTGTTTGGCTTGTTCAACTTCTTGGCCTATGCTGCTGGTGTATACTTCTTGTTTATTGAATGGAAGAACAGTAAAGTTGGCAACTGACAATCTGCCACTCCGAATGACTAAGCCAACATTTGGGTCGCCGGCCCATATGTGGTTAAGTCTGTACAGAACTTATCTCCAAGAGATACAGAGCCTACATTGTGTATTCTATTTATTGTTAATAATTTGTGGGCTCGCTGAACAGTGTCAATAGTTTGAGCTGAATGACTGTGCTGCTGTCTTAAATATTAATACATCAGCCTCTATATATGCCGCTGAAAATTTTTGATCATTAAAATATGCTTTAACAGTGTTGAACAACTCGATGTTAGAAATAGACTTGAAAATAATAATAATTAAAATTACAGTGTCAACTCTGTATATATTGATCTTATTATATACACTTCTGTTCATCAAAAATTCATTGTTCCAGTTCAGCCAAGAGTAGTTGTATGTAATGACATTTTGCACTTTACTACAGGAAAGAAAAATGTGATCAGTTAATAAGGAAGCAAGCCAAATGCACAGTCATGTTTTAAGAATGTTCTACACATTGAGTTAAAGGTACAACATGGCTGATCATCAGGTGGAGGAATCTCTGCATTTCACTCCATATTTTTTTTAAGTTTTAAGAAGCTATACCACTGTACTTAAGTGAGTTTTCTCAGTGGACTTACTTTTTTATTATATCAGAATGATCACTGCCATGATATACAATGAAAACTAAAATGTTTACTGCAATTAATGATTAGCTGAGTAAATGATAAGAGGGCATTAGATGTTTGAATAAATGTTATTGCACATCAAGCAAGTAAGTTTACTACATATTCATGCCTTGCTGTTTCCTCTGGCACATATTATGGCCATTCTTATTATTTTAAAAAAGATCAGTGACTGTGCCAATTTAGTTGATGATCACATCAGAAACTGAAGCATTTAACAGTGGTACATTTAATATACATTATGAGTGTTAATTTTTTTCTTGCCCTGAATTATGACAGGCTATGAAAGCAATTGCAAAATAATTTATCATCCAGTAGACACATTGTGGAATATTACATGTTTAGTGTCACTGTAAATAACCTTGTTACACTTTGTAAACTCTTTAATTGAATGTCTTTTTTCTGATTGTTTCTAAATATTCTTTGGAATGTATGTTATATTTTGTGTATCATGTTAATAAGAAATATAAGATGACATTCTTTTAACTATTTTCAGATAATTGTCAGAATAAGATTTTTAAAGAATTCCAGTATTTTACCTTGTCAATCCACTGATATTTTTTAAATAGCTTTTACAATTGGTTGGAGAGGGAGAGGAAGGGATTGTGTTCTAGTGTGTTTATATATTTTTAAAAAAGGAAGATGTAATGTAATACACACAGTTGTGGATTTCTTTTGCTAAAAGAAGAATCATATCTGTACATTTAATTGCTTCAATTCATCATATTGGCAAATGGTGTCAAGGAGTGCCTAAGTAGGTTACCAGCCCAGTCATCCTCCAGTTTTTCCTGCTTTCCTAAAATTACTTCACCTGAATGCTTTATAGGTAAGGTCATTGTGTAATTTCCTTTCATTTCTTGTAGACGTTCCTTTTCTGGCTCTTTTAAATTCTGTTAATGAACTGTAATGATATTTTTAAACTCTTTTGGTCAGTGTACCTTGTACATCTATGAAATGTTTTTTCTTCCTCGCCATCTTTGTCCAATATTTTGGGGTTGACTGCCTTTGAGTTATTTAGGGAACACCAGCTTAAGTTTTTAACGTGGATGAGTGGCCAATTTACAGCCACTCATCCATGTACATAGCTATTTTTTAGCCATTAGTTCTAAGCCTTTAAATCTGGTTGGCCCCTTTACAGCCGTCCAGACATCGTTCAAAAGATTGATTTTTTTAATAGCCTATTTACAGCCAACATTTTAGTATTTTATTTGATTTTGTCATCTGTGTAGTTGACCCCTCTACAGTCGGCCATGCAGATGTAATAATGTAACTTTTAAGCCACATTGCCAAGCCAGTTGTTAGGGCGCTAATGACCCTGTCGTCGACACGCCCTTAAGCTCCAATAATAACAACAAGCCTTTAAGTTGTTCATCATTGGTATGGTTAAATTTGGAGCTTTGGTTGTTTGGCCACATGGCCTTGCTGACACCAAGCATTTCATATCTACTGCCTGGTCATACAAAGTATTAAAAGGGGAACTGTTGCCATGTGTCTGTGAAATGTGTAAATACGTTCAGTGTTTGATACAAACAAAAATACACTTTATTGAGGCAGGGATTGGGGACTGTCCTAGCATCCTGGAATTTCTTTAATGGCTGTGGAAAACTATCTAAAAACTGCAGTTATTAGGACCAGTACGTGCCCTGTCCATTGTACCTCTGTGATCCAGTGTGCGGCGTCTTAGTGCACTGACTGGTACATCTATGTACTGTTTCAATGGAATATTATGTGTAATTATAAATTAACTGCAGTACTTGGAAATGGTCCTGCTTTCTCTGTGCTTAGATATTTATAGAAATTAATAGAAATTATTTCTATATAATCTAGGAAAATGGCCCAAATTGAAAGACAATAGTTTTGTTCCATTTCTGTCCTACCAGTAACATGCTAACATTGTGACACTTGTAGTTAGTTTTTTTTTTTTTTTTTTAAAGGAAACTGCTTTTCCTGTGAGTTTAAAATCTCTCAAGTTATGTGGGTACAATGCATAAGAATTTTAAAACATTATCTGCAAATGTTTATAAATGTGAAAGACATTTATTTAGCTTATGGCAAAATACACTCTATTTACAATAATAGAGAATAAATAAAAATATCATTCTAAAACAATAGCATAATCGAAACAAAGAAACTGCCTTGAGGCACGGAAAATAAGATAGGATAGGGGGAAAAAAACAGATACCCGTCACTTACCACAGATGAAGACAGGAGGGCGAGACAACATGTAAAAATACAAAAAAATAAACAAAAATGCACAATATTGTGGCGGGTTGGGATGTGACCACATCTTTCCCCCGCCAGATGTCTCATCTCTCACATGATTAAGGCTCATCTGTTTTTTTTTTTTTTTCTTTCCTATCTTATATTTTAGACCAATATACATGAAATATAAGTTTCAAGTTAATAAGTTCAGATTTTCCAACCAATCTGAAGAAGCTGTATATTCTTTAGCAAATTGTTCAGCAAACATGGGTATGCTCGGTGACAATATGCTGGATAATCTGCTGTGGTAAACCACAGTTTCAGCTAGATGAAGTGAAGGATATGAACATATGCATCAAAACTTTATTTTGAATAATTAAATTTAGCAATTCCAGAAAGACTTTCAAACTCTCTTTAAAGAGTGGAACAGGCAAAATTGCTGTTACATAGCTCTGCGGAGTGAGTATTGTGAACTGGACTGAAGTGATTTACAGCAATAAGGTAGGTGATACATTTTCTACAATAAATTTGCAAACTTAACTACCTGATCACATTAAAAATGCATAAAATGCAAACCTTATGATTGCTTAACATGCACACTTTGCTGAAAACTTCACTAGATACTGTTGATTAAGAGATATTAATGGAAAAGAGCATTGTTTACAGGTATAGGGAGTGAGAAATCATTAATACTAAGTAAGTGAAAATGGTGGAGGGGGAATTGAAGAAGCAAGATAATTGCGAGAATATACAAATGCCAATGAGAAGATTGTTGCCAGTGAACTGTAATAGCAAACTGAATGAAATTATAAACTTTTTTCATTTATACTAAATTAATAAGACAGATAAGTTATGGTATTAGTTAAGGGACTGCTGGACTGTCAGGTTTTCTCAGAGCGTTCTTTATATTTGGCAGTGGTGTGTGGCAGTGCTTGGACTGGGGAAGGTTTTGGAGTAAAAATTCAATTAGAGACTTGTTTTTGTGGATCTCTCAGCAAAGTAATTACAACATACTGACATATCATGAAGCTAAGGATGTAAGGAAAGTAAACCCATCACTTGCCATAAATAATGTAGGAGGGCCAAGACAATCAATCACACAAACATGAACACACTTTATAATAGTTTGGTGAGACATTGTAATGAGATCAGAAATGTACAGAGACCAACTGTTGGTCTCTACATTCACACTCCTTATCCCTTTACTATGTGTCTCACCTCTGACATGGCTAAAGATTTTACTAAGATATTTTAAACCGTGTTTGTGTTCTTGTCGTCGTTTTCCTGCTTTTATCGGTTGTGACTAATGGGTTTACTTTCCCTATCCATTCTCATTATGATTACATATCTGCATTTTCATTATTATTATTATGAGGAAAGGACAGGAAAGGAAAAATATATGCACCAAAGTTGAAGCAGTAAAAACCACTTAAACATAAACACAAATTTTTGGGTTATGACCTTATCCAAGAAAATAAGAAACATGACCTTGGTGTGGACTGGATCCCTGTGCAAGCCGTCACATTTCTGTTTTCGTGAATACAAAATATTGGTTTTTTGTGTGTATGTTGAATGTATGTCGAGTGTTTTTTTGTTACTGTTCCTCTCCTCCTATAAACTTTGGTGTTTTAAATAACTTACGATAGGAGAAAATGACTCGTCACTCACCAAAGTTGAAGTCTGTGATGAGTGACACATACGACACAGACAAAAACATGTACAATATTTCGGTTTTACTCTTTATTAATGTGCTAGGGACAGTTATATTGTTCGGGAGATGCCGAAGTTTACCACATGAATGGCTGGGAAGCAAAAGACAGAGCAAGGGAGGAGTTGGTGGGAGTGAAATGTTATGAAATTTTAGCTATCGATATTTTGGGAAAGACGAGATATATGTATATATATATTGTTTGGAAACAAAGGCGCTGAGAGCGGATATATTAGACATTGGGATAGGAGAAAAACCACCGCTTACCAAAGATGAGGGCTCCAGCGGCGTCAAAACACGAAAAAACACACAAACACGAAAAAACACACAAACACAAACATAATACAAATTTTCGAGCTTAGCTCTTCATCAGGTTGTAGGATGAGGTGGTTGCCCCGCGGAAGCTAGCAACCAACTCGCTAGCTTCCGCGGGGCAACCACCTCATCCTACAACCTGATGAAGAGCTAAGCTCGAAAATTTGTATTATGTTATGTTTGTGTTTTTTCATGTTTTGACGCCGCTGGAGCCCTCATCTTTGGTAAGCGGTGGTTTTTCTCCTATCCCAATGTCTAATATATATATCTGGTGATGATAAAATTAATACACATAACAGAAGGGTGCATGGTGTTTAAGTGAACAATAAATAAATAAATTTGGAAGAAATTTGTTACTAGTTAAATGATAAAGAAAATGATAATACTACTAATGAGTGATGGTAAAGGTAAGGTGGGTACCTGGTACTAGAATATATTGGTATGCAAGTTCCCATCCCTGAAGTGTCCATAGTTATGGGTAAAACTCTGATTTGCCCTCACAATGAAGCAGTCATTGAGGTTGTTAGAATTGTGGTAATTGATATGTTCAGGTATTGGAAGGTATAAGTTGCTGGTGTGGACTGTTTGTCTGTTGACATTTGTTTTGACTGATATATATATATATATATATATATATATATATATATATATAAATATATGAGATATCTGTTGTTGAGCATGCGGCATGGCAAATAATGGTGAAGGTATGTTGTAGTGGGTGGATGCATGCTGCATGTATTGCAGTGAGGTCAATTGCAGGGAAAAGATCCATATGGTGCTTTTGGATAGTCTGAAAGGGGGCATTTGTGGACAAAGATGTTTTTGAGATTAGGTGGTTTACTGAAACATGTATGGGGGACAGTTGCAACCTTCAACTTTGGTTA
Source organism: Vandiemenella viatica (assembly GCA_031002005.1). NCBI lineage: Eukaryota > Metazoa > Arthropoda > Insecta > Orthoptera > Morabidae > Vandiemenella > Vandiemenella viatica. The sequence continues at coordinate 139,018,988 of JARYHS010013630.1, read as the reverse complement.
TTTATATTCCCTAAAAGCAGTTTCGTTTTTCCTTAATATCATTAAACTTTCGTGATTATATTTTATCCTTCCTTTTCCTATAATTATTTTCTATTTACATACATAATGAATGTTACGTCTTCTTTTATTTTTGTTATTATTGCTTATCCTCATTATAGTGTATATTTCGCTTTTGGCTTCATGGTTCATCAGTGTATTTGTATTTATTAACCCTTTGCATCATACATAGTACAAAGTACATGATAAGGAATTAGTAGAAGTCATTACAGCTGAGATAGGGTGACAGTGGAGAGAAAAAGGAATGGGGAGGAATTCAGCCATGTTCATCCCAGAATTTGCCTGGAGTGATTTGAGGAAACATTGGAAAATGAATTATTTTTTGGCATGAGAGTTTTGTACAAAGTGCCAGGCCTGGGTGTTACTGGTCACTCACCAGGTTGTTTTGTCTCTAGTGATAAATTCCCATATTTATTGGTAGTATACTTTCTAAGTCCCCCCACCCAACACTTTCCCTCGACACCACAACCGCCTACACTCTGCACAGGACCTACAAATTTGATTTTGTTATGCGGTGAGACTGTGTGCCCATCTGATCCTTTGCCATGCTGCCTCAGCTCTTTGAATGATTTAAGGTTAGTACTGAAATATTTTTAAACGGTGTTTGTCCTATCCCTGTTTCTTTTATATGTGGTTGCTTATTATCTTTGCCTAAAAGCATTTTCTTTCTCTTGGTAATCATTAAAAAGTTCTAAGAGGTTTCAATAAAATTGTTGGTGTGTGCTAGGTGATTCGTGAAAGTGAAAACTTTAAAAAATGATTGATAGAAAAAAAAAAATTAATTCCACCTGCAATGGAGCGCACAGGCTCTGGTGGCAATTTCCCTCCACCCTCACTTTCCTATGTCTTGATTTATTTTTAATTTCTTTCCTTTCTCCCCCTACCTATGACTGCCATTTATGAATTGCAACTTTAAATTTCTATAGTGTTTGTGGTAAAGTGTCCATTATTTCCCTTGGTAATTTATTCCAGTCCCTGAAGTAACAGATCTAGGAATTTTCCAAGTCAGGGTATAGGTGTTAGGTCTGGATGTGTACACATCTTTCCCCCCTGCTGTATGTCTTACCACCTATATGAGTAATGTTATTAACCAAAATACTGAGAGATGATTTTAATTTATTTTTAAAAGTTTTTCTGGCTCTTTCCTTCTGGTAGTTTACAGTCAGAATTTGTTTGCTGATCACATAATGGTATATGATAGGATCAAAACATGAGAAGACTGTGTACAGCTGCAAAATGACCTGGATAGTATATCCAGATGAGTACCAGCATGGTATGAAGATAAATAAAGGAGTCAGATAATTACTACACAGAAAAAAAAGTAGAGATCGTTTATGATTATAGGGTGGAGTCAGAATTGGTTGTTGAGGTCTTGTAGTGTAAATATTTGCATAATGTTTTGATGATAAACTCTGGCAGAACACATTGGGAAGGTGGTAGGAAAAGGTTACAAAATCCTACATTTACTGGTTAAGGCGGTGAGAGGATGGACCAGAGATCTTAGGTAATTGGGTTACAAAACTCTGGTGAGACTATTGGTTGAATTAGGTGGTGTAATTTGGAACCCACATTTTGGTTATCAAATACAGCAGTTGGAGGGTGTGCAAAGAAGAGCGGCTTGTTTTGTTTGTGGAAGTTATGGCAACACCCACACAGTATCTGACATTGTAAAGGAGCTGAATTTGGAGTTGCTGGAGGACAGGAGGGGGAAGAGTGCTGGGTACGTACAGGGCATATGTTGGTGAAGGGGCTTCGAGGAATATTGGTTGAAGAATTAAGAATAGTGCATGGATGGGGAAAGATCATGATCACAAACTGGCAGTCACTTTCATGCATGAGGGAGTGAGAAAATTTTGTTATATGGGTAAGTGTGTCAGGGATTAGAATGATTACCAAGTGAAGCGATGAATAATGTACCAAAAATGCTGAAGCAATTTAAAATTAAAATTTGTAAATCACAAATTTTTAACACTCAAATTATATAAGAGAATTAAAAATAAATTAAAAATGGGGTAATTAGATGACCTGGAATTGTGACCAGAGCATGTGACCCATCATAATTAAATTAATGATAATGATAATGATAGGTGACATGTTTTTTTCCCCTTATTTTTCTTATTTTCAGAGAAAGTACAGGACAGTACAATGGAGCATTTTTTGCCATGCATCCTGGTATAAGAGACAGACTATGTATTTTGTAAAAAGGAGTCTATTTACAACCGAACTGTTACATAATGAAACAGATGTATGCACAAAAATATGAACATTAGGTAACGTTCGTTGTGCACACACGTTCCGAGCCTAATGGCCCGTTTTTCTATTTGTGAGCAAGGCAGATGCTGAAATATAGTGTAGTTGTTTGTCAGCATTAGTGTTCTCTCATTTCATCCGTCCTCTTTGGTATGTGGTGGGTTAAATTCCATTTCTTTTCTTATTAAAAAATATGAACAGTTGCATTAATTTATAACATCTACAGCTCTACAAGATGTTTGAAACTATTGTGTTAATGACTTATAATAAAATATTTCCATATAGTAGGAGTTATTTTAAAGTAAAAATTCTTTTTAATTTTTCATTCAAGTCAATTGTAACCCCTGCCATATATTTAAGGTGTGTTGGAAGCTAGCTGTAGGTAGATATCCTTTAATACCAGACTCCATTTTTAACAGTGACAACTTGAAATCATTGTGACAATCATTTTTATTTCTAGTGGCATGGTAGTTAATTTACTATTTGCTTCAATCGGAACATAATTGTTGTCTTCGAAGTAAATTGATGTGTAAATATATTCTGCCTCCAATGTTAGAATTTTGTAAACATCTCTCTACAATAAATTCTGCTGCCAAGATATAAAGAACAATTTTGATTTTTCAGTTGTAACATGAGATAGTTAAATTATAAATTAACAGATCTCTCTCTCTCACTCTCACATTCCCTGTAGGCACTAACTTGTTAGTTATTCCTTCTAAGATATTTCTAGAGAAAGGAAATATATCTTATTCCATTGAACAGTTGTTAGAATATTTCTTAAGATCTGATTAACACTGTTATACATTGCTCTTTGAAAAGTTTTGACGAAGGTGGTTAGTAATGAGACAGGATGATAATTTGATACAGTTAACTGAAAGGGAACAATTTCTTGTAGCTGTTGCAACTGCTGTCATCCTGGTGCAAGGTTTGGCCAGAAGTTACTTCTGTTAACAGGGGACACCAGACATTGCAAAGATAACCTCACTCGTGATGGAGAAAAAGACGACTTAATTTAATCCTTTTTTTTTTTTTTCAGCACATTATCTGGAAAGGCTTCCTGAAGTAGAAATACACTAAGCAGATAACTTCATGTTACTTAATTCTGTGGTGCACAATTTAATCTGCTGGAAATCTGTTTATAGTCAGAAAAGAATTTTCTTGTAAAAGTTGTAGTAACTTTTTATTTGTTCAGGATTATCTAATTCTATAGGTAATGTTCGTTGTGCACACACGTTCCGAGCCTAATGACCCGTTTTTCTATTTGTGAACAAGGCAGATGCCAAAATATTGTGTAGTTGTTTGTCAGCATTAGTGTTCCCTCTCATCGCATCCGTCCACTTTGGTATGTGGTGGGTTAATTTCCCATTCTTTTCTTATTTATAGAGAAACTGTCAAATTTTTCTTCGAAACCTGTATCTATAAAATCTATAGTTGGGCTATTGAGGCCCAAGTTATTTGTAACAGATAAAAAAATGTTTATTAAAAATACTAGCATTTGAAATACTAAGTTCCACTGAACTTAGCTTGATAAATGTATCTTTATCAACCTGATTTTTAAAATCCTGCTTCACAGTATTTTGTACTGTTTTGTATCTGTATATGTTCTGCATGGTAAGTGTATTAGACACACTCCTTACTGTCAGAAGAATAAGCCTGAATAGGCTGTCTGTGTGCTTCATCTTCTCACTTCTTTCATCTTCAGATAAAACCAACATACTACATTTAACACTCATCACAGCCATCTCACAGACAGTAGCACTTAAAACATCTGGAGGAAGGAAACTGGTCAGCCTACCTCAGCCACAAAACTGACTTTACCTACTTCGGTAGGATCAATCAGCCTTTGGGATGTAGAGAACACATGAATAGTGCATATATCAGTATTTTTTTATACAAATATTATTTACAAGAAATTTTAATTTTTTGTTCTTTTGAGGAGCTGCTTGTAGCAAATAAGACTACATTTTTATACTTCTTCTGAAAATATTTTCCAAGTAGTCTCATTAGAAAAAACTAACCTAATCTACAAACTGAAGTTTGTTTGGATCCTTCTGTAGGATGTGCACTGTAACTGATAATCTGGACTGACCAATTACATCCTTGGAGACTCGTAGTTTAATGTGTAACATGAACCATGTAGCAGTGAGTGTTTTACATACAAAGCAAAACTTTGCTTGAAGGGGTGGTGAGGTAAAGAACCATTGAAATCGGCAGCCATGACTACCTTTCAATCCAGAGAATGTAGATTCTGAAAAACACACCTTACCACTTGCCTACCAGGAAGCACTTGGCACTTCAACATCTATACAGCATACAGCAGAACTCCATCTGTAATATAAAGGTTGAATAAAAAACAGATGGTACAAAGTAACTAAACTCTATTGACATGGTATGAAATCTACATGATACATTTTGTAATCAATTTTAAATCACTTGAGATGTATTCTTCATTATCAATGCATTGCCAAATGTGAGTTCAGAAGTTCTCCAATACACTAATCAATATTTCTTGAGGTATACGAGCAATCTGTTCTTATATCACATGCCTTATGGTTGCTAGAGTACTTGTTTGATGTTAAGAAACTTCATCCTTACAAAAAAATCCATAAAAAAGTGATGGGGTAAGGTCTGGAGATAATGCTGGCTGAGGGATTTACCAAATAAAGAACTCTGGCACCCTGGTAACAGCATCTCCTAGCTGTACGAGTGGTGGCCTGGTCCTATTGAAACTATACATTCAGCTAAATATGCAGTGCGCTTGATCTTGGTATAATCATTTGAATGCATTGTTCAAATTTTATGGTTGCAGTTACTCCTCCCTCTTAAAAACACTGATCATTGGCTCAGCAAGTTAATTTAAACAGACAATAAGCTGTAACACTCAAGCTATCAATTGTAATGAAAATTATGTGTTTAGAAATTGTATGAATCTGGACCATTTGGATGGATGAATTGTGTGTGGTTGTCTGTGTGAGATAGGAGTTATTCATAAATATAGGTTTCTGTAAAAAATAAATAATGAAGTAGTTGAAAAAATCATTTTTACTAAATTTTGATGAATCATGTGAAACAAAGAGGGACAATATGGTATATGGTAAACTGGTGAAAATTGTAGCTTTCCTCCATCAAAATGTTTTTATTAAATATGTAGACTATAAGCAGTTATAAGTATAACAAATGGAAAAGAGGGCTAACAAAATGGGTAAGAAATCTGAAAGTTAAACAATTTATTTAGGTAGGATTTATATTTGATCACATCATTGATGCTGGAAAAGGTGGGGGAAGGGGGGTGGGGAAATGGAGATATATTTTTTGATGAAAATATAACTGATTATTACAATCAGATCAACATGCAATGAGCAAAAATGTTGACTCATTAAATTACTTGAATTACAGTATTTTGGGATCGTTCTTGTATATTCCAGCAAAGCCTATCTACTATATAATTTCCTAAGCTCACTCGCTCACCTCGATAGCTACTGGCTGGAGGATGGTGTCACGTGTCAGCCTTCGATCACAAATTAAGAGCGAACAGAGATATCATTAAAAGAAATCCGAGGCTATGTCCACAATTTAATAGCTAAGCAACTGTCACCAAATTAATTGCCGTAATACATTGATTATGTTTGCTGTTTGTAGCATTTTATAGTGTAAAAAATATCAATAAACTTTATGGCTGAAAAATCTGGGAACTGTTTTTCAGTGACATTTTGCTAATGAAAGCAACATAAAAAAAACTTCAAGAAAACGTAGATTACCCATGGTCTCTGCCGTAACCACGAATGCCAATTATCAATCTGGCATAGGCTAAATTTCAATTTAGTTAAAACTTTTGCTAATATTGTTGTCTGGCCAAAGTTTATACGTTACAATTTATTTGCTTTTTGCATATTTTAGTGACCACTTTCACTGATGATCTTTGTTCATGTTATAGGTTATTTAAAGTGGACATGAATCTAAATATGTTACCAAATAGACTATTCTGGTAATTAATTTCTTTGGAGATGCTCAACTGTTTAATAATCTGGAATCTGTATTAAGTTTTCTGGCCATTACAGACACTATGACCAAAAATTACATCATAAATGTTTGCCCACCTCAAAAAAAATAAAAATAATAGTAAGTTCGAACCTATGACTTTTGAAACAATTATACGATAGTGCGATAGTCCGTGTCCATGTTTAATACGTCTATTAATACTTCCAAGTTCTTCAAGCTCAAGAGATTTTAATCAACCCAAGGGTGAAGCACAGGTCAATATCATATTTGGTCAGTTCAGGTCAACCTGTCATAATCTTTGAACATAAAAACTGGAAATATTCTAGACCTGTAATGATATACGAAAAATGGTTACGGGCTTACGAAAGTCATAAATAATTTGGACAGCAGATCAGGAGAGTGGACAGACCCCAGACAGTAGAAGCCATGGGGCATTCAAGGTTCTTTAGTGGCAAGAGGGAGAAAGAGCCAAGTTTTGGCGGGTCAAGAGAACATGGGAGAATCTGAGCTGGGAGGCAATTCAAATCTACCAATATGAACAAGAAAATACATGTAGGCTATAAGATTGTTTTCCTGTTAGTGGTTCTGCTTTGGTCAATAGATCTTGATGGAGGCAGGAAAATGAGAAGTGGATGAGAGGATTAGTCAGGTCATGGCTGTGGTGGTGGCAGCTGACAGTGTGGCACACTGTTCATCCACTGATGACAGCCTGTGTGACTGTGGAAGTGCGGCTGCAGAGAGCTTGTTGGCCAAGTTCTTAGAATAGCGGGAAAGATCTCTCTGGTTTATTCGACGCATACAATGTGTCACTGTTAAACGTGAAATGGTAAAAGTTAATATTGCACCAAAGTAATATTTCCACATGGTGGTATTGTGATCAAATGGTGGCTTTGAAAGTCACATAAGCAGCTGTGCAGTTTTCAAGACATCAGAAAAGATAACTCATAAATTTACAAGTATTCAAATGCATTGTTTCACTTCATTGCAACCCAAAACGCTCTGATGGGGAGAGTTTTCTCAGTGGCTCTTCACTTGTTACTATTATAGAAAAATAAAACTGAGAAAGCAGAGTGGTGCACGACAGTTAATATTTTGCCTTTTTTTTGATGAGATGAGAGAATTTCGTAATATACTAGAGGATGGTATCCATCTCATGTTAGAGACCACAGTTTAACTTGTTCATTTAATTTCCTCGATAAAGTAATAATTATGTTTTGAGAATTGTTATGATGCTTTGTGTATGACACACCATGCATGTAGTGAATTTAGTCAATATTTCATTGTGTCATAGATGAATAAATGATAAACTGTGAAATATGAAATGTTATATTTATCTTTGTAAATTGTGAAGGTATTCCATCATCACAAACAAAATAGTTACCCTTGGTAGGAAATAACTAATTAAAATAAATAATAATTAATCTTTAATTGAACAAAATACTTTTTTTAATGGTATACAAAAAACCTGAACATAGTGTAATCTAAAGCAATTTTAATGATTGTGGGTGAGTAGAATGATATGCTAAAAATATAGTGGAAATGAAAATGTAGTACATTTCATAGCTTACCAGGTCATTGTTTAGGTCATAAGACTTAAGAAATGAAAATACCAGTATACATCAGGCATGTGGAACTCATTTTTCTCCAGAGTATGACAGTGGAAACATTTTTATTACCACGAGTAGTATGAGAAGCAGAACCAAATCTGAAGAAATTAGTTTATCTTATCCATGCATTCCTCCTACAATATCACACCATTCTGTCTGGATTTCATGATCTTCTGCAAACCATGATACTACAAATTCTGTGATTGCCTCAAAAATCACTGTTTCATTTCCATAGTAATGTCAACTGTTGCAATCAATGGCTTTTGTGGCAAGAATGAATAGTTGCCATGCTACCAGGTTTGTGCTGCGTCTCAGTATTACATGCCGATGAAATTTCAGCCAAGATAAGTGTTTCACACTTCTTTGTGTACTTTTGCCCTAGAAGAAGGCTGCAGCAGTTCAGTCAAAACATCACCCTGACATGGAAGGGAAAATATGACCATGACCACAAGCTGGCACTCGATTTCAGGCACAAGGGTGTAGGAAGATTCTCTTTTTTAGGTAAGGGTGTCAGGGATTGGAATGAGTTACCAAGAGAAACGATGAATAATTTACCGAAAACTTTGAAGGAATTTAAAGAAAAAATTTGTAGAGGGCAAATGTAGGTGGGTGCAGGATAGGGGGAAGATAGCTGTGTAGGGAAATTGCCACCGGAGACTGTGCTCCATTGCAATTAAATTAAATTAAATTAAATTAAATTGCCCATTACTCCCTCCCCTCTAGATCTGGCACTCTCAATCAGAGTGTCAAAACCCCAGCAATGAAGTGACTTCTTCATAGCAAAGAAGAAAGAATTTTCTTTGTGAATGATCAAGTGATTAGAGGAAAAATTATACAAACAAAACCTGTAGCTACTGCCTGCTGAAACACTTCTGTTAATTGTACCTTGGTGTATTTACTTCTCTGCATCTTGCAGTTTTTGCAGGAAGGCACCATTGTGAACATTGAGATTGGTGAGATTATTCAGAAGTTGATTCATTATGAATATGTAGTGAGAAACTCAAAACAGATGATGTTCTCTATTCTGCAGAATTTTTGGGAAAGAAGCATGGATCTACTCCCAACTGCTTTTTTCAACATCTTGATCACATATATAACCCCATCATCAGGGCAGGCACTAGGATTCTTGGGGCCTGGGTAAGCAATCTTAAGCCCTCTCCCTCCCCTGACAAAAGTTTTTTGCTTTACACTTTGTTTTTATATATATATATATATATATATATATATATAAACTCAGAAAATTTTAATACAAAAACATTCAAAATGATTGGTGCAGATTTTAATATTTGTGTTTGATTTCTATTTATTTACACACACAGGCTGGCAGGTCCTATTTGGCCACATGGGGTACTTTTGCCCCCACTTAATCCCCCTAATGCTGGCCCTGCGCATGATCAATCTATATTTAAAGTTAACTTTCATGCAGCGATCCTATCCTGTGGCAATTTCCCTAGCCACATAATTATACTTTTATTAGTATTCATTATTATTATTATTATCTTTTGTACTTTCAGTGTTAAAATTCCTCCCCGTCTTCTTTGGTGATTTACGAATTTTAATTCTAAATTCCTTCAGCACTTTTGGCAAATTATTCATCAGTTCCATAGGTAATTTATCACAATCCTTGACATCCATACTTAAAAAAGAAAATTTTCCATTTCTTATGGATAAAGTCAAGTGCCACCTTGTGCCAATGGCCATCCTTTTCCCTTCCATGCTCTAGTCCTAATTCATTGACCAATATCTTCCTAAGCTCCACCACCAACATATGCCTTGTACACTCCCAGCACTCTCTTCACCCTCATGCTGTCTGCCAAAGACTCCCAATCCAAATCCTTTATATAAGATCAGTTATTGACTGGGTCCTGTAATAATTTCCACAAATAAATATAGCTGTTCTCCTTTGGACCCTCTCCAACTTCTGTATTTGACACCCAACATATGGATCCCAAACTACATCATATTCAAGCAATGGTCTGACCAAAGTTTATTAACCCAGTTCCTTAACTTATCTGGCACATATTCTCATCACTCTCTCCAGTAAATGAAGGATTTTGTAACGTTTTCCTACCACCTGCCAAATGAGCCCTGCCCAGTTGAGTTTATTATCAACCTTTATGCCAAGTATTCATCAAGTAATTATGTCCCCACCCTGTAATCATAAACAATCTTTAGTTTATATATATATATAGATTGTTTGGAAACAAAGGCGCTGAGAGCGGATATATTAGACATTGGGATAGGAGATGAGGGCTCCAGCGGCGTCAAAACACGAAAAAACACACAAACACAAACATAATACAAATTTTCGAGCTTAGCTCTTCATCAGGTTGTAGGATGAGGTGGCTGCCCCGCGGAAGCTAGCAACCAACTGAGGAGACCACACGGGGTGCACATGGTCGGCTGGTCGGGGTGGAGAGGGGGGGGGAGAAACAACATGGCGGGAGGCGGGGGTGGGGGTGGAAGGACCTAAGCCCGAAAATGATAATTAGGCTGCACAGTGGAAATGCGGTTGCGGTCATAAGGTCCACTGGCATAAAACAAACCAAGGAAAACACGGGGGGGGGGGTGGAATCTACTGAAAACGATCTATAAGTGCCCCCATAAAAAATTATTCCACACGCAAAATTATTGAAAATATTACACACGAAAAAATACTAAACACGGGAAAAAAATATAATAATATAAAACACCACGAGAGAGAGAGAAAAAAAAAATTATTGCAATAGATCTAAGTACAAAAAGAGGAAGCTCTGGTGAGCGATGGTTTTGTGGGAAATGGATGGCAGGTAAGGGGCAAAGGGTCGGATTGTTCACAGTCTTTCTCCCATTTTGATCCTATTAAATACCATTATGTCATGTGGAAGCAAATTTTGACTGTAAATCATGAACACAATAATTTATTAGAATGTTGTATAGCAGTGGTCCCAAACACTATCCTGTAGAACTTATGAATTCACTTCCACCTCTTATGATGCCACATTTTCTTATCTAACACTCTGCTTTCTGCCTTTTAAAAATTCCTCTACCCAGTTCACTCCAATAGTTTTCAACTTTGTAGAAAAACTTCTCGGGTTTCAAGCAGTGTCAAAGTTGAATCATCTGGTGATGTTTCAGAAGCTTGCACCACTTCCTTTGTTAGCCCCGTTTAACATCACTCAAGTCTGCCACATGGTAGTCCATTGTATAGGGCTACCAGCCTGGAGCGGAGGGGAATGCTTGTTGAGGAGGGTCTAGTTGGCCCCTGCTCACTTGGTGACGTCATGCTCAGGTCGCTTCTGTGGCCTAATATGGCTTGGTCCTGTGTGGCTTGCAATAATCCAATTACTGGCTTGCATGTTTCGCTTAAATTGAAGCCCTGATCATGATTAATAACATTATTACTAAGCCTAATCTCAATTGCCTCTTTCAAATCACTGTCCCAGAAGTTATTTGCGTAACAAAGGTGTGTTGTTTTGTTGAGAGATGGCTAGTGCCCATTGTCAATGGCACGTTCGGTTATAACAGATTTTTCTTTTTGTGTGAGTGTAATATATATGATGGGTTCTTTGAGTCTTTAATCAGTCATCCTACATAAGAAGTACTGCATTCACAATGAATTTTCTAGACTCCAGGAGCGCAAAGATTGAGACCATCTTTAGGAGTTTATAATAGCTGTACAATTTTTGGCGGAGGCCGGAAAATCGATCTGATGCCTTGTTTTTTCAATCAGCCTAGCTCTTTATGATGTTACTGCTTCACAGAAAGGTAAGAAGAAATGTGGCTTGTCCTGATCTTTGTCATCTGTTTTGGTTTTTTTTCCAATGGTTGCATGTCGGATTGTAAGACATTACTGAAACTCGGGCGCCACCTAAATTTATCTAACACCAACTTAGGAAATTAGGTAGTCATTATAAGTCACTGTTGCCATTGAAACTGTTAAACAATATATTCTTCAAAAAATTGTAAAGTCACTAACTTATTCCATCAGAAATAGTCACCAAAGAATTTTAATTGCAGGTACGATTAACACATTCGAGACAGACCAGCCTCACGACCCCTAACTGACTTTACAGTGACATGAGGTATGTGAATTTCGCCACACGCTATCCTGCCCAGGCATCTACATCTGCCTAGCTTCACGCTCAGTTTGCGCTACAAAGTAGCGTGGCCACGCTTCATTGATTTTCAAAGACTAGCTTAGGGCTGCTATTAAAGAAGATGCATGGGAATGTGACTTTTTCCTCTTTCATATGAAAGCAGTCCCATTCTCTGATCAAGTGTAGTCCTCTGCACTCTTAGAGTTCGACATCTGATTTCATTAATGTCCATAAATAAATTCCTACCTGCCTGAAATTTTGACTTTAATGGTTTGGCTACGAAGCTGAAATAACTTTTAACTTTCTTCTAATTTTCTACTCTTTCTTTTGGTACTAAGACTTACTATTCTCTAACAGGTTGAACCAATATTGTTATGATATCAAAATTGATATCTTTTGTAATATGATGTGTTGAGTGGTTGCTATTTTCTTAAATTATCCAACACTACTAAAAACTTTCATTCAACTTTAAATTAACTTGCAACTGAAAAAGGGGGGGGGAAGGGGTGATTAGCCAGAAGATGTTGTTTCTAGTCATTTATATCAGGGTCTGACACCTTTGATTAAGCAGAGATTAACAAACTTCGATAAATTTTCACTTGCTTACCTCGTGGAATTAATATTCTGTTCCCTCTTCTTTATGAGATTAACTTCCGTTACCAAAATACCAAATTAACAATATTATTCTGAAACACAATATATAGCAGGACGTGGGTTGTGGATTCTTTAATCTACGTGTGTTATATGAGACCAAACAGTGCGGATTAAGTTACCAATCATTTAATATAAAAAACCTAACATACATTTTGTCTGTTTCCAACTAATTGACCTGAAGAGAAAATGACACGTCTTTCCATTAATAACTGAATTTACTGCTCAAAGGTTAACACATAATTACTGCCTTTACTCCAACAAATGCTTCCTACACTTCAATCACTTATTACTTCACAAACATTAACAACAATTAAGCCGCTCTCTCTCTCACACATACACAATATCCACTGAAATGCAACGGCAACTGAATAATTCTTATAACTGGCGGCAACGTATACCAACACATATAACGGGAAGCTTAATCAACTGAACAAGTTACACTTGGGCATTTTGTGCTACTTTACGGCATATTATCCATCTTCAAACCAATCGAATACTTTAGAAATTGTTATGACAAAGACTGAACACTTCTGGAAACAAACTAACTGACTTGGAGACCAGACTGACTAACTTGGAGAGCAAACTGAGGCTACTGCGCGCCTTACCTTCTGTAAGCGACTACATGATTACTGCATGCTGTTCCGAAAAGAATGAAGACAGACAGGAGCGTGCATGCTAGTTTTGTAGCGAGCCTAAAACTGCTGACACAGAGCGTCACCCTGTGACAGTTGCATGATAGCGCATCTACTCTGGCTGCAAGCAGCTACTTCTAAGTGACTTATAAATCGCACGTACAATCTCAATAAAATTTAAATCCTATTGTCTATCATATTGGTTCCCTTACACTTTAAATATATATAACTGACAGCTCTGAAACATGTTTAAACAATTCTACATCCCCTTTTTTTGTTAAGAAATCATTACTCTCCAACTGTAATAACAGATCTTTAATAGTTTTATTATTATTTCACTAGATCAGAAAATTTTCTTCCTAATTCAAATTCTCATATTACAGTTACCAGAAGAAGCCATAGGTATTAAATTGATTATCCATAATTTTATATTTTGGATATCAGCAAAAATATTGCACCAATTGAAAAACCATGTCATTCCTAGTAAAAATTCTTCTTTAATCTAAACATAATGTCTCCTATGAATTAATTTGCCTCTAGTTTTGAATAATTTTCCATTTCGGCATAACTTTGCTGCTGATTCCAAATTTTGAAGTCTCATATCTCTACAGGGAAACCTTTTACCTATAATATTACTTACTTCATTCTACTAGTTACAGTCAAAAATAGCTCAGAAAATGAAGGTAGTGTTTTTTTTATGAAATATCCAGAATCCAAATATCAGATATGCTAATACTGCATTCTATAACTGTTTAATCTGATTTATGACTTGAATTATGTAAACAAATGACTTTAAAATCAATCTGTAGTGCTATTTAATTGAACTTGCTGTTCTGTGAACAAATTTTGTTATGCAGTTACAAAATTTTAGGTTGCCTTATAGGATTTCCATAGTGCCATAACCATTGGCACAAAACACACATTCCAGATGTTACAGTACCACCCTCTTTGTTGTTATTATTGCTTGTTTAGATGTTTTAAGCATTCCCTACTGCCTTGCTGTCTCTTAACTCTGTTGTGTTCCCTTCTAACTTCCTTAACCTCCTCACTTCCCTGTTGTATTATGTATGTTCTGTACTTTGCTTTATTTTCTGCTTTGAAAAAATATTTCCTCACCCTTTTTTTTTACCAGCTCCTTGAATTCTTTCCACTTCACCTCCACTGTACTTGTGCCATCCTACCACCTGCTGATTTTTTCCCTGAAATATATCTTCAAATCTAAAATTTGTGCCTTTTTATAATTGTACCTATTTCTCCCTTCAATTTTGGCAACTGGTTTACTAAATACCATAATATCCATCAGAAATATTCAATTATTCCTTAAGTTAGTGGATGTCCCACAAGATTTTCATCAGGTTTTATTAGAAAGATGTCCAACATGTCTGGTCCCTTGTGTTCTGCTCTACCACTTGTGTAAAGCCTCCTTCCATTATTTTGCATATCTCTGTTCCTTCATGTTATTAATATTATTTCCCACCCAGTTGATGCCTGGTAAATTTAAATCCCTACTAATAACAAACATTCTATACTCACCTCTGAGCTGTGACTATGAATTTAGTTTCTCCCAAGGGCCTCATCTTATCTGTTCATTCTCCACTATGGCAAGCAACCACAATTCTGTTTTTTTTTTATCACTCTAGATTCCGGGCCATGAGGGTTGTTGGGTGTGAAAGATAGGATTACAGTTAGCTTTGTGTTGTGTGTGTCAAACTACAGTTTTTGACCCAAGATATCTGATAGTGGACCAGTTGTGGATCATAATTACAGTATGTAAAAGCTCAGATCATCCATATCACACAAAATACTCATTTCTCTACAGCCTAGCAATCTGAGGCAGATGCATCACCTCTGATCATGAATTCCTTACCATTTATTCCAACAACCTGACTAAAGCCCTTATATACCATAATTATCCTGCAGTAAAAGATGTTTGAATTAGGCATAATATTATGTGGGTTTCCTTCTACAAGTAAGCTCAGCCACTTCTTTTGTATTTCAGCAATTGTTGGGACACGTACGGTTTCATGCAAATGTTTATTGTTGTGTTTGCATCTATGGTCGCTATACTCAATTTATAAGCAATATTTTCAACAACTTTTTCATAAATTCAGACATATCTTATTTTGACTGTCTGTTTACTGTCATGTGATGTCAGGGACATTGGTAACCTGGACCAGTCCCAAAGTCATGTTTTGGATGCTGAAAAGAGACTATGGGAAAAGCATGTATTCCAAAGAAATAAATAAACAGTAAAAGGGAAGGTCACAATGAGGTGGTTTTAAAATAATAATGAGGCTGTTATAAGATACTGGTTAGCAATGACTAATACAGTTAGTGTTCAGAGACCATAGTGATCACAAGTGACTATGGGTAGATTTCCTGGTGTGTATGAAAGAAAATGTAGGTGTCTTAATGTTTTACTGTATTGAAAGATGAATAATGAAGTTGACACTCTTGTAGAGGAATTAAATTCATATTCAGAGGTGAGTGCAGAATGGTTATTATTGGTGGGGGACAGTAATTTACCAGGTGTAAACTGGGAATGAAATAACATTGATAAAACAAGGGAGCAGAGATTTGAAAATACTGTAGATAAGGAGGCTTTACTCAAATGTTAGAGCTGAGCATCAGGGAACAAAACATGTTGTGTAACTTCCTAATAAACGATGACGGTAACTTTCTATCATGTGATGTTACAGAAGGTATGAGTAAGAAATTATAAAAAGACAATTGAAGAAAGCATTTTAGGAAAAACTTCATGATGTTGGAAGAGAGCTTCATTCCAGTGAGCAAGCTGGAACAGTTCAAAGAGATAATAAGAGTTGAGATAAATGTATACTCCAAAACTAAATATTAAGAAAGCATGAAACCTGCATACTATAAAAGGGAGGCAAAAGGCTAAAGAGAGTCCAATAGAGTTGGAAAAGAGTGTAGGGAACACATGAAACAACTGAGCAAGGATTAATATGGGAAGGAAAAATGTGGACTCATTCCTTACCAAAGATGAATGAAACAGTGTTATTGTGACAAAAAATGCAGTATTTTGTGTAGTATAGAAACTAATGCTCATGTCTCAGTCAGCATTTGCAAGCATGGTAAACACAGAACTTAATAGTTTGTAGTGCATTGTTTGGTTGAGAGTGCAAGTGGGTGTGGGGAGACAAATTAATATTATTGGAAATATTATGCACTGGAATAAAATTAATCATACAGTCACAGCCATTAATCCATTAATTGTAAATTAATGAAGTTAACAAAATTGCAAAAATTTAACTTTTAAGTTAAAGTAAAAATTTGTTAACGGTCTTCTTCTGCTAAATTGAACTTCCGTTAACTTTAGTCCATTATATTGGTAGTTCAGGTCATTTGGTTTATTTGAATTGCGTGCCACACCACACTCATACGTTCAGTGAGTCGGATGGCGAATGGATTAGGTAATATGAAGTGCGAATGTGATGCACATACAACTGTTATGTTAGGCATGGCGTTGCGTTGATGTGGGCAGCAAAGCTGGAGGTTTGGAGCATTTCTATTTTACGTCTGCAAACTGGTGCTCATTACTCATTTCTACTTCAATTGGTGATTGATTTTGATATTTTATAATCTAAATTTTTTATTGTCAGGAAAATGTAACTTTTTAGTTGGTGTTTGTTAGTGGAATAATTTAAACTGACATTCGTTACAAGATTATGTCATGCAAACTTAAGCTCTTGAATCCATTAGTGAAAGCAGCAACACTAACAATAGCAACCAGAATATTAAAAATCTTTGGCCACATTTATGTGATTATGTTGCATTTAAATCAAGACTAGGAGAACAGTTGATTTATGAATGCATACTGTGTTTGCCTAAACTTTCTACAGTCAAGGCTCACATGTCTAGCCTTAATAATATTGAACAACATATGAAGAGGATGCATATATCCATATATGAACAGCTTGCAGAAAAAGTAAAGTCAGAGCCAACTCACAGGAAAAAAGAAAAATAATTCAAGCCTTATTTAAGTGCTGTGGCTTCTTCTGATGTAGATAGCAGCAGAATTGATTAGTTTTCGTTGCCATCCTGCTAATAAAACCTTACGCCAATAAAAAATTTGGCATCATTGCTACCAGAACCATTGTTTTCCAAGCTGGTGTGGACCAATGTATTGTAAACATTTTCGTTGCCAATATGATTCCACTACATGTTGAAGAATCCCATACATTTGAAAGCTGGTGAAAATGTTCATCCCTAGTAAAAACTCAATTTCCAGAAGGACATTTGGTAGATGTATTATTGATTCACACCATGGCACATAGCACCTTGGTATTCTTTTGGATGGTTAGCTTTAACTTGCATTGGATTTGCAAAAATGTAGCACTTTAATGAGTATTGAAGTTAACTTTATAAGTAGCGGATTAACGATTAACAAAGCTAACTTTTTGATTAACTGTGCCCACCTATGCATATAGTAATAGTAAAAAAATATATAAATAGGAATAAATTATTATTTCAAACACACACACACAAACACATATGGAAATGAAAAAATTATTCATGCAAGTGTTGGTTTTACCAGGTTGCAATGGTAAAGAGGAAGATATGTGCTATCTAAGATTCAAGATTGGGGGGTGTCTGATGGTCAGAATGTGTTGGTGGTCCAGTTCACACTTATAGAGTTTGGACAAGAATCAGTACTGGATTAGCCACGTAGCAGGAGTTAGCAAATGCTATGTGCCTCGCACCTACTGGGGAGCTCCGTGCGTTCTAGGAGGCCCCGCCGCACCTAGGATTCTGGGGAGCCTTTCCGTGGTTTCAGGGAGTACTTTGATGGCTCTAACTATGAAACTGTTACTAAGCAAATTGGAATTGTGGGAAATAATAACAGCAACTATTTGGTCTAGATTTGGGGAGTAAACTGTTTGTTTGTGACCACTTAATCAGATGGATAGATGGTTCATTGTGAGGCTGATGTAAGAACTTGAGCAGTAGAGGCAAGTGAACTGAATAATAGGTTGTGGTCCATGTGACATTGCCTATGAAAAAATAGGTTTTACATGTATTGAGGATGAAACATTGTGTTGGCCGAATGTGTGTTGCATGTTTCGCAATGACACTTAGTTGAAAGGGAGCAGCAGGGTGGTTTATGAATATTATGCAGGTGCTGTGGGAAGGATAGTGGAGATAATGTGACAGATTTCTGGTATAGATATTAGAAGATCACTACAATAACAAAGGATTTCATTCAGGCATTCCATGTTCCTAGAGATCTGGGTAAAAAATACAGGTTTTGGGTTTTACATGGTAGGTGTTGGTGACGGGCAGGTTGGATAATGGTTAATGGTTCATGTACCATTTTATGGGTATATTGTGGAATATAAGATCTGGAGTCAGGATTTTGCAGTATAGGGTGACAAATTCATCAGTTGAGCAGATGTTTCTACCTCAGATGGCTTGCCAATAGTGGAGGAATGATTTCCTGGTAAGTGATGTGACTAATTTTTTCTTTCCTTTCAAGATTAGTATTGACATTTATTCCTTCAAGGATTCAATAGAAATAAGGAAGGATGTTGAACACACATTTTTCAACAATATTATGACTTGAGGAAGTTCACTGTGCAATGACAGATCTAAAAAAATTTCTGAGCTGGGGCAAAACCGTGAGAGTACCGCCCCTTCAAGCATTATTTTGTCGCCCTGACCACAGCATACTCAGAGTGGGGAAGAAGTTACCAAGGATCTTAGAAAAGGCAGAGATATCGAGTAAATAGTATTGAGATCATTGGAGAATATCAGGCAAAAATTGGGAGGGGGAAAATTAGAGAAGGAGCTTTTCCATGAAAGTAGAAATGAGCAGCCTAAAAAATAAGAAATAGGTCCTGCGAATATTCTGAGGGAATTAGGTATGGTAAAAATGAGTAAAAGGGAAGGTTTGGATAATATTATTGCATATTTATTAAAGGTAGGTATATATTTCTTTGTAACACATCTAGAACTATTATATAGATTGAGTTGGAGACTAACAGCATATCAGCGGAATAATTAAATGCCATAGCAAGTACATTTCTTAAAAAATAGAAAATTGGGTTGACATGGCAATCAGTTTTATCCCAATGGCAGGATATTGATGGAGAACTTGATATTCTACAACTACAGAAGTATGTGTAAAGAAAGAAAGTTGTTTGTAAATCAGCAACATGATGAAAGAGAGTTTATTCAGGCTGTGATGTACACAACATCACAAATTGTGAAATTTATTATTGTAAGAATATTTTTGTTAATACGTAATTATAATTATATATAGTAACATTTAAGTCTCAAGGTCAGAGAGAATCAGGCTATAGGAAAGAAGATCTCTGGTTATGAGTAGGTGTTGGAAGAAAAAGATGGCTTGAGTTGAACGAATAAAAAGATGTTCAAAATCCTGGTGCAAAGAATGCAAAATTTTAATTTAGTATTAGAATAGATAAGCCCAAGGGCAGTGGAAAAGTATAATTTTACAAATGAACTTTGTCTTCAAATATAATAATGTTTGTAACCAGGATACTAAAAGATAAGAGGGATTGTTATTGTGAAAGTTTAATAAACTATTTAAGTTGATATTTAATAAATAATTGATTTCTTTAAAGACGTAATTTACTTTCAGCTGTGGTATTAAACCCAGTAATGGATATAGAGGATAAATAAAGATCTTGTAGTACTGATCCCATACTGGAAATTGTAAAATATAATTGTGTTAATTTATAACTAAGGAGGAAAACTTATAACGCGAATCTCAGTCAGTGAACTACATCCAAGACATCTCAGAGGATATGGATGAGCAAGTTGATAGTGTCTCACTGTATATGATAAAGTGAGCCATAAAATGGTGGTAAATAAAGTAAAAACCATTGGATTGTTTGAAATGTGACTTGTCGTGTGAAATAATCCTTAAGGGATAGAAAACAAAGAGTTAAGGTATGAAATGCAATTTCAAAAGAGATGGAAGTTTAAACAACAATGCCACAGTATAGTGTCTTGTGACCATTACTGCTGTTATACTAATGATTAGTGAAGGTTCACTCTCAGAAGTTGAATTATTTTGGTAATATTAAAACAAAAGAGGATTGTAAGCAGCTACAAGAGGGGTGAATAGGATATCTGGCTTAGTAGTTCAACATGGAATGAAGTTAAATTCCAGAAAGAGACAGCTTATTAGGTACATTGATAAAAAATAAAGATTATGTATGATTATACAGAACAGGAGAAATTGCTTGTAGAAGATATAAAGTGTAAATATCTTGTCATTTATTAATTACATAATACAGACAAGATACACTGGGCAGATGTTATTCACAGGTTTCAAAGCCCTACATTCACTAGAGAGGCTGGTGAGTGGATAGACTGAGATGAGGGAGGCAGTTTACAAAACCTCAGTCAGACCATTGCATGAGTATAGTTTCGTAGTAAGGGATCCACATCATTAATATCAACCACAGAAGTTGGAAGGTGTATAAAGGTGGACATCTAGATTTGTAAGAGTTAATTGTCTCAGAACACAATCAGCAAATGATATGATAAGGGAGCTGGGTTAGCACTAATTTTAAAACAGAGGGAGTATGAAGAGAGTGCTGTCAGTGTTTAAGACATATATTGACAATCGAGGCTGGATGGGTATTAATAGAAGATTATGGAGCAGTGCTCAGAAGTGGAAAGATGACCTCATAAACTAGCATTTAATTTGGGAGGATTGGAATTTTTTTTATTTATTTTTTAATAAGATGGTCAGGAATTGGAATAAATTACCAAGGGAATTTCTAAAGAATTTACCTGGAACAATAAAAGATTTTGAAATATAAATTTGTTAAAAATAAATCAGTTGGGTAGGGAAACTGATCGGCAAAAATTTAAAACAAAAAATTAAAATTAATGTAATATGAAAGTATGAGAAGAGAATTTACTATACAATTTGTTATTTTTATAGTTATATCGTTAGTTATATGTGTAACTAATGAGCTGACTCTTTTTGGTATTAATATTCATTCCATATGTTACCTATCCATGCATCTAGCCTGTTCAAAACCTCTGTTGTTGCTCACAATACTTTTTTCATTCTAATCCCATTACACATAGATGATAGTGATGATAAAACAGCCATTAGGCAATGAAAATAAGCAAGGTTAGAGAAAATAACCCATCACTTGCCACAGATGAAGGCAGGAGAGCCAAGACAAACACAGAAACAGGAGCACACTTTACAATATTTTGGTGAATAACCTCTGTCATAATAGAGATGAGAT
The DNA here is from genome assembly GCA_031002005.1 of Vandiemenella viatica. NCBI lineage: Eukaryota > Metazoa > Arthropoda > Insecta > Orthoptera > Morabidae > Vandiemenella > Vandiemenella viatica. The sequence goes on along the minus strand of JARYHS010013630.1, from coordinate 138,997,452 downwards.
GGAAGGGTAAAAATGTGTACACATCTAGAACTATCACATGAACCTATTACACAACCGGATATTAACTACAAATAGTTTAACTTCTGACAGTGAACAAATTATTTATAAAATAATGGACATAAATGACCCAAATATCACTATCTAAATCTGTGGCACTTCTGGTATCACTTTTATCTCTTCTGATGATAAATTTTGTAACATAATTATTTTCTTCCTAATTCTTAAGGGTTCCTCCACCCAGTTAGTCATGCTTTTAACATTATTCATCACCATCGTATGGGACATTCTATCATCTTCCTGGCAGAAACCCAGTGATATAAAATCAACTTGTCTTTTCTCTTCTATTTCATCTGAGGTTCTCCTCAACAGAATTCAATGTACTGACCACTTTTCCTTACAGACATTCCTAATGTGGCTGAATATCAGATCTCCATACCTTGCCTATCACTGAAATAAAAATAATGTCTGTAATTCTCAATTCTGATTATTTTATCTCTTTATAAACTGTTAAACTTTATTATTTCTGTGCGTAAAGTTCTGAGACATATTCTAAACAATATTTCTATCTTTAACATCTCTGGGATGAGATTATAAATGCATGTCTTTTCCTAGCTCCTTCATAATTCTTCTAATACAATAGCTTACTAATTTATACTTACATGGATAACCTCCTGTTGTGATACATCCCCTCCTACGTAACAGTACACAACGGTCACGCCAAACGAATTGCTTATATTTTCACTTTTTTCATACAATTTTTATTCAACCTAGTGGTTGACTGCTTTCTACATCCCAGAGTCAATCTCTTATATTGGGGCTTACAGAAAATGAATATATTGAATGATGTTGTATAATTGCCTAATTGCCATATTTTCAGTTTTTTCCTAAGATGATCATACAAATTTCGAATTGGATTGGTCAGTGTTTGTCCTCAAGCAGTAATATATTTTATGAGTGCACCTCTCATTTTTCTCTTTGCAGTTTTGGTGTCTGAAAATATTAACTAGATATAAATGACGAATGCAATTAAATATTGGAGCATAATATTTTAATGAGTTTATGTGTATCAGGAATACTAGCTGCTTAGAAAAGCATGTCTTCACACATTTGTAAATTTTGTTCAATTATTTATAGAGGAACACAAATTCTGTAAGAGACCCATTGTTGTAACGGAGCGATGTTTTATTCACTGAAGACCGATAATTTGAATCATCACATCAACTAGGGCAGCTTTCAGCCACTGGCAAGGTCTGCTGGGAACAAAAGCCTGTCTAACCACCATCTCTCTTCTTCCACTGTCACCCAATTTCCTCCTCTTTTCTCCACACATTTCTTAACACCTTTAATCCATCTTTCCCTCGGTCTTCCTCTGAGCCTCTTCCATTTCAGCTCCATGTCCAGCATCTTCCTTGGAAGCCTCTCCTCTCCCATTCTCTTTACATGCCCGTACCACTGTAACCTAGATTTTTCAGTTCTTTGTTGTAGCAGTTCTTCATTTATCATCTCCTTGATTCTCTCATTCTTTATTCTGTCTCTTCTTGTTACTCTTACTCTACTCCTCTGAAATTTTATTTCCACATATTGTATTCTCTCTTTGTCTCCCTCGTTCATCACCCACGTTTCCGACCCATATGTTAAAATTGGCACAACGTATGTTTTATAGATTGCCCCTTTGCTCTTTTGTGGGACATCATACACAGCCATTAACCTGGGTCAACGGAGGTAGGGTCACATTCCCTATCATCCATTTGAGTAATTCTTGTCTGGTGCATCCACACTGCGCGGGTGGGCATCCCAGCTCCAGTAGGCTGGAGTGACAGGGTGGCTAAGTCCAGGCCAGGACCCAGTCCCACAAGGTATAGTGTGCAACCCATGCCCAGGAATACAGGTGAAGTCCTCAACGGCAGTTTTCGGCAGAGAAGGAGACCTTCAGAGTGGCAAAAATGATGGAAGGGGCCACCCATCCTCTCCAGGGGTTAATTTGAAGGAAACACCACTGCCTTGTAGAGAAGAAGGATCTTCAAAGGCTAAGGAAGTAAACCTTGAAAGAAAATCATCGACTCTGTTAGGCCTAGCAAGCCAACAGTACGAGTATTAATTGATTGCTTTCAAATATAAAGGAACAAGCCTCGATAGTTTGAATAAAGCTTAAAATAATGGATCGTTAGATCTGACTTAGTTTTCTAGATGTTATCATCCCCTGAGCGATTCGTCGAATAGTTTCGTCACTTGGAAGCATCTCTCATTATTTTGTGTGCTCAGACTTGATAGCACTATCCACTGTTTTACAACAGCATTATTTTCCTTTCTATCAGTATGTCCTCCAGATTTCTTTTAATTCATCGGATTGACCGTAATTTAATATGTAACTGTTTTTCAACTTCGACCTATGGTCCGATATTCTTATAACATCTATTCATACACAATTATGAATAAAATGTAAATTATTATTATAAACTAAAAGTATTATCTGAGGAGCCAAAAGTAAGTTAAAAAAAAAGAATAAATAAATTGAAATGTAATAGGTAAACGACTCAAACACAGTCAATACAAAAATGACAAAGAGCAGTTCAATCTCCTCTGGCAGCCTTTCGCTGTGGATGCCTAAGGGGGCGTCCATAAATAACGTGAGGTGAAATAGGGGGGAAGGGGTCAGGCGAAATCTCACCAAAAGGTCTCAAAAAGTGCGAGGGCGACTTCTAGGGGGAGAGGGGTTTCCCTCACCGGACCAGATCTCACGTAATTTATGGGTGCCCCCTAAGAAAGCAGTAGTTGCTTGTAGGAAAAGAGATCTCAGAGAGAGAAAATCATCAGTGAAGCAAGTAGTCGAAAAAATATGTTCGCTCAGAATGTAGCTAGGTCATCCGACACCGACATGTTATGCCTCTCCGCATGAATACAATATAATTAAGTCATTGATTAGTTTCACCAGTGGTGGAGTGCATCCACGGTCTTGCATATTCACATTTCGCAATTAGCAAAAACCAGGCGGATATAAAAGTTTCAACGAGACCGGAGTGTGGTGTAGAGAAGAAGGATTAAAGGTATTTCTAAAGAGCTTGTAATGTTGTGGTGATATTTAAGGAGATGACGTCTTTGCGGAGTTTATATTCCGTTCTCCAGCTCGCTCGTGAAAGATCCGAGTCGCGGCCCTGACCGACTTGTTCCGTTGCCAGGAGTGTAGTGAAGAATTACAAGTCGTAGTGAATCAACCTACACGAAGATTGCAGGAAACTGGTACTATAAAATTGTGGGAAGCCTTACGTGAGACGTGTGGTAAAAGATGTGGAAAACTATTAAATGAAATCAAAAAGAACAGACGTAATGCTCGCAATGAAGCCTTCATAGGTGTAGGCTACCACTAAATTGTGTTTTGAAAACACATACGGCGACTGAGCTGTCTAAATATCTGTCGATCAGGAGATCACTACATATGTTTTCGCACCTGAAGAGGATGGCAGAGGTAGCCATCGGGTTTTCAAACACAAGTGTTTTAACGACACAATCCGATGGTACACCCGTGAAGACTCCAATGCAATCATACGCCGAGAAAGTCCCCGTTCAAACTGAAACACTGCTTGATATTATGTGGCAATGGGAGAAGGGAGGCATAATTGCAGTAAGTGTGAGTGCACACTTCGATCAAACGGAAGCAAAAAAGGGGGAGGCACAATAAAAAATGAGACTGGGTTATGGCGTAAGGAGAGGAACCAAGTAATCTAATACCTTAACGAAAACAAATAAATTAATTGATAAAAATAAATGATGTAGGGGATAAAAAAAATACAGAGCAGTGCACTATACAGGTTAGAGCAAACGGAAAGGGCTCTCAAATAAAAAGCAAATGGAAAGGAAGAACACAAAGATGTGACAAACAAGGTCAAATGAAAGTTTCTTTGTTCTTATGACATTATTTAAAAAGAACATCTTCGATTATAAAAGCCTTACAAACTTGGTAATCTTCTCCCCTTTTGGCGACATAAATTCATTTTCAAGAGAACCACCATTCTCTACACGCATTCATATTGGAACGATCCAAGAATTTGCCTAGTTAAATGTAAAACTAGTGAAAGATCCGAGACAAATTCTGACCGTCTGAGACAGTTGTTTATCAATAGACTGCTTATAATCTGACACAGTGGTTGTTACTCTGATCACCGAGGTGGTGTACGGTATCATTTCGTCGATCGATACCAGCTAGACCAAACGAGGTAACTATTTGCCACATCGTGTCTCGTTAGCTCTGCTTCACCCCCATGCTTCCATTGTGAGCAATTCGTCATTCAGTCAGTAGAGTAACATGTTCTAGCATTCATATATGCGGCCAGTTCAGTAATTATTGTTTATAAAGGCTATTGGGATTATACTTGCAGATCACGTTCTCAACTGAATTTCATTGAAACTATTAATTATTAGTTTAACAAGCAACTGTGGAAAAATTGTGGCCTACAATAATCACGAATTTCACTTAGTTCTTCACGATCAATAAATAACTGGAATTACTAAGTTGATAGTCGCCTACAATGATTTATTAGGCAGACGCTCAGCTAGGCTTCAATATGCCCTGGCCTTTTCCCGCCTAACGCTCTCCAACTTACCAAGGGGGTGTCCTCCTGACAACACATTTCCGCAGTCCGCAAGAAATTGTTTAGATTCGGAAGACTTGAGATGGAAGTTATCTTCAAGAAAGAAGATATCGCAAGAAGTTTAGAAGAGTTTAGCTTGAGGTTAGTCAAACTTCACCATAAAGTCCGCTTCTATCTAAAGCACTCAGAATCAAAACCATCCTCAAGCCAACTAACAACATGGGTACTAGCCAGCCTATTACACCAGAATAATTTCAGAACTGTCTTATCAGTTATAAATCACTCACTGTCACAAAAATATCTGTTATAAATGGAATTATTGGTTGAAAACATAAACACGCACGGAGCTAGTGAGCAAGCAATTTGCACGTGAGAGTAAACCTAGCTATTAACAACATTCTTCAGTACTATTTTTGACTTGGCATATATGCCAAAACTGTCGTATCTATTATCACAATTAATATCCAACTTTGCGGTGGCATTTTAGTTTGATATTAATTGCTTAAATGTTTTATTTTTTATTTTTCAGAGATCTTTCAATTGTAAATACCGGTGCGCCTACTAGAAACGCTTCTCGTATCAGGAAAGAGCGATTAGAAAAACAGGAATAGAAATTAGTAGAAGCTATTGAAAGAAAGTGTCTTTAGCATTAAAACAGGTTTTTTGGTAAGAGAACGTTTGTCGGACGAAAATGGGAAGCAACGTTCACTATGATGGAATGCCTTTCAAACTCGTTCAGTATAAAGGATGCCGGATGAAACGTCCCACTCACGAACATATAGATTATATGCTATACTACAAGCGACTAACAAGATTTTCATAAGGCGCCGAGTGTTTTCAGAGGTGCACCATGCACCGATTGCAATCAGGATTTGTTTTGCAACAACACTATAGCCTTCAAAGCGGAAATTTCTGTTCATCATTACCTGTAGATTTTGTTTCTTTGTATAAGATTACGACGTCTTATCACTATTAAAACAATAATAAAAATAATATACGTTGCTTGTTCGTGTATGAAATCTCCACATCCTTACGGCCTTTCACGCTGTCCTAGTAGAACATCTTATGTAAAATAAAAATCTCTATAGTTAATGATAGAAAATTTCTATGGCCCGCATTTCGATGAAATTTACGTGGGACAACGACCGGAGTATATGTTAATTATTTGTTTTCATGCCGAAGACAGATGTCAGACACGGTTTGCCGTTGAGGAGTATCTTGGGATACCATCATTGCTCCTCGTAAAATTCAGTTGGGTCTACCGCTGGAGTAAACCCTCCCCAGCGAAAACAGAATTATCAAATCGATTCTCCTGTGCCGAAGTTACGAGTTAACATACTTGAGAAATAGATCAAATAAAAATTCTCCTCCTTTTTCGAATCCGATTTAAAAGACGCGATTATGGATTTATTTTATATTCTTTGGATTTTTTCTTTTAGTTTCTGGCGTAACTGATGCTGCTCTACAAAGCTGTATCCGGGTCAGAAAATGATTTTGAGGAACAGACGTCTGATGCTATTCGGTGATGTATGTTCAACTCCGATGTCAACGTAGGTTATGTTTTGTCTTTTTTATGTATAATTAACATGTTTCACCAATTTTACCCTTAATAATGTTATTCTGTTCAATATAAAAATAAATAAAGGATGGTAGGCAGTATTAACAACTCAATGGTTAGACTTGAAAAAGCTAGTATATTATAGCAGTAACGATTTAGTTTACAATTTGAGTGTTCGAATCTGGCAGTTGATGTTTGAGAGGTCCTCAAAGATCAAATAACTGTCTGTTAAGAGCTGCATAGTAGATGCCAGACAACGTTTAGTTTCATAATTTTGTAATCCTTACATTGACATGAAAGAACCAACTTGCCACTCTCCTTCCGATCATTTGTCTACGGTTCTTCATGTTTACTCAGTTTCGTGATGTTTTACCCATTATACATTGCAGAAACTCATCTTCCCGGATTTCACCAATCCTTCTCTATCATGATTTATGACTGCTGAATATGGTAGTATAGAGATGTTATTACAATTATACATTACAATTATAGTCTTTCTGGAGTTATTTTTGTCCCGTACTAACAGTTGATAAACTGGTAAACGTTTCGTAGTAATTCTGCAATCTGCTCATGATATCATTTTTTATTCTTCTGCCTGCCGTCTTGCATTCGACCAACTATTTAAATTTTTACACGACATCCACCGTAATTTCCATCTTCAGTGATCTTACACTTGCGTCTACTAACAATTCGCTCTTCTTGCTAGTACAGGGCATTCCTTTTCGACATTCTATAGGGTTCTAGAAACATTTTTTATCTTCGTAGATAATCGTTTTATCTGTAAATATCGTTGCCTTAACTTTCCTATCGGAATTCCGTTTTCTTGTAACGCACTCTAGTACTGCACAAATATCCTACTGCCGTAGCGACGTCGTTATCTTTTGTTTTTCTAGGAACTTCCTGAGCGATAAACTTCCTCAATGTCTACGACGAAGTATTTAAAAATAAACCTGATACGCGAGGTACCAGTGTTACGCGTGTACGACTTATACTGTAATGTGTTACATTGCAAGAAGATACCGCGGCACATTGATCACGGCAGACACGTGTAGTAGCGGAACTTATTTCTTCTTATCTCCAAAGTGTTGTGAAACACAATTCTACCATTCGCGATTAAATACTACTGGAGCTATAAATATGATGATTGCATTGCTCTTTATGTGTGTAAGATACCAGCTCCGTTTTAAGGTGGCAAACTCAATTTATTCAATGCAACTTTTGTGTGTAAACATCAGAGCAGAGATTGGTGAGAACAATTAAAGCGATGTCTTTAAGATTCTGATTTCCATCAAGGGTTAGATAAGTAACAGCAGATTTTGATTTGTTCTACACTTCAACAAATGCTAAGGAACCATATGCATGTGATAAAAATCAAGATGTAAGATGATATTCCTTACCGATAATAATATTTTTTTAAAATTAGCCATGGTATTTGTCATTTCTCTGATACTGATCATCCGCTTTTTCTTCCTTTTTCATAGCTTGCAGTCTCAGAGTCGATGACAGAATGGCTTCCAGAAGACTTTACAGGGTCGAGGATCATTGTCCAAAAGCAAATTTTGCGTGGTATTTAATCATTGTCCAGAGAAAAGATTTTAATTTAATTTAGATTGCGATTGCTCCGGTGACAATGTCCCTACACCCTCTTCTTCGCTCCAACTGATTTTTTCATCTTTGGTAAATTGTTCATCACTTCCCTTGGTAATTTATTCCAGTCCCTGACCCTCTACCCACAAAAGAAAATCTATCCACACCCCTGTGCCTAAACTCGGGTGCCAGCTTGTGGTTCCGAATACGAGGCCAGAGGCGTTACCACTCACCCACCACGCTCGGACTCATAATTCTACCACCAATATCTTCCCATGCCTCATCACCAATATCCGCCTTGTATACTCCCGTGACTTTCTTCACTCTCCTTCTGTCTTCCAATGAATCATATTCCAGCTTCTCTTACCATACCTGTTACTGATTGTGTTCTGCGGTAATTTCCAAAGACAAATCTAACTCCCCTTCCAACCCCTGTATTTGATACCCAACATGTGTGTCCATACAGCACCATCATATTCAAGCAATCGTCTGACCAACGTTTCTTAACCCTGTCCCCTTAATTCTTTGGTACACCCTCTCATCGCTCTTTCAAACAAATCAACAATTTGGAAACCTTTCCCTACTTGTCAAATGTGTCCTGCCCAGTTGAGTTTATTATCAAATGTTACGCCAAGATATTTACATTTCAAGTCATCAACAAACAATTCCTTCTCCACTTTATAATCATAATCAAAATCAACATTAATCTGTGTACCTAATAAACCGACTCTTCTTTGCATTTATCTTCACCCCATGCTGACCCGCCGAGCTAGATATACTATCCAGATCAGCCTGCAGCTATTTACTGTCTTTTACCGTCTTGATCCTTTTATATAACATTATGTCATCTGCAAATACTCTAACTTCTGATAGTAAACCATTAATACAATCGTTCATTAGAAGAACGAATAGCTATGGTCCCAGTACGCTACCCTGTGTCACTCCATGTTCACTTCCACTTCTTTTGACATTTCATTTTGTACCCTAACTTTTTGCTTTCTACATTTTAAAAATTCTTCTACTCAGCAAATCACTTTCTCATCCATTCCTTATTTACCTTACTTAACACCATTTTATGGCTCACTCTTTCAAAAGCCTTTGAAAGACCTAGTGTTACGCCATCAGTTTGGTCTCCGTTGTCCGTTTCATCCGAAATATCTTGCATATATCCCACCAACTGAGATTCTCAGGAATATCTTTGCCTCAAGCCATGTTTCTGATCTGAAAACCACCTACGTTCCTCACAGACCTACAACTGATGACAGATTGATTGGCCTATAATTTTCGACCCTATTTGTCACCCTTTCTTTACAACTATTGCACTTTTCCAGCCATTTGGCAAGCATCAAGTATCAAGACTCAGTTTAAATAACGTTTCAAGATAAGGTACATGTCACATCCTGCTATCTTTAAGACACCCGTACTAATATTATCTACACCATCCCCCTTTTTTAAATAAATTTCTTAGTTCCTACATATCATCTTCGTATTGAATTTCAAATTTGTTAGTCTGTTCATTTCTAATTGTGTGGATAAGCTCGTTCTCCGATTTATCCCTCCCATTCCTGAGTCATGGTCCCTGATGGTCTCCTTAAACCAGTTACTCAATAAACTGTACCTCTTTCAAATTCTGAGGAACTTCTCCTCCATTCTTATCTATAATTGCCTCAACACCCTCATTTCCCCTCAGTTTTCTAATACAGCCATAAAAATTTCTAGACGCATCTTTCAGTGGTCCCCCCTGCATCATTAATATTCTTCATAAATCAATCTTTAGCCACCTCCTTTGCCATCATTAATTCCTTTCAGGTGTGCAACCCTCCTGCAGAGAATCACTTGTCACTGAATAATCATTTGACTTTTGGCAAACATTGTGCAACATTCCAGAGCTACTAGCAACATTATCGTTGCAACCATAAACACTATCAAATTCGCCAGGAAAATCTACGATTACAATAGCAAATTTACTAAACCGTATCCTTAAGATTAGTCGACGGTTTCGTTTTCTCATCCTATTTACTAACTGTCTTCACAATGACGACATATAATTCTCAGAACATACATTATAAATTGTAACATGTACACGTGAAAAAAATAAGTCTTAGACAGACATCAGATAATTGCTTAAGTCGATCACCTGCACCATTCCAAAAATCAAATACACTAAATTTCAACCGTAACCAAGACTTTGAATCATACCCGAACCCAGCGAAATATGTGATCTTGTTGAATATGAAAAGCTATGTGTCTCAAACTATACGTATGCTCCTTACTTATTCTATTTCCAATCCAATTTATTCGGAGTGGCCGATACCTCGGTATCCTCCGACGATAGTAAAACCGTCGAACCCGACACCGGAAAATCATCGGTACTATATTCGGGCTCGACCTTTATAGGAGACAACCTACATTTTCTATCAGCATACACTCTCAATAGCCATCGATGATGTCAACGTAACTTGAAATCATAATAATAGGCCCCTTCCACTTAATTGTCTTGGAACTAGAAAACTTTACATTTGTGGAGAATGGAGCGCCTTGAAGCAACCTTTTTAACTACAAATCGTGCCTTACTGTGTCTTTATTCCCTTTTCACCAACTTCTTTAACCTCCTCACTCCCAGTTAAAGTTTGTAGTATTCTGAAGGAACTCAAGTTGTCTAAACTTACAGAGCTAGTCCACTTTGTCGTTCCTGACGAATTTGAACACGAAGAAAGGAAATTGTGTAGAAGAAAGAAGGCGAGTTGGCGTGTGAGGAGTGTTTGTTGTGGGTGTGCGGTATCAACAAGTAGCGTGCCCCCTCCACTGGGCGTGGCGGTGGTGGGGGTCGGCGTGGGCCAGGCAGCGAGCCACCGCGTCACAACACCGACCACCGGCCAGCCAGCAGCATCGAGCACGCGTTCAACCAGGTGGGTACCACCAACACCTCAACTCGACTTCTCGACTGTAATTTCCGTGTGCTCGTGTTTATCTCCTATACTTTATCCCATTTAGGCACCGTCTGTTTCACATCTAACTTTTTCTTTCGTAATCCATATGATGTATATAAGTTGTTTATTTACCTCTATTTCCACAAAGCTTCACATTAATTAAGCGTAAGTGTAGAATGGAGTCATGGTTTTAGCCTTAATGTCATATTTGTGGACCATAATAATGAACCAAACCTTTCAGTTGCTGCCAACTATAGAAGCTGTGCTGTATCGCCATAATGTTGCCACTAGCTCAAAGATCGAACTTTTCTGTCTTCCAGAGTCCACTTTAGCAGGTACGCAGTCGCTCCATATCGCTGTTACGTATTGTAATTCCTGTTCCTCGTGTCGCTACGAAATGTCAGTTGTGTTCAGCATTATAAGGCTTTGGTAGTGATTAAAAAAAATGAAAACCATCACAGTACCATGTTCATGGTGAATTGTTTACTTTCTACAATTTGAATTGTGTCTGGTAACATAGACCTGGGGGTTTAATTCTGGATCACGATACCGTCACAACGCTGTAATCAATTAATGCCAATACAATTAGCGGTACAGGGATCGCATCAACGGAAATTATTCTATTTTCTTCCTAGCGATTGTGGCTAGGTTCAAATATTGTCTGGACCAGGAGAAGAGGCAATAGAAATGCGGTATTTGCATCCCATCGATTCATCAGGGTAGTTCAAATCATTAAGCCGTGGAAATCGTATTGCTATCGCAAATTTCTTGTAACTTTTGCAACCAAGAGAAGCTGAAATGTCAAGACCACATTACAGCAAACGAATTAACCAAAATTTCAAGAGATTTTTACTAAATTTTGTAGCGCTGATGGCGTAGTGGTATCGCGATCTAGAATCAAACCGAATTAGGATTCTATTTTTTTTTAAAGTTGTACTGAAAATTTGTGGACAACATCATTGGATTGAAATCCCATATGCAGAAAATATGAAAGTTTTGTTATTTTTACTCTCTGCAAACAAGTATAACCTTTCTACGCCATTCTTTAAAATATTTTTCCATTATAACGTACACTATCGTGTAGAGTTCGATGAAGGCTCAGAACTTTTCGGCCATATTCATATGTATAGTCAACAGTGGAGCATCAAACAGTAATCAACACTGCACTGCTGACACAGGCGTCGTGAGCTCCGGAATGAATCACCGAAGCAATGTCAGGAGCGCTGCAGATAACGCGTATTGCGTCATGAGAGGAACACAAGGATCCCGTTGTTGCAGTGTTCACCCTTGATGGCGAGATGCTACTGGGTGGAGGCTTCGAGCCGGCAGATCCAGGTCATAGGTGCCACGCCCTCTAGTCCGCCGTCCAGCCTAGCTCGCACAATAACTCTCAAACAACACAAAGACTGCACCAGCTCGCTGTTACTATATGTGACTGTCATTATCCGAATATAGGATCGTCTGTTTAATCTGTTCTATTTCAGGTGTTTCATTCACAGCAGGGAGAAGTTTTTGGAAGTAGTCGTAGAGGATACAGCAGGTGTTGATAACGCTTATCAGTTCGACATGCTATTAACGCAGTGACATGTTGTCGCCAATGTTCATTTGAAACATTCAGACGTAGCTCATTCTATAATAGCTTAAAAAGGGGAACAAAATTTTTCAGTTAGGAAAGATTTTATGACATATTGTATTACTGACTTGTCAAGTACGCGCGTTTGCTTCAAAATGCTAAGATTATTATATAAAGGCTTTTTATTGCAAGTGAAGTAGCCAGGGAAGTACCTTCTGAAATAGACACCTACCAGTTTGCAAACCTGTCTCGCAGGAAGCAACAAAGGAAACTTTCTTAAGAGCACGCTAAAAATATATGAAAAGATTCAACAGGGAAAGACATTCGAATACTCCGCAGAGATGTTACAAACAAGAATAAGATTGGACAAGTATGACTTATTAACAACAAAATGGAAGAGAGCAGACAAATATTTCGCAACGCGAAAAAAAAAAACACCCTATGAAGTATGGAAATATTAGGAAGGCTGTGAGAATTGAGTGCCTAACTTGTGATTCAAGGGTGGTTACCAGAGAATACCTAATAGTTCGTTAGTTTCTCATTCCACAACAAACGTGAACCACCTTCATCTGTTCTCCTATTTCTGTTGAATATGTTGTTATATAAACATGATTAATAAAATCAAATTTTATCGCTCCGGGTTCATATTCTAGTGTCGGTAGGAGATTTTTAAAGGACTTTCTCTTTAGAAGCCACGCTAGGTGCTCCTTAGGTGTGATTCCACGTTAAGTTTTAAGTTGAGCCATAACAAAGAGGGAATGCGTCACAAATGTAAAATGTTACCAGTTCGTATAACATGAAATCACTTGTTGCTAGCAGTTTTATTTACGGGCGATTTTGAATTCGCGACAAGTTTATCAGAGTCAGAACCTGCGGATCTAGAGCAGCTCATAACGCGACTCCAGTTTATCAGCCCGACATAAGACAGTAAGTTTAACATAGGAGATCCCTCTCACATCCAGAAAATATAGTTATCGGCTACAAAGGAGAAAGTTTTCATAGTTCTCGTCACAATTCCCGTTTTAAAAAATATTCGTAGTTTTAATTCACTGTTCTGTTTTGAATTTCTTACAGTCTTAAAAAATATTCTTTGTTTGCGTTGTTTGGCTAACGGACACATCAGTTGGATCCCGTGGACAGCCGCTTCTACCGTTGGTGACTCATTAGTTCGATATCGGTCTACTGCGACTTAGGGAGCGTGCATAAACCACGTAGCTTCATTTTGGCCTAATGTGAACCCCCCCCCCCCCTCCCTCCACGTAGCACGCAGCTTTTTTCCCTTTTGATTCCAGAAGACATTTTGTACTGTTTTCTCATGTCAGACTATTGTAAATTACATACGAAGATAATTAACTGAGGGAAATAAATATTCACATGCTGTTGTGAGTTGTATTCCTCATTTTAATTGTGAAAAATGTTATGAAAGGAAAGCTACGTGCCCTGGCTTCAAACCCTCCCCTCCCCCCACGTAGCCCAGCGTAGCCTTCCAGCCACCCCCCCCCCCCCACTAGACCGAGCCACGTAGTTTGTGCACGCTCCCTTAACTGTTGTCGGCTTATATTTACACATCCTACCAGTCAGTGTGGCTGCATTCGTTTAAAACAGGCATGGGCAACCTTTGCTTAGCTGAGGGCGCAATTTCGGGACTTAATTACGTCGCGGGCCGTAGGTAAGAAATAAGTAGGTAGTAGTGAATAAAAAGGCTATACAAATTCACACATGTTTTTATTATTATTATTATTTACGACTCCATCTGTGGCGTTCCACTGCGTACGCTTAATAATATTATTTATAGATTTTAGTTTCTATGACTTGAATAAATACAGATTTTTTTTGGACATTATTTGAAATTTCTGAATCTCTCGCGGGCCGGTACCGGGGCCGGGGGTTGCCCATACATGGTTTAAAACGTCACCATACTGGATTTTGAAGGAGCGAAGAGTTATATACCGCACTCGGCATATCGGCAGGATACCCCGTAGTCACCTAGCGCAGTGGTTCCCTATTAGTTTTTTTCCGAATGCCACTTCAAGAAAGAAATCAACCTCGCGTACCCCTTATAACTGAAATGATAAATAGAAAAATGAAATTAATTGTTCGTGATTTTTCCTCAAATCACTCCAGGCGAATACCGGGATGGTTCCTTCAAAAGGACATGCCAGAATTCCTCCCTGTTACTTGCCTCCAGTCTTTTTCCGCCTCTAATGACCTCAGGCATGTTACACCGAAAAGTAAACAGAAAACGGAGAACTAAAAGGTGACATTAAACTTCTAAACTTCATCTACTATATTTCCGTTGCTTTCGATGTCTTGAATACTATTTTTAATCGAGACTGCCTTTATCAACACAAGTTGATTCAAGTTTCCTTCGTCTTCACCAACTTTTCCCATCATTAGAGGTGGCCTGCCTCTGAGTTTTACTCATCATTCGCTTGGCCGGATTTGGAGTTTTGGTTTTACGTCGCATGTCCTTGCTGACGCCAAGCATTTTATACCTACTACCAGGACGTATTACGTAGTCTACTAATGGAGGAGGTGAAGTGCTGGCATCCGTCTGTGAGACTTGTAACTATGTTCTGTGTGTGATAAGTGTATTTTTTGTTTTTGCTTGTGTAAGTTTGTGGCGGAGATTGGGTAGGGTAATGGCACTCGCCGGAAAACCGTCTGAAATCTGTGGTTACGACGCGAGAACCACCACGATCCACCGTGCAGCTCCTCTGCGCAGTAAGGCTACGGCCACACCTGCGTATTTTCACGCCGAATTTGTGCGTGAAATCCCGTCGAATATATGAACTACATTGAAGTATATGGGACCGACCAGAGAGGCGTGATTTCACGCAGCGGGAAGTGGGGGGAAGGCGCGTGTTCAAGATCGCCGTAACAAAAGGCGCCCCGGCCCATTCGTCAGCGGGATTTCACGCTGTAGTGAGTGGCCACATTGGTGGGCAGAGATAATATAACTCACCGCGTGATCATGGAGAAAATAAATATTTCCTCCATGCGCGTGTTTCTTGCGTTTTCATTGTTTACTGATATTATGGAGTGCTTAGATAGTGAACTTACAAACTACAAGTGCAAAAACACTCCTGTTTGTACGACCCAAAACACTTGGATTATAAAAAACAGATAAATCAAGAGGAATTCATGGATAGCAGTAACTTCTGCCGTTTTGGAAGGCAAGTGGGAAGAGTCTGATGAAGAAACAAAAGCAAATTTATGAAAATTTATTCAGATTTTTATAAACTGTGTGTATGATATTATACAGAACTATGCCAAAGTTCGCTTTGAAATAAGTTAGTCAGGGAGGTTAACATAACTATTTTGCCACGGCAATGATCCTCGTGCATTTTTCACTGCAGACAGGAGCAGTTCAAATGAGGGAAGAGACATCCTCTAGTACTCGAAAAACTTTATGGGATTTTCTTTTAACTTTGTTTGTAGGAGCACAAAATTTCCCTTCATTGACCTGTCGCTCAGTACGGGATGGATCCAGTACTTTCTCCTTCCACGACGACAGCGACGCACAGCTATTAGCGCGGCACGTAATGCAATTAGTGCATTCTGTTAATAATTTCGAGACCAGTCAAGTTGGCAAGCAGAAGATGACTGAACCTTTCTAGCTGGGAAAAACTGCTGGTGTATGCACGAGCGGGATAGGATAGTCGTGTTTTTCACGCCCGGGAAGAACACGCCAGTTTGACAATAACTGCAGGATTTCCAGTTCGCGGGTTTTTTCCTCCCCAGCTAGGGCTCTGCGTGAAAACGCAAGTGTGGCCGTAGCATTAGCCACGCAGCCGGCTGCTGAGTCAAGTTCAATGTTGTTTTTCAACGTTACACTTCACTTTCGACAAACGCTACACCGCTTGCTCCCGGGATCTCTATAACCTGGACCTTGCTTCAAAGTTTCAATCGTCCCAAAAATTTAACAAAGAAACATCTCTTTTAATATCAGAGCATTTGTTGTTTAATAATGAATTATTTGTGCTGGACTGTAAAATGTTTAAAACAGTAGTAATAATTACTTTAGAAGAAGAGATTTTATGGATCGCCGTATATAATTAAAGAACATTAGATGAACTTCTTCGATCACTTTGCACATACTCCCTACAACAACATACGGTCTCCTTAGCGTTAGTGTTTTTACCGCAGTTTGTATACAGACTAAAATTTAATGATTTTGTCTGCTATATATTATTTCCATTAGAAATTAAGACGCAAGACTTACGCAAAATTAGAACCAACCACGGGATATACAGTTTGGCAGCCTCGACGTATCGGAGATTCCTCTTTGCGTTTATGCCTCAAATCCATTAGATAGATTGGTTTCTTTAAAGATTACTCAGATAATAAGCGTTGTAAGTCACGTCAGCCCCTTCGTGTTCACGTTACGCAATACTCAGATCATCGTAATAGTAGCCAGCAGAAGGAACGCAGATTGTTGGCATTGATGGGAAGTTTCGGAAACTGTGCATCTGAGGTGAAGGAACGAGAGCTACGGCGATTACTCCAGCATCTGCCACGAGACCAGGTGTCGGTGAGCAATGCCTTATCACTGGGAGCCCTGTTGACTGGGCGGATTCTTGGCTTCATGGCCTGAGGGCCCCCACAATCAGTGATCGGGGCCCCCCATCAGCCGGCGGGCCCGAATACTTTTGACCCACTTACCCCCCCCCCCCCTAACGCCGGCCCTGCGCGTGGTTTCAATAAACACAAAAACGCTTATCCTGAAGCAGGTTGAAATTCGATGTTACTTTCAGAACACTTTTACTGCAGTTTTTTTGTCCATTAAGTCAATGAAGAATGTTTCTGACAAGTCGATGAACTTGGAAGCGTTTGTTTCATTCTTTTATGAGTTTGTTCCGCCGAAGGGTGCGATTATCTTTGGATCGGTTAGTATATCACTGCTGAGTTCTTACGCAAGTTCCTTCGTGAAGTTAATGTCAGCAGCTCGCTACTGTGAGATAAGAAAATGCACGAACGAAGCGTATACTCTAAGTACCGAGAACGAATATTGAGCAAATATTTCTTGTGTATCGGCAGGCTTTAATGTGTCTTTGGCGTCAAGGATGACGTCACCCAGTACGTTAGTGATACTTGTGGGCTGCCACAGACGGTGTAGCTTGCGCATAAATTTATTGAGTCACCAGCTGACAACTTCAGCATTCACGCATTCTTCTATCGCTACCACCTGGCTCACAATGACATTACAGAGATTTCTACCTTTCCTAGTGTTCTTCGATATAGTAACGTCAACACGCGCTTGCAATGACCCGTGGCCTGGTCAGATTCTCGTGTCTTGGCGACTGAATGGAAGCTTTCTCCCATGGTGCGGTGTTGGGAGACTTGTTGCGTTCTTGGACCGGATGTTGGGTTGACCGCCACATCCGGTGGCCGGTGGACGCTAATTCATGTAGATGTAAACAACAAATAACAGCCCCCTCCGGAAACACGCGGCGTTGACGTGATGGCTGACATATTTCGGGCAACAGAGTTGCTCTTCGTTAGAATTCACCGTATTTTTCGTCTTTGTGGTTTCCGAGATCGTTGTGGTTTGTTCGGTTCCCTTGGTGACACAATTTGTTTTATTTCCCGCGTCTTCCACCTCTGCCAGGAAGACGTACTCTATTGGGGAAGCTGTGTGCTGCCATCTGTCTGTGAAACGCGTTACTAGTGTTCTATTTGATAAGTGATTTTATCGGCGGGTGATTGCAATCAAGTTTTCACGGGCGTACCACTGTGTTGGAAAAACTAGCTCCATCACCTTCCTTAAATACGAAAAATCTGTTTTTTTTTCACATCAGAGGAAGACAGCGGAGCTAAGCGTCGAAATATCGTTTGGTACAACACAGTGCGGCGGTACAGGCGGTAGTTCCTATGTTTGACCTTTTGGGACCAAGTGAAGCTTAGATAATACTAGACCTATCGGTCATCACACACGAACCTCAGTACAAAAATTACCCAGCTGTACAGCAGCCGTACCCGCCGCTGGTTTAGGGCTTATGAATAATTTACCTGCCACTACAGCGGGACGATGATGTAACGCACACTTCAGCACCCATTAAGAACGTCCACGAGGAGCGTTGCGGACGCGACGGCCCACCACGAACCAAGCCGAAGGCCCTCCCTAACCTGGCCGTATAGCTGAAAGCTCTCTGCTAGTCCCGCATCTCCCCAATGGACAGGGCGGAAGCCACAACAACTTAACGCCCAACGGTGCACACGTCTAGAACAAGCTCATAAACACCCAAACGACGTGTCGAGGCGTCGTTGATGGGCTCGTCCAAACTTCAGTATCAGTGAAAACTTCATTGATAAGTGTATTTTTGCTTGTTAAATGTGTGTTTTATGAAGCGGAGATAGGGAATCGTCCCAGCACTCACGTAGGTGGTTGCAGGAACCCGCCTTAAACATGCAGTCTGGACGGCTGATACGAGGGTCGAGGACTTGAACATCGTCCCCTTTACTTCCCCGATACAGCATGGTTGCACCTTAACTAGAGCAGCCACAATGGCGGGTAGGCACATCGTTAAGCGCTGAGCAACGGACCCGCGATTGCGTATTCTGTAGTCACTTAGGCGAATAGAGGGATGGTCCCCACTATCCTCCAAAAAAAGTATGTCACACAAACGAAATAACACGAGCCGAGCTGGCCAAAGATTACGCGTTTGACATACAGATAAGTCACATTGGTCAGATCAACAGATGTTTAGTGTGGTCATAGGTAATAGCGGAATAAGGGCCGGCGTTAGGAGGAGGGGGGGGGGGGTAAGTGGATCACATGTACCCGAGCCCGCCCAGCTGATGGGCAACTGGTTACCCCGGGCCCCAAAATCCTAGCGCCGGCCCTGCCCAGTTGTCTGGTAGCATGTCAAACTTAATTACGTTCGATTGTTCACGGCTGTTCTACTCATTCCTTGGAATCTTCCTAACGACTTATCATAGCTGGGTGTGTGCTGTAGTTTTGGTCGCCGTCGAATAAGGTCTAGCGGTCCCACCCGATACGTTTGTGGTGTCGGTGGGTGACAGGTTACTCTTGGAAATACAACACCGCCGTCTCGGCAGCCACGGCGATTCTGTCGACCGTCCGCGTGCATTGGAATACTGCTAGCGCTCGCATTTGTGTGAAGGACGCTGATGACTGCAGCAGGGTCAGTGTGACGTGGCATTAAGGTGCGAGGGTGTGAGTCACGTGAGCAGCGTGTCAAGGACGACGGCTCGCAACGGTGTCACGGCTCTCTCGCCACGCGTGACGCGGTCACGGCGCCCACAGCAGTGCTCCACAACATCACTACATAAAGCAGTATACAGTTAGGATTATCTCTGATAAGTCGAGCAGAAAGTCGGTTTAAAAGTTTGAAATGATTCTCATACTGAACGACGAGTTATATCGTCAAGTTGTAGGACGTAGGAGACTAACCGAAAAAATATTTGACCATCACGTATCATAAACTAAAGTGTTGAGTCAGCGACATAGGGTGTTAGCTCGAGAGAGGGTTGAAATGCGCCACCATTCAAACCCCCCAACCACTCGACTTTTCCTCCTAGGGAAGGGATATCAAATATCAAGTAGCGAGCTGTGACCTCGCCTTACAAGGCAGTTGGATTCTGGCCTGAGACGCGGGCGTTCCCCCCTCCCCTTTCTTTCAATTTTTCTTGAGCAGCCTGATTGGATGCAAAGAACGGAATTCGAACAAAGGTCTTCCAAGTAACCGTCCTGTCCGGTTTTACACTCTAGTGATTTCTGAAAAACATTGAAAAATGATTTCTGGATTCGCTGACCGGGATCGAGCCCACATGTTTACCAATGCCAGGCTTGAACGTTAACCGTTTTTTAGTCTTTACTGTTCGTACCAAATGAAACTTTTAGTGTGAAAATTCATAGAAACAGGTGGATGTAACGAATCCAGAAGTTGCGTTGCATATATTAAAAAAAAAAAAACAATGAAAAATAAAATAATAATCATTACCGACGAAGTTGTACAGATGCAGCATTCCACAGAAATGTGCCCTTATTACGATTTTTTTGACGTTCATTACCAATCGGCGACACAAACAGATCGTCAGAGCCAGTGGATATTGAGGTTCTGTACCTAAGAAACGTAGATTGATTTATTTGTGATCTATAAAATACATATTTTGAAGATAGGACGAATTTTTCCCGCGGAACTCAAATGTTAGAAACCGTTTGAAATTTCGGAAACTATATCTCGGTCAAAATATACAAGAAACCAAAAGTCGTTCTTTCAGTCAAGAATTCATCATGTCTGGCTAAGACCTTGTTATCGCTAAAACAAACTCGGCTTTGTTACGAGGATAGTTTGGTATATGTAGTTCTAGATTTCAAATTTACTGCACTCGTATATAATTACGTTTACATACACAAAACTGGTACATGCGGATTGGTAAACGTGCAGCTACTTCAGTGTATTTCGTGGCCGTCAAAGATGGCATGAAAAAAAATAGGACAGGTTTGTCAGCGCACCTATCAGAAGAGTTTGTATACTTAACATGTATATAGCTCCTACCGTACTGGTCGTTGTAATTATGAAATTAACCTTCACCGAAGTTTATTGCTGCAACTTGAGAGGTAGTGTGACAGATACAGCGTGTAGCCTGAACGACTAGCTAGGGACCTATGCATCAGCAACACTCCACTTGCTGAATGACGGAATCGGTGTGCAGGACAGAGGTCACCACTACGTATTTACTAAATCCACACGATGCATCATTTACACTGGTCCAGTAGTTTCCCCGAGGCCACCAATATCTATTAGTCTGTTCATTCCGGAACGATATCATTTTGACATTATTTCTTTTCTTTCCATACCCTTCAGTTTTTTCTTCTTGTTTTAAGAGTCTCGGGAAAACTAGATATGGAATATCGCTCCAACAACACTAAAGCACCAAGTCTGCATTTCTTTCATAAAATTTAAACTGTTAAAAATTAACACTGCTGAATTTTTAGATTATTTAGTGGTATTTACAGCGATAAACAGCGCGTCAGTAGGTCACAGCTGCTCCCCTTCCGGAACTCCGAAGGCTTAGGCAGTGGCACGTCTCACCACTTAGCTACTAAGTGGTGAGTTGTGCACGCCTGCATCCATTCAGTTGCAGTTCCTTTCCTCCACTCAGCAAAGATTATCCGTTCTTTCCAAGTAATTTATTCGTTAAGGTTTCATGTTACTGTCATTTAAAATCCATCTTTCCACTCAAAACTGTAGCAAATATTCCACAGCTATAACATATTATGAAATCTTTTTTTTTGAAAAAACAATATATGAATGGCCTCGCAATAGGCAGTTTTTATATGACTCTGTTTTACATTGTTTCTTACCCATTCACTTCCATTCTCCTTCTTCACCATTAGTGTTTCGTATAATGTCACCCTCCTCTCAATCCAGTGCATTATCCCCTGCCATCCAATGTCTTGGTAACTTTAATTTGTTTTATTCCATATCCATAATGTTTCATTCAGTATTCTCAATGAACTTCAATCTGTTTTAGCTGTATGTCACTAGGAGATATGTTCCACTATTTCCTCTTTGCTATGTAATCTATTATCCTCTCTTGCCTGATGTTCCATTCATACATCATGTCATTGCCAACCATTAACTTGCACATCACGCACTTGGCCTCGCATTCGGGTGGAAGTGGTTTCGAATCCCCGTCGGCCTATCGAGATTTCCATGGTTTCCCGAAATAATACCATGCGAATTCCTGGATGGTTCCTTTAAAAGGGAATGGCCGAATTCTTTCCCGTTCTGCATACCCCCACCCCTGTCCTTTGTCGCCTCTAATGACCTCGACGAGATGTAAAGCCATAAGCAAAAAAAAAAAAAAAAGGGGGCAAGATCGTTACGATCTCACTTGAACTATTTACTGGTATTTTTTCGGTTTGAGATAGTTTTCCTTGTGTTGCATCTTTTATCTGATGTTAGCTTGATACGAAGCTACAAACAAATGACAGGCCAAAGATAGTGTTTGCACTATAGTATCGTTTCTTCATTTCACATTTTTTAAAATCGTTCTCGGTCCAGTTCATATCGGTTTTCCACCTTTTAACAAAAATTACTCTTATCATATAATATAGATCAATCTTCTGCCCAGGACGCTCAGAACTATTTTACAACTATGTTTTTCAGAAACTCAGTTCCTTTTCATTTTTCTATTATTTCTCTGAAGAAGTCCACATTTTCCCACCTTTCGTTACAGTTGTCTCAGTTTACTTTGAGCAATTTTTCGGTTCTGTTTAAATGTTTAGTCTCAACATTTACAATTTTGTTTTCTATTCTCCATGAATCTTGGTCTGCTAGTAGTTATTTGTTTGGCAATCGCTATCCCCTGTTATCGTTCTTATTGTTTCCGTATAATACTTTACTTCATTGGTGTTTGTTTTAGTGGTGAGTGGATTAGTTCAGTACGTTAGACGGGAATATCTGTCTCAGGACGTTGTGTCTTCCTTCCGCTCCGAGCAACCGCCTTTCGCAAACGACTCTAGACTCTAGTCGTCTCAGCTATATGAAACACAAGAGTCGATAAAAACTATGACGTTAATTAGATTTGTATTTTCTGAAATAGCTAATAAATTAATAAAAACAGAAAGATAGTCCATTAAGCCTTTAGAAGATGACAACGTAATGTATTTGTTAAGAAGCAAATAATAAACAAGAGTTGATTTTAATCTAGACGCCTCTAGAATTCACTGAATACGGCAAAGCGTTCTGTAGAGTAGATATTAACACAATGTGGAACATCATGCAAAAACATTTTAGTGTTCTACAAAGCTTATATGAAAACAATTCTGTCAGCTTGGACATTGATTGCAGGTTGACGGATGGAATATTCATAAATCAGGGTGTAAGACGAGAATTCAACATTTCATTTACTTTATTTAATACACGTGTTGCTGTTACGACCCGTGCATATAATTTAGTTAATCCAGGAATAAAAATTAACGCTGATACATTCATTAATACTTTGTCGTTCGCTGATGATCACATTGCCATTTTAAGAATTAGATACAGGTAGCAGATTTCCTCAAACAAAACAAGAGACATTAGTTTTATGAGGCAATTATCCAAAAAATTGAAATTAATGAGTGTTTCAGTTCAGCTGTTTAGGCTGCGACGTCGTATATACATAAACAACTATTGTGGCAATACAACCGAAAGAAACTGCTCCAGTTCTACTTTGTGACTGTTTCAACAACTCTTTTTTTTCTGTGGGAGTAAAGCCTGGCTGGACATCTACAACTTAAATTAACAAGTCCTCAAATAGCCTTTGTAAGATCAGTAATCGTTGGACAATACTCGGTCGTTTTACCAGTCGGAATGCACGTGAAAAACTTATGAAAGATACGAGAAGAGATTCGCTGAACACGTATTACGGGTGGATAAATCTATACTCCCATAAATAACTGTGAATTAACATCACAAAGGCAAGAGGAACGGATAACGCCCAAGGAATAGGTGAGATTGAAACAGGCCAACGCCCCGAACTTTGAAGTATGGTGAAATACCCGGAACAACTGCCAAGGAAGTTATTTTCTAATACAGTTCGCACCAATATAGAATATCATTGAGAATGTTGTGGAAGTGGAGTTCTGTTGAAATCGTGATTTAACTATACTGTAATACGAATTTTACTATGAAAGACCGATTCTATTTCTTAGTTTGTGTTTTAACATCGACTAGCTGACAACATTTCTATTTTTTTTATTGATTTATGCCTCGTCGACGTCGTGGTCATTAGAAGCGGGAAAGGACTGAGGGCAGTGTGGATGGCAGGATAGTGATTCGAACCAGCGACCTGTCATCATGAGCTACAGCACTTGTGTAAATCAAACAAGTAAACTGACCTTCACCCGCTGTCGGTTCAGCCAGCAACAACTGGAAGGGTAAAAGAGATGTATCTGCGTGCTCAGTCCGCAACAGGAAAGCAGGACTGCTGCAATGTAGTGCCGCATTCTATTTGTCATATGAAGGAAAAATATAATAAGGAAGCGAAATGATGAAAGATTACAGATTATAGGATTAGATATCAGTAAAAAATTTCGGAGCGTCAAAATTATTATAACACTAAAACAATCATCTTGTGAAGCCTAAAATTAATGGGCTGAAAATCAGTGCAACCTGAGGCGCCGAAAGGACAGGCCTTGGAAGATATCCTGAACAACAGATACAGAATGAACATATTCTGGCATAGTTCAATAGACGACATATATGTCGGGAACGTGTGCCCAAGGAACAAGAGGCAACAATAGGGTATTTGACTACTTCTTGAAAATGGTTTTAAATTATTTATTGGTACACCGTATTCACCGAGTGAAGAGATTTTTTGACAAAAGTGCATTATTTTGCGAAAAATTCAAAGTTAAAATTTAAAGAATTTAAAAACCCGCCAAAACGCTCATTTGCTGCCTGGCGCGTGCAACGACAATCGTGACGTCACCCGTCTGTAAACGCTGCCGCTGGGAATGGAGCGTTTCCTATTACCCAAGTTTTCAACTATTTTTTATTGTTTGTTGCTGGTTATTTCTTGTTATTCATGAAGGTTCGTTTTGAATATAAAATCGAAAACAATTTGTAAAAGCCTACAGCGGAAAAATATTGAAAGTAGACGCCTTATTTGTGGGGATAGCTATAGAAACAACCACTGAGTTTTATTCTGTGGAGCTTAAAAATGTAACAACTTCAATTTGATATTGCGACAAAGTCACTTACGATTTTCTGTGAATCTCATTTACACCGCAATTATTAGGGTTGGTCCTGAGGTTCGATCCTTGCTTCGGAATATTTTCAGTTGGTTTTCTTTTGTCATTTTCTTTGGATACTAGTTGCTGTTGGTTGCAGTGCATAATAATTTTTTCCCGAAAATCCACCAGAAAATCAATTTAATTTTTCTTTTCTTTTTTCTGAACGCTTCACAAATTTTTGGATAACAAGCGAATTACAGCTATTTGAAACAACCAAAGAAGATTTCAAAAAAGAAATTGGACGTTGTTTTTTTAAAATGAAAATTACTTGCACATTAAAAGTAAATATCGCCTAATAGACGCAGTTATGTCAGGAAGGTAACCTGCAGTTGTATCGTCACGTAAAAATTCCAACGAAAAGGACACAAAGCGTTCCGGAACTGTTGCAAGATTAGCATGAAATTTCTACATATGATGTCACTTCTAAAATAAATTCCATTGTTCACGGCCGTGCACCTGTAGTTTTGCATGATATTCTCTCTCTGGTAAGTTTAAAAATTAAAGCTTTTCATGTATGGTAGCAATTTGTTTCAAAACACTTGCATAACGCTTAGCAACTATTATGAATTCTTCGAATAACATGGTAGTGCAAAAAACGGCAAACAAATACCGAAAAAAATTCACACAAAAAATATTATCCCAACCAAGGTTCTTCGAACGTAGGACGTTCTGAATTCCATTACCACTCTTCAATCACGCAGCTATCCTGACACTACTTCTTAATTGCTTCTCTTTATGTTAATAGTGAACACTTCACAGTTTCTTCATGTGAGATGAAGTGAAACGAGGTAGGTAAATGAATAAACAAACAAATTCAGTTTTACTGACACAAAATATTATTTATCCATAATATTTAATTTGCAATTAAGAAAAATGGCCCAAAACATCCATTTGTTCCGAGCGTGGTGAGTGAGCGGTTAACGCTCTGGCCTCGCATCCGGGAGGACGCCGCCCAGTGTGATATTTTCTAAATCTAGAAGGACAAAAGTAAGTTTTGATAATAGTCTACGCGGGCAAAATAGTTATTTATATTCAAAGTAGATGAACCATACTACTCGGAACAAAGGTTTATTTTCAACGAATTCACGCCTAACAATAGAAAAAAAGAGTTTGAACAATGGGCTTCCTGCGATCCACCGAACAAAAAAGCGCCTCAGTTGGCCGCGCTAATCCATTGAGCTTGGTCGATGATTACGCTGTATTTCTGCGTGTTAGTATTTACTTGTGTGTTGCTATTGCTTTTGGCAAGCTTCAAGGTAAGTTTACGCATGATTTTTCCGTGATACAATAGCATCATTAAAACAGAACGAGATTATTTTTAATTAAAAAAAAAATAACTACTGAGCCAATTTCATGTTGTTTTAGTTCATTATACCACTTTACACCTATCTCTTACTATATTTATTTGAAAGAGCTGCTTATTAGCTACAAGAAATACCTTAATTTGTTTGCGCATATTTGCGACACCCATACAACTTTTCTTTATTTTCAGCATGACTGCACAAATTTCGCGTACAAAATTTTTCGACGTATGGTTTGCTAACGAAAACAATCAGTCTCTAACTTTCAATTTAAATATAAATGAGTCTCAAATAGAAGCTGTTACATTTTTAAGCTCAGTAGAATAAAAGTCGGGTTTTTTTTCTATAGCCAGCCCCACAAATAAAGGCTTCTATTTTCGTTATTTTTCCGCTGTAGGCTTTTACATAATGTTCTCGATTTTGTATTCAAAATGAAATTTCATTAATAACAAGAAATGATCAGCAACAAACAATAAAAATAGTTGAAAACTTGGATAATAGGAAACGCTCCATTCCTAGCCACAGCGTTTACAGACGTGTGACGTCACTCAAGCGACCACCAATCCTAGAGCGTTTTCTGTCACGTGACCAGAGGTAAGAAAAGTATAATTTTTATTTCGCTTTTTTATTAAAAATAATCCACTTTTCTTTTCAAAATTGATAAAATTAGTTTCCTGAAGCATTAATCTATGAGAATGAGTTCAAATTATAATATTTTTTTAATATTGTGAAATAGCCTATTAGGCTTGAACACTGGAGGATATCTTCCTGAGCCAGCTGTTCGTTGAAGAAAAGGAAAGTGTGTTGGATTGAACATACGTCACTGGTCAGGTTACCCTTAACTCTCAGCAACTGATATGACGAGTTACGTACCACTCAGTCTCGCCTGGCTTCGGGCCAATATGACGCTCTAAAATGAAATCTCTCCACGATATGTTAGTATAGACGAATATCAATTTTTTAAAAAAAAAAAAAAAAAAAAAAAAAAAGCACGACGTATTGCCAGTGACTACGCTATTTACTGTGCTTGATGTTAGGACTGATCGGGCCTGAATTCAGAAGGACGTGGGGCCGATCCCCGCTCCATTCATCCAAGCTTCGGTTTACCATTGCTTTGTCAAAATCATTCCAAGCGAATACGTGATGGTTTCTTGAAAGCTGATGGTAGAATTTCATTCTGCTTCTTTCCTCAATACTCGACTCTAATGACTAGACGTCTATTAGCCGTAAATCCCATTGTTTTAATGTTTAAGGTCGAGGTATTCCGTTGTAATGTGAAAGCAAACTACGTCGAGAACTTGAGGACATTATCACTCCAATAATTTGCAAAACAATAAACAGAGTTGTTTTATAGCATGGCTTGTGTATGCACAATGCTTATCTCTACATATGTTTTCAAAACTTAATCAACAATTTTGTTTAGTGAATGGCACCAATTATCCGTTTTTGATAAAGTGGGGGAATCTTTATCTCAACGGAGCTGCTGTATCATTTTGGTGTGAAATCGACAGGATCAGTAGAGGCTCGCCAACTCCATACGGATCCATGTTAATGTTAATTAATTACTACAGTGGAAGACTATCACAACTTGGCTGCTACTGCCAGGATTAACTAGTACCTCACAACTCGCAGTGTTTTAGTTCAATGGTCTGTCTGTCCATGACATCTTCACAGTCCAAGGAGCCACCCGGTGAAACAGCGTTGTCCGAGACGAGTAGCAATATCCCGTTCCGATAAGTTCCCGGTGAAGCTAGGAGGTACATTAACAGGAATCTGATCATGTGCACTACCTTTACAGAGCCTAAATAGCCCGCTGCTTATAACTCCTACGACAAATGATGTAGCGCTGAGAGGCCCAGAAACAACCAGTCAGTATCTGTTTCAAACTGTTTTCGTGTTGCAGCCACTGGCATATTGACAGACCGGTGGTTCAGTATCATGGCTGTAGTACTGAGTTCGACTAAAGGGTAGCTAAGAACGAACTGGATGGAATCCCTCGGGGGCTATAATCGTAACTGCGAACACAAGGATCCTGCACTGTCATTAGTTTAAAACGTTCACACAGTTGCTGCAGTGAGCTCCGACACGAGGTCTCCAAGCGTTGTCGATGGCGAATGTGTTGTAACAGACCGAACAGATTGCCGTTAAGTACCAGGTAATGTACCTATTCCGACGATAGTATTTTAATTTATCTTTTGAGGATGATATAATGTTCTTCCGTATTTTATCCACTACCAGTGTGTTTTGCTACGACTGTTGTCGTTTGGAAACTTGTTCGGGTAATTGTTGGGAATTTAAGCTTTAAGGACGAAGTGAAGTTTGTTTTTGGTAAAGGAGGCATCGTCTCGTGTTCAGCCCAACTGATTTTATAAACCAATTGCAAATGGAAATCTGTATGGCCGGATGAAAAGCTGGAGTCGGATTCATCCAGTATGGGAACCCGACGAGTTATTCCACGACGCTTCCACATCGCTCAAAGTTGAATCACTCGTGTCTCCAGTTGGTTACCTATTCCGCACCACATTTGTTTATCGGTAAAAAGAAGTAGCAAGAGGTGTGTGAAAGTTCTGGTGAGTAAAGCAATGTAGTATCTGTCAACAGCCGAACATAAGCTGACGTCACTGCGTTGAACAGCTCAGTAGGACACTGATTCGCAGAGACCGACACTAAATAGGAGGAAGCGGATCCCTGCTGGTGTCGCAAGCAACAGTCTATCCCGGGCGGGCTTCCGTCATGCGCTATTCTGGGAGGCGGCGCGCGAATCCTGGAAACACGAGTCGAGTGGGAGGAAGACAAGACCCACCAGCTTCCGAAGGAAGTCGACCACTCCTAACGGAACAAGCGGCACACACAAGAGGTCAACCAAACACAAGAGAAAATGTCTCTGCTGCTTTCTTCAACAGCTCGGCTAGTCAACTGCTTGGAGATGTTAGTGCAATTGGTCATCAACCGAGAGAGTTACAAACAGAAATTTTCGAGGACCTGCCCTAGTGGATGAGAAACGGCATTGCATGGAAAATAACAGGTCAACTTCCCGAACCGAGCGTGGTAGGTGAGCGGTAATGTTCTGGCTTCGCATTCCGGAGGACGTGGTTTCGAATCCCCGTCCGGCCATCCAGATCTGGGTTTTCTGTGGATTCCCCAGATCACTCCAAGTGAAAGACGGGATGGCCCCTTCGAAAGGCCAAAAGGCCATGGTCGAATTCCTTCCAGTTTCTTACGCCTGGCCCTTTCGCGCATCCAATGACATCGTCGTCGACGAGGCGTAAAGCAATAAGCAAAAAAGAAAGAAAAAGAAAACAAAACCAAGGATGCCTGCACACAAGTTACCATGCAGAAAAGGATTAGGTGCAACTTCCAGGAATGCCACGTACTGGGTACATAAAATGAGAAAATGGAACTATGCATAGAGAGCTTAGGCCGCGTTTACACGATGCGAGTTGCCGGGAACGACAGTTGGTCGAACCGTCGGTGGTGGGGGGTAAGAGAGTGGACTAGCATGCTAGTAATAATTAGAAGACAGTGCACTGTCCACGGTGAGGACAGTTCTCTACTCCTACATTGTGATCCTGTTGAAAATAGTATGTCCATATTACAGAGAGGAAATAACATCGCAGCTAATTTGTTGATTATAATGTTGAATGATATGAAGAATAATAAAATAAAACGCAGAAAAACGTTAAAAGAGTGGAAAGAGTGGATATTAAAAAGAAATGGTTTAAATGCCTCAGCGGCTTTTTTTTTCTTTTTTTTTTAAAAAACAAAGTTGCAAGTGAAAATATAGAGTCGTATCATTTAAGACTAACTGTATGTCAATTTCAAGAGCTATTTTGAAATATTTTTTCCGATACTTAAAAAATAACACCGCTATGAAGCAATTTTTTGATAGCAGAGTCTCTAAAATCCTTGTTTTGTAATTTTTAGTCTTAAAATTCAACGGAATTTCCTCACTTTCATGCAGTTCTAAAGATTTTAATGTCTCTGCTTCACTCCGCTTACGCGACTTGTTAGTTGTCGCCACCTTGATTGTTGAACTCACACGCCAAAAGTTGGTCGTGAACCGAGTCCACTATCCTCAGTCAACAGTCTGCCTTGTGCCTGTTTACACGAGGAGAGTGGACTATCCAGTGCTGCGCGCGCAGCAAGACAGTACACTTGTTCCAGTGAACTCGCATCGTGTAAACGGGGCATAGGAGAGACCGCGTTTGTTGTTCAGGTTGATTCAGAGGAGCTCGCGAAGACTGAAAGCAGGGAAACTGCACTTGGAATTCAAATTAGAGCTGTTTTTCAGTTCTCGTTATTTTGGTCACGCTCGTAGAGGTCGCGTA
This sequence comes from Vandiemenella viatica, assembly GCA_031002005.1. Taxonomy (NCBI): domain Eukaryota; kingdom Metazoa; phylum Arthropoda; class Insecta; order Orthoptera; family Morabidae; genus Vandiemenella; species Vandiemenella viatica. Next base: position 138,966,835 of record JARYHS010013630.1, on the reverse strand, counting down.
ATCTTTCTGTTCACAGCCCTCAGACCATAAATTTGACTTCCATTTTACTCGCAATTGTTTACGAAACCTGAGTATTATCGGACGGCTTTCTTGTTTATTATATTAGTTTCCATTGAAAGAACAGTGTTCTCATCGCTAGGAGGCGAAACAAGTTTTTCGCATGAACGGAGTACCCGGACCCAGTGGTGCCACAACACGAATAGTGTTTGACTGTCCGGTTCGCCTTGTTTTTTGTCATTGGCTACGAACATCACCACCAGACTCGTACAGCTGTCTGTTTTATCTCTAGACGGAGATCATTTTTTGCGGGCCTCCAGTTATCTTTTTGGCACATCTGTCTGACGTCCTGGTTATTGTTGCCAACTGATCCGTACTTTTAATTCCCGTGTCTAATAAAATAACTACACTTCTCTTACAGGTTAAAATAGAAATACTGTTATCTAGAAGTCTTCATAGTCATTATTTTATCTTTGAATATTTTCCGGAATTATATTTTAGTTAGCGTTTGATACTGCATAGTGCCCGAAAGCCTTCTGAATTTATTGTCGTCTCCAATCTAAAGTAGCCACCATTCTGAAGAGGTTTAAAAAACCATATGATTCTGATAAAATCTGGTGGTTGTGAATGCAGTTCGAATTTAATAGAAGTAACTGAGATGCGTGGATGCGACGGATTAATTTTCGCATCGTTGAGAGCATATCGTATCCACGGGCTGCTTCCATTTCTTTCTGTGTGTGGGCAAGTGCTTTACTTAGCTGCTTCCACTACTCCATTTTAGTCACTTTTAAAATGTCCCCCTGTGCTCAATGAGAACTACTCGCCTATCTCTTGACGATAGTGATGTTTAATTCCGTGTTGCTGTAAAGCCTCATAAGTGTTGAAACGGCAAGGCGAGACAGGCTCCAAGTCTGGCTCCTGTAGCCGGTTTCTCTTCTACTCTAGGTTCCTTCCCTGCTGCCTCCGACTTTTACTACCTCAGGTCGTTATTAAAAATGAGCGGAAACGGGGAAGGATAAATAAATCGCTGCCACTCTTTAAATTATGAGATCATTAGAAGTGGGAGAGGATTGCAACTCCTTTGAAAAGAAATCATCCTGGATTCCAACTGACAAGGGACACGCTCTGAACCGCACGGAAACATGCTTAGAATAGCAAGCGATCATAAACGAAACAGTGGTGTGTCTCATTCGATGCAAAACGTTGCATTCTACCTCAAGTAACAGTTTAATAGAGAGAAACAGAGTGACAAGATATCAATACCATATGAAGGAAATTATACGTAATTCACAATGACGTCAGTATATCATTACGTTTTCAATCACCAGTCCCAAAAACTCTCTGCTTAAAATACTTAATATAGCCCAAAACACGCATATACAGCAGTACCACACACCTGATAGTGCTTATATTAGTCCTCAACGTGCAGATGCGAGACTTCGATGAAGTGGTTAAAACAAAGTGGAAGAGAACAATGTGCACACCTCACTAAAGCCACGTTATCACATTCCTAATCACTTTCGCATTCACGCAGTCCAATACGAAAAGCCACACTAATACATTTTCAAATCATGATGTTGGTATGGCAATGTCATAACCTTCCTTTCGCCATATTGCAACGTTGTAACAGGCAAAAATTGTAGGTATAATATTTGAATTGCTAGAAAAGTAAAGCACGGCGATAAGTTGTCAGGCGGGCGGCGTAGCAGGCATCGGCCGAGGAAAGTAGGTTTCGATAGCGTCAGCGATTGTGCAAAATGGCCAGTCGTAATACCGCAAGGAGGTCGCATGCGGAGGCTCGGGCAGCTAGCGTAAAACAGCTGACCCAGTAAGTAGGAGCATTACGCGACCAGCCATCGAGATGTTTCGAGAACACGATGGAAGGTGACTACCTAGCCGTAGGTTAGGAAAGCGGTCACGCCGACGTCACTCTGGGTGTCGCGATATATGGACACGCCCAGGGGTCGTAAGAGGTCAGTCGGGGCTAGACCGTGAGGCTAGTCCAGGTCAGGTCAGTCTTGGCAGCCTGTCCGTCTGATTGATCAGTCTAGTCAGACACTATGTTGGTTAGATATCATTAGTACAGTAATTGACTGTCACTATGCCAGTTAGAGTATCTACCGCTGCGCGCCACCGCCGGGCAAGTCGTCGAGCAAGTAATTAATAGTTAGGCATCATGATAGCCAAAGCATTCATCCGTTTGGAGCAGTAGCAAGCTATGGAGTTCTGTTGTAGGGAAACCAGCGAAGATGTATCATATGGAAATAAGGCATCAATAAACCAAGAGGTGTACCAATAGAACGTTTCAGTAATAATCACCTCAACATTATTTACTCCTCAAAAAGATAGGTAGGAAGACAAGAAGAATACAAAGCCGTGTCATCGTGTAACACATCCTGACAAGTAAGTTACCGCACGGCCATATAGCCAACTCAGCCATCTTTGACAAACCCGCGGCGGAAAATACGCCGCGACAATTGGTGTCAGAAGAAAACGGCTCGAAGAAAACGGTTAAAAACCATATTTGGTGATCAGTCGTGGTTTTCGAGCCAACCATCGGTCCAAGAACAATTCGTTCAATAGAGCCGAGGTCGGAACTGAACGTAGCAAGAGAAGAAGAAGGAAAGAAGAAGAAGAAGTAGCGAAAAATAACGGAGATGATAGGCTTTGAGTAGATCTAACACTTTGGAGGCGGCGTGCAAGATAGGCAAGCAGCGACGATTCGAACGGCGCGAGCAGCAGCAGCCGGCGAGACATCTGGCGGCAGAGGCGGCACTAGTCCGGTGAGCGGTTGGTTGCAGTACGGCCAGCTGTCAGTGGGAGTTAGTCTTCAAGCGGAGAAGGAGCTGTACGGCGTCGGCGCGGTCGACTCTTCTCGCGTGGCGCAGTGGGCGTGTCAGCAACTTTCCACACGGGGTGAGTAGTTTTCAACCCAAATCATGACTAGTACAGGCACTCAGTCCCAAGCACAAACCGTGCAACAAGCGGTAAGTGAAATTAGTCAACGGGTCGAGAATTTAGAAGTTCAAACAGTTTTAGCAAAAGATGAAATGAGAGAATTACAATTATTAAGCACTTTTTTATCTCCAAGTGTGACATTCAGTGGCGAGCCGGGAGAGAGCGTTAAAGAATTTTTTTCACGCTTTGAAAATATAATTAATATGTTTTCTTTATCTTCTCAAACAAAATTGCGTATTTTAAAATCGCGGTTATCAGGAGCAGCATTCCGTCACATATCGGTTGACCATAATTGCAAAATAACTGAGACATATTTAGGTCTTAAAGCAGAATTGATCAAAAGATTCGAACCTAAACATAGCACTATGTTCTATCGAGAGAAGCTACGTAATACTAAGAGAAGGAGCGCGGAATCCCTTCAGGAATTCGCAGTAGGCTTAAAGCAATTAACGATCACACATATGAATTGTCTGGTGATGAGAAACAGGACCTAATCACGTCCTATGAGGCGGATCAACGTCTATTAGCAACGTGGTTAGCAGGAATAGATAATGAGTTGTATGAACACATAGCTCTTAAAAGACCAAGTACATTTGAACAAGCATTACAGTTCGGCATATTGTTTGAACAGGTGAAAAACAGAACAACAAA
>JARYHS010013630.1:138734841-138962229 GCA_031002005.1 Vandiemenella viatica | reverse complement strand
ACGATGGCAAGCAATATTTTATTATTCCAAGGAAATGTCTCATTAGCGCACCACACTCACTAGCTTGTTCGTACAATTTTCAGTATCTGAACGTCTCTTCTTGTGCATTGATACGTAACACATTTTGTATTTATGATGGTTAGAGAAGGCCTTTATTTGTGTATGAAAACAGCTATAGTCAATGTGTTCTTTCCGCCGGAAGAGCATAATGTCTGTCTCGTAACCTGGATCCCTATGGCTTTGGTTGCGTAACCCTCATTATTGAGGCAATCGCCTTGAGTGCTGTCGGAAGGAGCCGTAATTAGGACAGAGACCCCCCATTGCGTGGCACTTCTCACACGAGAAAAATGGCACAATATATTGAATTCTTGCTCACTGTTATCTTCAGTGGCGAATCCAGGATTTTGGCTTGGGGGGGGGATGACTAGGGCGAGGGTTGGCTTCATATGAGGGCGGGGAGGGGGAGGGTCAAAGACAAAAAATTCATATCAACATAGCAGCCCTTATAAGAACAATAGAACAAAAAAAAAGTTTCTCAAAATGTCGTCGGGAGTGACCTAGATTTTTTTTGGGGGGGGGGGGGGGAGGCCAGCATACATAATTATTCATTCAGAACCGCTTATACGAAGGGCGCGACATTTTGCTAACAGCTCAACTGCTCCGCAAACCTATCACGAAAAAAATCTTCCAAAATCCATCGTGAAAGGGTCACTCCTAAAAATGTGTGCTACGATTTGGTCGTAGATCTGATGATTCAGTTCTAGAACACGAAAAACTGTCTTTATACCATTCGTCTTGACTTTAACCAGATGTGCTTGTGTGGATACTAGTGATTAGAAAAGGAAACTCACGGCTATCCTGCTAAGATCTTGCTCGCAACACGTCGCTCCAAACTGACATGACTCCGGGCATGTGCTCACGACACTTTTTCAAACTTCCTCTAAGCTAAATGAGGATCGCATATACGCGTGTACAAAGAAGGCATGTAATGTTACACCTCCTACTTGTTATCTCTTTTAAAGATACCGGATGAAGAAATTGGTTTCAGAAAAAATTCAAATATGAGAGCAATACGATTTTGCTCGGAAAGACGAAATACTATTCAGTAGTTCTGCAAGTGTATTGAATAAGCTATCAGAACCATATTTGATTATTAATCACCCGTGAACGTAATATTAAAACGTTTAAATCAGAAATAGCTTCTACAGAAATATTTAAAGGAAGTTTATCAATGTGAGAATTCTGTTGATATAAGTGTTTTTGGGAGCAAACGTACTGCTTCAGTTGTTTCGAAAATTTACTTTCAAATAATTTATTCGAATGCCATCAGCGTTAAGTTTTAATTCATTCTTGGTTCCTCCAAACAACAGACTTGACGTGACGATACTTGAAGCTTAACTGAAATATATCAGAGAAAGCATAAAGCCTATCGTACTTGAAGATTTTACCGAATTTTAATCTTGTTACAATTTTTCTTTTATTGACAATTTATTTTGCAGGATAAAGTTAAAATCTTTCTTAAAATTGCACTTGAAACAAGCAATTCATGACCCCCTCCATTTTCCACTAGTCAGTAATCCATACCTGATCCCGAAGACTTCACCGATGTTCAAGAAGACAACATCAAATAATAGGCAATATTAATAAGGCAGATGAAATCATTACCAAAGTTTCCTTTCGAAAACCAATTTGTGTTTTGTACAAAACATGTAAAACATTCGCGAGTGAAAACTTTTATTCTCTTAGGCGATAAATGGGAGTAAATGGAAAGCATAATAAACTTATTACATTTAAAAATAAAAAAAGGTCCCTCAAGAAACAACCGAAAAGGCAGTCTGGAGTAAAAATATTCGATCTCTAGTAGGCAAATAAAGATACTCCAAGAGGCAGGATGTGCAGCCAAGCATGACACGGCACAGCGACCCATAGGTTCAATGACCCTGCTGGTACCAACACCGTGCGTTACATTTATTTTGATACGGGATGTCTCCGAAAGAAAATTTATGGAAAGGAACGAAAACACGAAGTTTAGAGCAATATAATGCAGTTACATAATATAAATTTCTTTAAAAAAAACTTTTGATATGGACAAATTTTAACAAAGCATACTTATTTAAATCCCTTCTTATTAGCACTTGAACATACCTACCAAAATATGCATCTGTGTAGGATTCATTCTTAAACTCTTAAATAAATCAAAACTGGTGAAAGCAAACAAATTTAAAAAAATATATGCCAAGCTTTATAGAGAAATCTGTGCAGAATAATTTCAATGGCATGCTTCTGTAGTTCAAATTTTTTATGGTTTAACGCCTCGTCGACGTCGAGGTCATCATAGGCGGTAAAAGAGTGCGGATAAAAAACGGCCATGAGTCTTTTGAAAGAACTATCCCGGCATTCGCCTAGAGCAGTGTTTCTGAACCTGTAGTCCGCGAAGATGGTTCAGGTGGCCCGCAGGCAGATTATTATAAATTTAAATACCGTATTATTATATAAGGCTATAAGCGAGTTTAAGCCGAACTTTATAACAGCCAGGAATATTTTTTTTTTTTTTTTTTAACTGCTTAACGTCTCTTAACAGCGAGGTGTTTAGAGACGGGAAAGGATGTGGGTCAAGGAATTGGAAGGAATTCGGCCATGGCCTTTTGAAGGAAGCATTCCGGCATTTGTCTGGAGTGATTTGGGAAACCATTGAAAACCCAAATCTGGATGCCCGGACGGGGATTCAAACCTGCGTCCTCCCGAATGCGAGGCCAGAGCGCTAACCGTTATACAACCACGCTCGGTAGGAATATTTCAATAACCAGGCAAAAATCTGACATTTCCATGACAGCGTTGTTCCTACAATAGTCTATTTACTTCTAACTGGCATTAAAAGGCGCTGCTCGTCGAAAGGCTAAATAAATGACCGGTTTCTGACGATCTTGTAGCAGTGGGAGGAACCGTGATACGTGATAGGGGTGGTAATAAAAATGGTGAAACTAAAATGAAAGGTGTAAAGTGTGACGTCTCTTATTTAATTTTTTACATGGACGTAGGTGGTACAACCAGCTTATAGTATCATTATTCATTTGGTTACTAGGTATTAAGAGTCTGATCAAAATGTTATCAATTTTTTATAGCTCCTTTTGTGTTTCCGTAGGAATTCAAAGCATGCTTTGTACAATATAGTATGTCCCAAATGTTAAAAACATACACATGGATAAAAAAAAAAAAATCAGGCTCATAACTTATTGGTCTGCAGCATTATTTTTTACAATTTGCTGGTCCTGTGGTTGAAAAAGGTTGAGAAACGCTGGCATAGAGTGACACAACCATCGAAAACCCAATTCTGGGTGGCTGGACGGGGATTCGAACCAGCGTCCTCCCGAATGCGAGGCCAGAGTGTTACCGCTCAACCACTACGCTCGGTCAGAGTTTAAATTTGTTATTTCTCCAACTTCAGTTTCCCCAGAATTGATCTGATAAATCGTTAGCAAGAGGAGACAGGCATGCGTTAAAAGGTTTGTACTATGTTTTCTCACATCAGTAAAATGAACAAAACGTGCATATTTTGACACTGCCGCAGAAAGATCGTGTGTTTAAGAAATAACAATAACCCAAAGATACGTGTTGCAAGTATTAAATCGATTGTGTGTCGTTCATTATAGCGAGTTTTAGTTTGTGAGACAGTGGTTATGAGTTATTTTTATTTTCTTGAAGGAAGGTATTTGTACTCCCTGCCGATTCTAATGCGTTCTAGTAAAACTGTTATCCGTAATTTGTATTCACAGTGTAGGTCCTACCTACGTCACTAATGGTTACATTTTCGTATGGCGCTACCAAAAGCAATCACGCAATGGGACTTACAAAATTAACTTTTCTTTTTCTCGAAAAAAGTTAAATGATTATCACTTTGGTATCATTACGTAAAAGGAATATAGGCCTAATAGCCTTTTAAATTTGCTACACAGATAAATCAAGCCGAAAGCCATTGATAAATCTGGTCACTGTGCTGTTTTAGTCATCAGTTCCCAAATATTTTCATGAGAACTATATGGATAATATGTACATAGAGCAATATATTTTTTTAGTGTTGGCTTTCGTAGCAGAGGTGCTCTGCAGCTATACTAGAAATGATTATCGACCTTTCACTCGACTAGGCTTTTGCTGAGACACAGTGGATTATGAGAGGGAAGTCTTTCCCCAGGGATATTCTTGCCTAATAGGTTCTACGTAAGCAATCCAGTCCATTAGTGAGTTACGACGCAGCGTTGAATATCTGGCAGCACCGTATTGCCACATTCTAATGAGTTCATCAAAATTTTCACTGTTACCTGTACACGTTTTTACGAAATTATTTAAAATTTTAAATGAAGGTGTTTGAGTTTTCCAGAGACAAGAAAACTCTTTCAGTAAGCTGCAGCTTGGTTTGTTGCAGCGTGTCATATTTGTTTGGGCGAGTCTATTCCGGGCTAAGAGTTTATGGAAACATCTGGCACGTGATATTACGCACACACCAGCAAAACTTTCAGAAAAGCGTAGTAATAATTAGTTAAATATAAAATTACAGGAGTTAGAGGGTGTCTGGAAATTACCGTAGAACAATCAGTAACTGAAATCATAACGGAGCTGGAATGGGATTCATTGAAAGACAGGAGGAGGGTAAAGAGAGTCGTGGGAGTGTACAAGGCGAATATTGGCGATGAGGCTTGGAAAGAAATTAGTGGGTGAATTAGGAATAGTGCATGGAAGGAAAAAGATGACCATGACCACAAGCTAGCACCATTTCAGGCATAAGGATATGGGGTAAGTGGGTCAGGGATTGGGATAAATTATCAACAGAAATGATGAATAATTTAACAAAAACGCTGAAAGAATTTAAAGTTGAAAATGGTAGAGAGCAAAAATTGGAGGATACAGGAAAGGAGGAAAATGGGTGTGTAGGGAAATTGGCACCGGAGTTTGCGCTCCATCAAAATTAAATTATTTTTTTTAAAAAAAAGTGCTATGGGTATTGCATTAATTTCTATACGTACACAACTGCGGACGGTAAGCTTACGTACCATTTGTACGACAGAAAGTTATCTCCGTAGAATCTTTTAAGGATTCAGTTTGAGACACAAAATGTTCAGCGAGGAATTTTTCAGACGACTTAATACGTTTAGGCTTTAAAAACGGTCAACGGTGGGTCTCAACAACAGCACAAAGACGGAACTTATGGATGTATATAACAAATGACGAACAGTGTAGAGCTAAATGAGTTTCAAATTAAATACATCCCTTTACTTAAAATTCCATTGCATCTCAATTCGAGAATGGATTCCGCAATAACGATAGACTTCTGAATGATTCATTAAACTTGTAATTAATCAGATAGACGAAAAAGAGGGAGTTATATCGGCAAAAAGTTTTGGCAGTGAATCTTAGCTAACATTACACCGTAATTAAGATATGGTACGAAGTTAGTTAAGGAGTAACACACTTCTGGACAGCATTGTGTGAATGTTTGCCAGTAGTGCTGAAGTAATAGACGCCAGCATAGCATAAACCTGGGTTTCGTATCTGTCTATCTCAAATATAAAATCATTACTAGGTGACCGTATTCTGGCTTTTATCGCGGATCTAGAATAGTTTCCAGAAGGCAGACATGTTCAGGTAGGTAAATGTCTACTTTATACTAGGTCGTGATGTGGCTGAAATATGAAATTTACCTTTCTTTAAGATAAAGTTTGTTATGCAAAATTTGAAGAATTTCTTTTGGCCTGAAACGATTTAGATGTGTTAAAGAAGAACAGAGACAATTTCGCTATATACGAGAAGATGTGCCATTGTTCTCCGCAGTTGATTTTAAGCTTTTGTAGGCATACTGTTTACAATAGTCTCCCATATTCCAAAATTGGTCCCCATTTGCATCAACAGTAGTAAGTATGACAATGTTACGTGACCCGCTGAAAGTTTTAGGCGATGCCTTATATTCCGCTGCAGTGATTTTCTGGATTGTGTGAGTGGCGATTGCACATACGCAAACATAGCTTTGTAAAGAAAGGCACAGAGCACCTATAGGAGCCGAACACGCGGCCTGTCGTGTATTCCATAGTCTTCACGATCGGAAATGCTTCATTAAAGCATACACCGTGTCATGCAAAAGAATTCCTTCAGGCAGCTAGTAACCGAGCAAATAGCAACTACTTTACTTGCGGAAGGAAAAAAAAAAACTTCTTAAATATTGTAACTGGCGAATTGAGAAACAGCTGAAGCGTTAATTGTGCAGACAGTATAAGACAGCAGTATAAGTTTACGGATTTCTTACGAAGTTACTGCAGGGAAAACAAAGAAACTGAAAACGCGATTTTCCGATCACTGGGTCAAACAAATCTAATCAGAACGTACTCAGAATTTGACATTTAACTATTCCTCAAAATAAAGCTAAAATTTGGGGCTGTGAATTCATTTTCAGAAACACTTGTTTCGTGCACTTCATAGTGGGTTAGAGAAACTTGCAGAACAATAATGCGGGAATGTTCAGAAACGCGGAACATGTAGGCGGAGTCTCGTGTTGAAGCTAATAACTTCCTTACTTCTAAGAATAATAATGCCACTCCTAGAAAATTATGTACTGCTTCGCTCTTTCCTTCACACGGTACTAAATTTGGAATACGAGTGTTTGGAGGATGTAACGCGTTGCCAACGTGTCGGAAACCGAGAATGCGGTTATTATTGGGATTGTAGGCGTCCGCGCAGCCCACTACCATGCCCCAGGCCTACCAAGTCGCATCGTAGTTGTCGCGTCAAAAACTATAATAATCACACAAACTCAACTGAAACCTCCTAACTCAGTGGCTGTCATGTCTAAAGTTGTCTCGATACTATTGCAAACTGATGAGGAGCGTCCATAGTTCACTGAAGGCCAACAAGTCAGAAACCAAGATTGGCCATCCGGGAACTTGTGGTCGGTGACGTCATCACACGCCACTACTCTGCACCACATATATGTATATATATGGTGTTCCATTCATCCGGAAATCGCTGATCAAATAAACACGTTTATCCTACTTGTAAAAACTTCACCATGCTTCCAGAAAACTCGATCAATCAAACGTTTTCGAGCAGTGCGGCGATTGCCTAAATTATATACTAGCTCGTACCCGCGGCTTCATACGCGTGGATTAAGAATTTTTTTGCCAGAATTAAATATAGACAGTTGTTGGTAACGAAGGATTGGTCCCAAACAATATCGAATCGGAATAATATGACAGGAAAGCTAACACTATATCATTGTACCGTCGAACCTGTCTCTTGAAGAGAATCAATTTCCAACATATTTCTGTCACCATTCGATAAGGTCTCAAAATTTCGTGACTACAACTGTTAATCATACTAGAAAAAATGTCCTGTGCCATTCATACAGATTTCCTTATAAAATTCCATCACAGCGATATAGCCGTCAAAACGTAACAAAAAGACAGAGACTTACTTCCGTATTTATAATAATATTACTGTGGTTCACACTCACACACTGACTGCGAACAACACCTAAGGGATCATTATAACCTAAAAAAGTGTACACCTACAACATTGCAAGACTACCTACGATTTTGCTCGCATTGCACCTCTAACTTTCTAATATCTACAGTTTAACATTCAATCCGAATAACCAACGGCCCAGGCCTTACTCTTACGATGAAAAACAATTTTTAAAAATCTTAGCCTCCACGGAGATTTGAACCGGAGACCACGACGTTCGTAAAGTAAAATCGACACTGCAGAATACCCGCTTTATATAGCGTAATGACGTATACCAAAATGTGAAAGGATGATGAACCATCAACTTTTTGTTTCCTGCTTTTCGTTTTTCATTATTTTCTTTAATTCTATATCGATCAAAGACTGTCTACTTCTAAAAACAGAATCGTTGCATTTTGTAATACGTAGTCATGAGGGTCATACTCGCAATAGGGAGCCGACAACTCCGAATCAGCCATGTTATTTATGTCTGTAGCGATAACGGGAGACGGTGTCAGGGCCAGCCGCCGTATTAGGAGAGAATGACCGGCACACTCCATGTCGACACCTGTTGTTCCTCACTGTGGCGCTCACGTGGGTGCTCTGTAAAAGCTTCGCAGCTGTTAAAATGACCATTCCGCTTAGTACAAAGGTAGACAACGATTAGAACTGACTGTTATTGCTTCTCACATATTGTTTGGAGGTTTCTGGATCAGACAGTTAAAATTAACATTCAGTAAAGATACAGAACTTCATTCCGTTATTGTACTGATACTGCAGAATCCGATAATTATTGGTAAACATTACTGCTAGCTATCAGCAAATGCGTAATTTCCTACGCAAAATTTCGATAGCGCAACATTTACCGAAGTTAAGAAGTGATAGGGAAAACGGTTTGGCTTCTATTAATGTGGTAAGTAAACTGTCGCCGCTTCACTGGACCATTTATTTTTGGTGATGTAATCTTCGTTTGTCCGCAGACAATTTGGCGCACAGAAAAAGGACGTGGACGAAGACATTGTTTTCTCAAACTATATGTTGCAGTAAGCTCCCCGTTATCAGACGATGACAAACGCACGAAGTTCTTATTTATTTATGGGTAAGAGATTTAACTCCTCCATTACCCAATTGCAGTTAGATTGTTGTCAAATTGACCGCAGATTCGCCATTTCACAAATATCGTACAGGTGTAATGGTTATTTTATCATACAGCTATAGGAAAATAGTCCTCATAGGGTGGAGATTATTTACTCGACGCCGAAAATTTGAACGCCTACGAATCTAGCGTTGTCTGTATCAGTCAAGCACGTCGAGATCTTCCAGCAATAGTCAAAGGAAGGCTTGCTACAATCTAACCAGTACAGTAAACTTCACGTCACCACACATCCCCGGAATGAAGTCGTGCATAATGTTTCCTTTGGATCCAAAACAAACACCGAAGCTTGTTACAGTTTCTAAAGTTATGGAAAGCAGTCAGACATTACTTGTACCATTCCCGTTGTGCTGAGTGGCCTTTCCTTGTTTTTCGGTGACGTCATCACGGTGACGCAACGTCGCCGGCTGTAAAGCGTGTGGTCGAGGAGAAGCGGCCGCATCGATCGGCAGTCTCTCTGCAGCCTGGCGCCTCGTAGACTACCCATCAGCCTCAGTGGTTCACAGCATATCACTTTACAGGCTGCCTGTTTGTTATCACTATTAAAATCGTTCGTTACAAATTCCTTACTACAAACGACGAAATAAATTTGCTAAAAAGCAACGATTATTTACACTAATACGAGTAACGCGCAAGTTACCTTCTTTCTGTTATGTTTTCAACCCTAAACAGCTAAACCAATCTTGATGAAATTTGACAAGGAAATACTATGCATCATAAGGAAGAGCATAAATAACTTTTAGTCATGAAATTTTTAATAAAACTTTAAGTCCACGTGTACGAAGTCAGGTAACAGCTAATTTGAAATGGTTTCCTAACAAGTTAGGAACAAAATATTTTAATAAATTAGGATGTGATACACAAAGAATTTCAATTTTCTAACTAATTACCCCATACACATTGCATAATGTCTGATGTTCCCATTGTGAGGTGCACAATCCCATCACTTGTGAATTTTAATATTAGAAATTTATTTTCTATTAAGTAATTACGATTTTTTATATTAACATTGGATTTCTAAGTTCTAAGGTCACAGAACTTCAAGTTCAGAGGTGTAGAAGATCTCTGGTGAGGAGAAAAAAGTTGAATAAAAGAAATGAGAGGAGGCTTGGCTGGAAAAGCTTAATGAAGGAACTAGGTCGGGATTTAACATTGAAAATATAAGCCCGTGGGCGGAAGAAGAGTATGATATTAAAATCAGTGAATTGTAAAAGTTTTACTTGGTAATTAATTGTAGTTTGTAGACGGAAGATGAAAAAATAAGTGGATGATCTTCGTTTCATATTGAAATTGTAACAAAGAAATTGAATTGATACTTAAAGGATATTTGATATGATTTTAATAGTAATTTGATTTCAGGAGTGCTAACAAAAATCCAGTGACGGATATAAAGGACTAAATAAAAATCCCATTGAGCTGATCTGACACTCGAAATATAAGGAATATTAGGGTACTTAATTTCTAAAAGTAAAAATAAGTGGTAAAGTTAAGGTTGTAAAGAATATACATTCATATAACACAAAAAAGATTTACGCCATCCATCTGTATCGTTTCAATCTTTTCATAATTATCGCCAACATTTTAGAGTTTTCGTGTACCTTTAAAGAAGCGAAATTGGTTTCACTGCAAAAGTCATCTTTCAAATACTGACGAATAAAGGGTGGTATTTAAAGTAACGTGCAGTGACCGAGTCTTCAGAAAAGGATGCCCTCACATGCTGGATCATAATCATGGTGGGATATCACTGAGGCAAGCGAATGTTTTATTTCTCTGGAGTTAACACGAGAAAGTTCATTAACTTCGTCAGATGGACGAAGAAAACTCATAGTGGAATGAGCAGCAGTATCACAATAAAGAGGAGTTGCATTTTGTTTTGTAAAAAGTACTAATAACCCATGGTATGAATATTTTAGAAACTGTTTCAAAGGTAAAACCAGTATGCATTATCGCTAGCACAAGCCACGCCTATATCTCATTTGTCATCACGTCTTGTTTGCTCCCCTCATTTTACAAATCATCATGGCCAGCTGAAGAGAGTTCATCCTCGATTGCACGTTTAATTATATTATAAACTGTTCGGACCTGTATGGTGGCGTCTTCTACAGCGGACAGAGTTAAATATCATTGATACTCTCATAATTCTACATTGCACATTCCAATTCTGGAATAGAAAATTAAGTTTTATTTAATTTAATTGCGATGGGGCCCATGCTCCGGTGGCAATTTCACTACACACCTATATTTTCCTATGTCGTGGAATCCGAACCACAGAACGTCCTTTACACAATACAACTGAAATGAAACAATTGAGCAATTGGTTCAAAATCTAGCTGGAATTCATCAATATTTATCAGCAACGCAATAAAGTAAGCGTCATTGAAGAAATTACGGCAATTCGCCTTGTCGCCTAACACCCACGCAGAAGCCTGCACGTAGTGGCAGCAGTTTCCACTGTGAATCACTCAGTGTGCTGTCGAAGGGAGTTTTATGACTCTTGCGTCACCCATAGACTCGACCACCCAGAGACATTAACACATTCTACGCGTCTGGACACAGAGATTTTACTGATCTAGTAAAGTTTACAGCTGTTTAAAATGTGCTCGGGACTTTGAGGATGGCATTATTCCTGTTGTTAATATTTTATTTTTAGAAAACGCTTGAACATCTTAGAGCAAACGTTTTAATCATTAGGGGTTTAGCTAAAGTCCGAATGATGCGTTCGTCAGCCCGCACTCTGGTACATTCATCAGTGACGTCACTGCTCTTAGCGCACTTACTGGAATTCGCTTCAACCTCTTGTATGACGTCATGCAGTAAGACTCTCCAAACAACTTGTACAGTTCACACATATATAACTGCCTCGTCATCACTTCGGCCTTGTAATCTACAAAATAGTTTCAGCAGTGAAAGGATGAATAATACAAAGTGGGTAACACACATTTGTTAAAACCGATAACGGAGGGAGGCTTTACGCGACAAAAGCGAAAATATGTGTAGGGAAATTGTCACGAGAGCATGCGTGCTCCATCGCAATTAAAATTAAATTAAAAAGTAGTAATCAAAGCGCAAGGGCGCAGAACATGTTGAATGTCTTTCTAGTAAATCTGACCATACCCATAAGTGGTCAGAAGGAATAATTTTGTGTCGGATATAAGAGGGCTCAGTAAACCAGTAGTAAAAAATGATGGGTTCTGGGAATGGAAAGATATTTTTGGAAAACGTTCACTGTGTTGAATGTGAACATTTTTACAGTGGAGAGCGACTAAGAACAGTTAAAAAGAAATTAGTACAGTAAGAGAAATTCTTATTCCAGAGTGAAATAATTCTGAAACACACAGAATCCGTGCAGAATACAAAGGCAAGAAGATTACAAAATAGGCCCGATGATGATGTTATGAAGAATGTGAAAGGGAAACACTAAATGATGCAACTAGGAAATTCTATTGCCAAGTTGGGATGTTGAAAGATCCGGCGTTCCTGATCCTATCGTGTATGGGAGCAACAAGTGACAGAAAAAGATGACTTTCGAGTTGAGTTACGTCTCCATAGTAACAGGAACATGTAGCGTTTGCGGTGGGTATCGCGTAATTGGAGAGATGGGATCTGTAGTAGCGAACACTGACAGTGGCAATGATGTGATTCAGATTGGGAACAAACAGCAGAAGTAAAATTAGGCACTGTGTAGACTAGGGCTTCCCAAAATTTCTCTACCACGCATCCATTACGTCAAAAGAAAAATTCCCATGCCCTCTCCCCTCTGCCACAATTTTATAAAATTATTATTTAAAAAAGGTAAATGCCTACTTTTCAGTATTAATAGTGATTTCTCAGAGAAAACTCACCAAGTTAATTAATTGCAAGAGGCAGCGTAGGAGACACAGTATTTACGACGGGCGCCGAATCTACCTCATAACCCGCCCTTCCCTGGCGAGGAACCTCTAATCTAAATGAATTGTGGTAACATTTAACGGCTGTACTTACGTATGAAATCCAGAGTGATGGGAATCTCTTGAACACACAATGATGTGAAACTTTAATCACTATGCCTGCTTGAATGGCGGACGAGGAAGGGGGAGAGGAACTAAAACTTGTGTTCTGTATAATAGATGTATTTTTTTCTACAAAATGTGTTGTCTATGAGGCGAAAACTGAGGAGCGTCCAAACATTCGCCTATGTGACTGCGACGAAATCGCCGAAATTCCACAATTAGGACGGCCGGTTCAGCCACATTGAGGAGCAGTATGATAATTAAATGCCGCAAATTCAAAATTAACAGCAGATGCTTCGCTACTTCGAGTTTAATTTCGTATACCGAAAATTTACGTAATAAGAACCCTGTGCATCATGAAGATGTCCACTGTATAATACTTAAATGGTATGCCTCTGAGGAACTGTAATATGTTTCTCACCGAAAGCACATTAAATCATGAGACATTTGTATGCAGGATCATAGAAACCGAGACTGGAACACCAAGAAGGGTTTAAGCTGCGGTAAGTACTAATTGCCGGGATGGTTTCTTGAAAAGACCATTGGCGAATTCCTTCCCTTTCCTTGTTCGCCTGTCCTTCCCAGCTTCTGACGACGTCGTTGTTTTTACGAGTTATAAATTGATATCAACGGTCAAACACACGTGGATGTTAACTGTCGGCTGTTGTCAAACACTGGTATCCCTGCCGGTTCCAAGCCTATTCCGGTCTTGACACATTCGCGATACAGCAGGTCAACATATCCCCAAGTATCCTGCGATGCGAGACAAGGCTTGTGCGATGTGTTTATTTAGTGCTATGTAAGAGCAGTAAAATAATGGGTTCCGTCAGCAATCACACGTCCGCAGCGTCCTGTTGCTGGTTCTCGTCCCATTAGGGCGCGTCCATAAACTACGTGGCTTGGTCTAGGGGGGAGGAGGGTTGGCTGGAAAGCTACGTGGGAAGGGGGGTGGGGGGTTTCGAGCCAGGCCACGTAACTTAATATGCATATTATTTGTCACAGTTAAAATGAGGTACAGAACACACAACAGCATGTAAATATTTTTTTCCGTCATTTAATTATTCCGTATGTAATTTACGATAGTCTGACAAGAGAAAAATAGTACAAAATGTTTTCTGGAATTAACAGTGGAAAAAGCTATGTGCTATGCGGGTCGAAGGGGGGGGGGAAGGGTTTAGATACAAAATCCACGTCGGGTTACGGGGGGGGGGGGGGGAAGGAGTTAATAGGAGGCCAAAGCCACGTGGTTTATGGACGCTCCCTTACGTGGGTCACATACTGAAGGCAGTACCTCATCCACAAACTCGGAAACATCCCTCGTCAGTTTACATTTATGACTTCCTTACTGTGATCAAGTTTTTTCTTGTGTTGCATCGTCCAATATTTCGAACGGTAAGTCACTTAGAAGGTGCGTACCGTGTAGGTCATCCTCCAGTTTGAATTTTACCTTAGTGGCTTCTCATACCAGACGCCTTGCAACCTAAATCTTTCCCACCAACTTTGAGAGTACAGGTATTACAGACACGACATTGCTCTACGTAGTTGACCACTGTTTTCGCAAGAAAGAGATAAAAGTGTATAAACACTAATTTACAAACTGCTGCTGTACCTTACCAGTCCGCTAATGTTAATGAATTCTAGTTGTCATATCAAGTCTTAGTCAGGGTGCTGATGTCCTACACGTTGACACGCCCTAAAACCCTTACAACAACAACACCGTTAATGCACAGCTCTGGAGAGTTCAGATTGAAAAGTCCAATCTATATTCGGCGCGGCGATCCATATCTGTCCATTGAGTTAGGAACTTGTGTGTGGTACTGACTCTAAAAAATACGCGGAAAAGTGATTCATTCAACTAAAGTAACTTCTCCTGATAGTTAATACAGGGTGTCCACAAATGAATATCGGGGTTTTAATGCTTTATAAGATTAATTACATTATCCTTACAGTTATAAATGATATGTCAAATGAAAGAGCAACTCAAACAGTTTTATATACAAGCTTACAAGTGTTCTATGTGGGCACCATTTGTCACACGGCACACATCAAGTCTGTAGCCGAGTCTTCCCAAACGTTGAGCAGTGTGTCTTCAGTAACTGTTGCAACAGCTGCTTCAATCCTCTGTCGTAATTCAAGGAGGTCGGCTGGTAACGGAGGCACATACACACGATCCTTGATGAAACCCCAAAGGTAGAAATCGCATGGCGTTAGGTCAGGTGAATGTGGAGGCCATGCATAGCAAGCTCTGTCATTGGGCCCCTTGCGGCCAATCCAGCGGTCGGGTACAGTTACGTTCAACCAACCGCGTACTTCGTTATGCCAGTGAGGTCGCACACCATCTTGCTGGAAAATGAAGTTCTCTGGTTCATATTGTTCCAACTGAGGGAAGAGCCATTGCTCTAGTGTATCAAGGTAAGAAGTACCAGTTACAGTCGGTTCATCAAAAAAGAAAGGTCCGTAAACTTTCCGCCGGGATACGGCACAAAAAACATTGATTTTAGGGGAGTCTCGTTGCACTTGTACGATCTCTTGAGGATTTTCTGAGTCCCAGATCCGCACATTATGTGTGTTAACATGTCCACTGAGATGAAAGGTCGATTCATCACTGAAGACAACATGATGTAGAAAATCTTCATCGTCATGTAACAACATTTCGTTAGCGAATTTGGCACGTAAACCATGGTCTGCAGGCTTTAGAGCATGTAACAACTGTAAACGGTAAGGACGTAGTTGCAAGAGTTTCCTTAAAACTTTCCAAACAGTCGACTTAGAAATTTCTATTTCGCGACTAGCCTTCCGAACAGATTTCTTTGGGCTACGGGTGAACGACTCTCTCACTCGTTCAACAGTCTCTTCGCTAACTCTTGGTCGTCCCGCGCTCTTCCCTTTACAAAGGCAGCCTGTATCTTCAAACTGATGATTCCATCTATGGATGTTATTGTCACTTGGAGGATCACGCCCGAACTTAATGCGGAACGCACGCTGCACAGTAACTACAGATTCAGTCTTTGCAAACTGTAAAACACAAAACGCTTTCTCTTCACTAGTCGCCATCTTTGCTACTACCGCATTCTAACGGATCGCAGCGGAAACATTTCACGCACATGCGCACTAGTGCCAACGAACAAAACTGTTTGAGTTGCTCTTTCATTTGACATATCATTTATAACTGTAAGGATAATGTAATAATTCTTATAAAGCATTAAAACCCCGATATTCATTTGTGGACACCCTGTATATACATTTATTTTGCCTCATTCCATATCTGTCCCTGTTTCGAAAGTAAACCTAAATAGCCAGTAAAATAGAGATAAACGCAAGTTTTAGGAGTAGTTGGGACGGTGTAAGCAGCTGTTCGGTGCAGGGCGCCCTGGAAACGGTTTGTGCTGGGTGCTAGCCAGGCGCTGGCCAATTGCTAAACACACGCTGCTTAAAAATAAAGCGGCCCAGCCCGATCGGAGAAATGGGTCAACACACCGCCCCCACGCTGCACACAGTGCCTCTGGCACGGGTAGTTTGACGAATGTGACGATTAGAGCCTCCTATGTTGGGCAGTCACTGGTAAAATGGCCTCGGGGAAGTTAGGAAGTAACAGCTAGAGTCTGAACTCAAGAGCGCTAACGCAACCCAGTCCCGCTTCATGTCGAAAGAAGTTCTCAGTAGCGCAGTGAACATAACATATTGCAGTATTTCACAGCACCTCTCGCAGTGAGATGAAACCGTTTGACTACCGTTTTAAAGTCTGCCACCCTGTGACAGTCATACCTTCCATAAGCTCGCAAATAAGCGCCTTATGGCACTACTTACAAATCCGCTAATCGGAACAGTTCGAGGAGACCAACTGACGGAAATCATCTGAAATCTCCTATCTACATATTTCGTTCACTTTGATTGTTACTTCCCGACTGTAATCCGAAGGAGTGCACGATGTGCTAGTTCGGGTGGTATGGACTGAATTATATTTCAACATTTTCTGGCAGCGATGTGTGTTTTGCAAAGCTTTTTTCAGTTATGATGACGCGTACTCAAAAGACGCAGCAGATGGTAAATACAAAGTTAGTTCTTGTCTGCCGCAAGCGAAACTGCAGAGTCTGAATCACTTGCAAGGTATCACATATTAACTAGTGATACTCCAAAAAACAACACTTCCTTGGTTATTGATGCAAAATATTTGAATCACACGTGATGACGTTAACAGCAATGGGAAGTATCTCCATGTCCGCAACTGTAGTGTCCTCAATCGGTAAGTCACACTAATTCAGGGAAAATACTGCATGCCACAAGAAAATGGGACCTTGCATTAATTTACATTCGACGATTCTGCTCACTGATTCTAACGTTAATGCATCTCATATCTCCGAAATCTACGTTATGGGCAATTTGCCACATAGAAATGTGCTCGATTGCAAATTAACAATGATGATAATATATGAAAATTGGCCTGTTATTCGCTAGGGTATTACAGCCTGTGGAAGGTTAGTCGGCCATTTTTTATACTAATCATATCACCATTACATTTAAAATTCCTTTCACCGAATCGGGGAAGCGTTTGTATAGGAGAAAATGATGCGAACTGAAATCAATCACAACATAATTAAATCTGTAAGTAGCCGTTTTCGGTGTCCACGCATGAAGCTAAAACTCCCGAATAGATTTGATTTTTTTTTTTTTAATCTGCTTAACGTCTCTCTAACAGCGAGGTCTTTAGAGACGGGAAAGGATGGCGGGCAAGGAATGGGAAGGAATTCGGCCATGGCCTCTTTGAAGGAAGCATCCCGGCATTCGCCTGGAGTGATTTGGGGAAACCACGGAAAACCCAAATCTGGATGCCCGGACGGGGATTTGAGCCCGCGTCCTCCCGAATGCGAGGCCAGAACGTTAACAGTTCATCGTTGACAGCTGTAAATTAAGATTCGGCTATCGGAAATTCATAGGCCACGAAGAAGAATGCAATGTAATAACTAGTAAACAAATTTCCAATGTGCTAATTTAAAATTATACTTTCTCAAACAATTTAACCGATTGCTGTGGGATTATAACTCCTCCACAATTTTTTTCAAAGTGCCATTTGCACATGTCAGACACATAGCCAGCGTGATAGTGTATGCGAATATCGTATGGATTATAGCGCACTTCTCAGACGCATGGCATGCTTTGTAACGGGTAAGCGAAAGTTCAATGGACTGTAACAGACAGGTGAGGCCGACCCTTGTAGTACCAGTTAGCAACCGTATCACTGAGCTAGCAGAACACTGCGCAGGATAAACAGCGTGACGGGTGTAAAGTAGCGTTACCGTCTGAAGTATCTTGAGCAGGCCGCTCCAGGTGCGCATGTAGCCCGTGTTGACCAGGATGGCCGACGTGGTGGTGGTGGTGGTAGTCCTGGTGATGGTCACTTGGTGCGACATGGCTGGCTGTCTGCAACAAGACAACAACACATCAAAACACCCGGTCTACGGGTAAAATGACGTCACAATATGGTGCCCATGCCTATATGTTCGTAAACACATACTACTAACAACAGGAGACGCACAAAAAATATGGATTTATTTTGCTTTGTAATACACCCTTCACCAGCATGATAGCGGTGTCAAGCTGGTCCCTGGTGTATTACAACCTCAGCCGATATGTTCCGCATGTTGTGATAATTTTTTCACACGACGGAACTAGCGGTATCTTATGTTCCTTTGGACACAAAATCCTGTTGATATCAGACTGTTTTTAACGATCCTAGTGTTTCACACTTCGACATCAAATATGGACCCAAATCAGAATTTTCACTAAACAGTTACTACTGAATTATATTTAAAATATTTTTTCACAAGGAAACGACGACAGCCAACCTCTTATTGCAAAACTATATATATATAAAAGAAATTGACTTTCCGAGATGTAGCATACTGTCATTCATTTAAACATGTATGCGGATGCCTGTGTCGCAACAGCAGTAAGCACCATGAACTCCATAGGGCTTTTCACACAGTTTGCAGTACTGATTTAAGAATTCGTTAAGTTTTACTATATCTTTAATATAGGATCTGAGAATAAAAAACCAGTGGTATTAGCTATTGGTCCATTTGAATAATTCATGATTTGCCTGGTGACGAATCTACTAACTGTTAATCTATATTTGATGCAGTCAAATGTGCAATATGATTTACTGCAACCGACAGGAATCCTATCAACACAAGACAGTAGTTGGTAAGTGGCAGCCCACAATAGACAAGCTGGTTACGATAATTACTCGCTAAGCCACAATCATTTAGCTTCATGCTTCACGCTTCCACCTCAACACCACGAAAACAAAGCATACATACAACAATAAATGACCGTAACACGCACAGTCTTTTAGAACATCTATATGTAAGGGGTTTCGAAAATGATTCTCAACAACTGCGATTAGTTCTTTTAGGCAACCGTCAACCATCAAAAACGCTTTCGTTTTAGTGACATCAGCATGGACAGTATCGCTTGCCCTCAGTAGTGTACACGACCCTTTATATTGTGTAAACGAAAACTAATTTTTGTAGTCACATAAAAGACTAGAGAGGTAGTGACATCACAGAATACGACGACCTAGGTCCTTCCATTCATTTGTCAGTATAAACAGTGAA
This sequence comes from Vandiemenella viatica, assembly GCA_031002005.1. NCBI lineage: Eukaryota > Metazoa > Arthropoda > Insecta > Orthoptera > Morabidae > Vandiemenella > Vandiemenella viatica. The sequence continues at coordinate 138,942,988 of JARYHS010013630.1, read as the reverse complement.
CGACAAATTCTGGATATGAAGGCTCACACGATGGTCAGCTGACTGACTACAGTGAGCCGAGCCAGAGCCGCGTTGCGGGAGGACCACATTCGATTCCCCATCCACCCCACCGAGTCTTCGTTTTTCAATAGCCTCGAAACCACTCACAAGGGCACATGTGACCTCGAACGCTCTTAGATTCACAAGCGATCATAAACAAAACAGTGGTGTGTGTCATTTCCATGCAGAGCTCCGAACTTGTCTGGTAGCGGCATTAGTTGTACATCTGTTTTCAAGTGACGCAAGGCACTTTCGGTCCAAATATTTCAAAGAAACTTGAAACAACCTGATTCTTGGCAGAACTGCCCTGGAAGAAGACCCCAGAATGAGGGTCGAAACGTCGGCTACGATGAACATGACGCGGCGCCACCCGGACAGCCAAGAATCAACTGACTCTGGCCGCGGAAGCCTACGATTACATTTGAAACAACCTGTTCACGAAACATTCATATGGAGGCAAGCAAAAGTGGAAAAATGACTAAAGAACACAAGAAACGTTTTCTAAATTCAGTCCTTAGCGAACATGTAACAAATGAAAAGAGCCTATTGTGTGATTCTGGTAAGATCATGCAGATCGTACCCTTCTAGATGCAACTTTCCCAAACAAAGATGTTATGCTGAACATATTGCTACAGAAAACAACGAAATATTGCCAACCCCTCGATGTTTACTTCTTTCGGCAATATAAGCTCTATATCAGAAGGATTACTGATTTTGTAAGACTACTATGTGCCAAATCACAAGTGAAGATATATGATTTTTATCATGAAACTTCACTCTGTGATTTACAATCAATATGCTGCACCTACGTATAAGCCTACGTTGCAATATGGCGAAAGGAAGGTTATGACATTGCCATACCAACATCATGATTTGAAAATGTATTAGTGTGGCTTTTCGTATTGGACTGCGTGAATGCGAAAGTGATTAGGAATGTGATAACGTGGCTTTAGTGAGGTGTGCACATTGTTCTCTTCCACTTTGTTTTAACCACTTCATCGAAGTCTCGCATCTGCACGTTGAGGACTAATATAAGCACTATCAGGTGTGTGGTACTGCTGTATATGCGTGTTTTGGGCTATATTAAGTATTTTAAGCAGAGAGTTTTTGGGACTGGTGATTGAAAACGTAATGATATACTGACGTCATTGTGAATTACGTATAATTTCCTTCATATGGTATTGATATCTTGTCACTCTGTTTCTCTCTATTAAACTGTTACTTGAGGTAGAATGCAACGTTTTGCATCGAATGAGACACACCACTGTTTCGTTTATGATCGCTTGCTATTCTAAGCATGTTTCCGTGCGGTTCAGAGCGTGTCCCTTGTCAGTTGGAATCCAGGATGATTTCTTTTCAAAGGAGTTGCAATCCTCTCCCACTTCTAATGATCTCAAAATTTAAAGAGTGGCAGCGATTTATTTATCCTTCCCCGTTTCCGCTCATTTTTAATAACGACCTGAGGTAGTAAAAGTCGGAGGCAGCAGGGAAGGAACCTAGAGTAGAAGAGAACCCGGCTACAGGAGCCAGACTTGGAGCCTGTCTCGCCTTGCCGTTTCAACACTTATGAGGCTTTACAGCAACACGGAATTAAACATCACTATCGTCAAGAGATAGGATAGGCGAGTAAAGGCTACAAAGTGTTCTCATTGAGTACATGGGGACATTTTAAAAGTGACTAAGATAGAGTACTGGAAGCAGCTAAGTAAAGAACTTGCCCACACACAGAAAGAAATGGAAGCAGCCCGTGGATACGATATGCTCTCAACGATGCGAAAATTAATCCGTCGCATCCACGCATCTCAGTTACTTCTATTAAATTCTAACTGCATTCACAACCACCATATTTTATCAGAATCATATGGTTTTTTTAAACCTCTTCAGAATGGTGGCTACTTTAGATTGGAGACGACAATAAATTCAGAAGGCTTTCGGGCACTATCCAGTATCAAACGCTAACTAAAACATAATTCCGGAAAATATTCAAAGATAAAATAATGACTATGAAGACTTATAGATAACAGTATTTCTATTTTAACCTGTAAGAGAAGTGTAGATATTCTATTAGATACGAGAATAAAAAGTACTGATCAGTTGGCAACAATAACCAGGACGTCAGACAGATGTGCTAAAAAGATAACTGGAGGTCCGCAAAAAATGATCTCGGTCTAGAGATAAAACAGACAGCTGTACGAGTCTGGTGGTGATGTTCGTAGCCGATGACAAACAACAAGGCGAACCGGGCAGTCAAACACTATTCGTGTTGTGGCACCACTGGGTCCGGGTACTCCGTTCACGCAAAAAACTTGTTTCGCCTCCTAGCGATGAGAACACTGTTCTTTCAATGGAAACTAATGTAATAAACAAGAAAGCCGTCCGATAATACTCAGGTTTCGTAAACAATTGCGAGTAAAATTGAAGTCAAATTTATGGTCTGAGGGCTGTGAACAGAAAGATAACGCGACCTCTACGAGCGTGACCAAAATAACGAGAACTGAAAAACAGCTCTAATTTGAATTCCAAGTGCAGTTTCCCTGCTTTCAGTCTTCGCGAGCTCCTCTGAATCAACCTGAACAACAAACGCGGTCTCTCCTATGCCCCGTTTACACGATGCGAGTTCACTGGAACAAGTGTACTGTCTTGCTGCGCGCGCAGCACTGGATAGTCCACTCTCCTCGTGTAAACAGGCACAAGGCAGACTGTTGACTGAGGATAGTGGACTCGGTTCACGACCAACTTTTGGCGTGTGAGTTCAACAATCAAGATGGCGACAACTAACAAGTCGCTTAAGCGGAGTGAAGCAGAGACATTAAAATCTTTAGAACTGCATCAAAGTGAGGAAATTCCGTTCAATTTTAAGACTAAAAATTACAAAACAAGGATTTTAGAGACTCTGCTATCAAAAAATTGCTTCATAACGGTGTTATTTTTTAAGTATCGGAAAAATATTTCAAAACAGCTCTTGAAATTGACATACAGTTAGTCTTAAATGATACGACTCTATATTTTCACTTGCAACTTTGTTTTTTTTTAAGAAAAAAAAAGCCGCTGAGGCATTTAAACCATTTCTTTTTAATATCCACTCTTTTAACGTTTTTCTGCGTTTTATTTTATTATTCTTCATATCATTCAACATTATAATCAACAAATTAGCTACGATGTTAATTCCTCTCTGTAATATGGACATACTATTTTCAACAAGATCACAATGTAGGAGTAGAGAACTGTCCTCACAGTGGACAGTGCACTGTCTTCCTATTATTACTAGCATCCACTCTCTTACCCCCACCACCGACGGTCCGGCCAACTGTCGTTCCAGTCAACTCGCATCGTGTAAACGCGGCCTAAGCTCTCTATGCATAGTTCCATTTTCTCATTTTATGTACCCAGTACGTGGCATTCCTGGAAGTTGCACCTAATCCTTTTCTGCATGGTAACTTGTGTGCAGGCATCCTTGGTTTTTGTTTCTTTTTCTTTCTTTTTTGCTTATTGCTTTACGCCTTGTCGACGGACGATGTCATTGGATGCGCGAAAGGGCCAGGGAAGGAATTCGACCATGGCCTTTTGGCCTTTCGAAGGGGCCATCCCGTCTTTCACTTGGAGTGATCTGGGAAATCCACAGAAAACCCAGATTCTGGATGGCCGGACGGGGATTCGAAACCACGTCCTCCGGAATGCGAAGCCAGAACATTACCGCTCACCATCACGCTCGGTTCGGGAAGTTGACCTGTTATTTTCCATGCAATGCCGTTTCTCATCCACTAGGGCAGGTCCTCTAAAATTTCTGTTTGTAACTCTCTCTGTTGATGACCAATTGCACTAACAGCTCCAAGCAGTTGACTAGCCTAGCTGTTGAGGAAAGCAACAGAGACATTTTCTCGTGTGTTTGGTTGACCTCCTGTGTGTGCCGCTTGTTCCGTTGGGAGTGGTCGACTTCCTTCGGAAGCTGGTGGGTCTTGTCTTCCTCCCACTCGACTCGTGTTTCCAGGATTCGCGCGCCGCCTCCCAGAATAGCGCGTGACGGAAGCCCGCCCGGGATAGACTGTTGCTTGCGACACCAGCAGGGATACGCTTCCTCCTATTTAGTGTCGGTCTCTGCGAATCAGTGTCCTACTGAGCTGTTCAACGCAGTGACGTCAGCTTATGTTCGGCTGTTGACAGATACTGCATTGCTTTACTCACCAGAACTTTCACACACCTCTTGCTACTTCTTTTTACCGATAACCAAATGTGCTGCGGAATAGGTAACCAACTGGAGACACGAGTGATTCAACTTTGAGCGATGTGGAAGCGTCGTGAAATAACTCGTCGGGTTCCCATACTGGATGAATCCGACTCCAGCTTTTCATCCGGCCATACAGATTTCCGTTTGCAATTGGTTCATAAAATCAGTTGGGCTGAATAACGAGACGATGCCTCCTTTACCAAAAACAAACTTCCCTTCGTCCTTAAAGCTTAAATTCCCAACAATTACCCGAACAAGTTTCCAAACGACAACAGTCGTAGCAAAACACACTAGTAGTGGATAAAACACGGAAGAACATTATATCATCCTCAAAAGATAAATTAAAATACCGTACTATCGTCGGAATAGGTACATTACCCGGTACTTAACGGCAATCTGTTCGGTCTGTTACAACACATTCGCCATCGACAACGCTTGGAGACCTCGTGTCGGAGCTCACTGCAGCAACTGTGTGAACGTTTTAAACTAATGATAGTGCAGGATCCTTGTGTTCGCAGTTACGATTATAGCCCCCGAGGGATTCCATCCAGTTCGTTCTTAGCTACCCTTTAGTCGAACTCAGCACTACAGCCATGATACTGAACCACTGGTCTGTCAATATGCCAGTGGCTGCAACACGAAAACAGTTTGAAACAGATACTGACTGGGTGTTTCTGGGCCTCTCAGCGCTACATCATTTGTCGTAGGAGTTATAAGCAGCGGGCTATTTAGGCTCTGTAAAGGTAGTGCATCATGATCAGATTCCTGTTAATGTACCTCCAAGCTTCACCGGGAACTTATCGGAACGGGACATTGCTACTCGTGTCGGACAACGCTGTTTCACCGGGTGGCTCCTTGGACTGTGAAGATGTCATGGACAGACAGACCATTGAACTAAAACACTGCGAGTTGTGAGGTACTAGTTAATCCTGGCAGTAGCAGCCAAGTTGTGATAGTCTTCCACTGTAGTAATTAATTAACATTAACATGGATCCGTATGGAGTTGGCGAGCCTCTACTGTTCATATCGATTTCGCACCAAAATGATACAGCAGCTCCGTTGAGATAAAGATGCCCCCACTTTATCAAACACGGATAATTGGTGCCACTCACTAAACAAAATTGTTGATTAAGTCTTGTAAACATATGTAGAGATAAGCATTGTGCATACACAAGCCATGCTATAAAACAGCTCCGTTTATTGTTTTGCAAATTATTGGAGTGATAATGTCCTCAAGTCCTCGACGTAGTTTGCTTTCACATTACAACGGAATACCTCGACCTTAAACATTAAAAAAATGGGATTTACGGCTAATAGACGTCTAGTCATTAGAGTCGAGTACTGAGGAAAGAAGCAGAATGAAATTCTACCATCAGCTTTCAAGAAACCATCACGTATTCGCTTGGAATGATTTTGATAAAGCAATAGAAAACCGAAGCTTGGATGAATGGAGCGGGCATCGGCCCACGTCCTTCTGAATTCAGGCCCGATCAGTCCTAACATCAAGCACAGTAAATAGCGTAGTCACTGGCAATACGTCGTGCTTTTTTTTAAATTTTATATTCGGCTATACTAACATATCGTGGAGAGATTTCATTTTAGAGCGTCATATTGGCCTGAAGCCAGGCGAGACTGAGTGGTACGTAACTCGTCATATCAGTTGCTGAGAGTTAAGTGTAACCTGACCAGTGACGTATGTTCAATCCAACACACTTTCCTTTTCTTCAACGAACAGCTGGCTCAGGAAGATATCCTCCAGTGTTCAAGCCTAATTGTTGCCTCTTGTTCCTTGGGCACACGTTCCCGACATATATGTCGTCTATTGAACTATGCCAGAATATGTTCATTCTGTATCTGTTGTTCAGGATATCTTCCAAGGCCTGTCCTTTCGGCGCCTCAGGTTGCACTGATTTTCAGCCCATTAATTTTAGGCTTCACAAGATGATTGTTTTAGTGTTATAATAATTTTGACGCTCCGAAAATTTTTACTGATATCTAATCCTATAATCTGTACTCTTTTCATCATTTCGCTTCCTTATTTTATTTTTCCTTCACATATCCTAGTTACTTGTCTTCCTGCATAAAACTCCCAGATCGTGATGACAAATAGAATGCGGCACTACATTGCAGCAGTCCTGCTTTCCTGTTGCGGACTGAATGTTATATCAACCTTACCCTTCCAGCTGTTGCTGGCTGAACCGACAGCGGGTGAAGGTTAGTTTACTTGTTTGATTTACACAAGTGCTGTAGCTCATGATGACAGGTCGCTGGTTCGAATCACTATCCTGCCATCCACACTGCCCTCAGTCCTTTCCCGCTTCTAATGACCACGACGTCGACGAGGCATAAATCAATAAAAAAAAATAGAAATGTTGTCAGCTAGTCGATGTTAAAACACAAACTAAGAAATAGAATCGGTCTTTCATAGTAAAATTCGTATCATAGTTAAATCTCGCTTTCAACAGAACTCCACTTCCACAACATTCTCAATGATATTCTATATTGGTGCGAACTGTATTCGAAAATAACTTCCTTGGCAGTTGTTCCAGGTATTTCACTATACTTCAAAGTTCAGGGCGTTGTCCTGTTTCAATCTCACCTATTCCTTGGGCGTCATCCGTTCCTCTGGCCATTGTGATGTTAATTCAAAATTATTTATGGGAGTAGCTATAGATTTATCCACCCGTGATACGTGTTCAGCGCATCTCTTCTCGTATCTTTCATAAGTTTTTCACGTGCATTCCGACTGGTAAAACGACCGAGTATTGTCCAACGATTACTGATTTTACAAAGGATACTTGACGACTTGTTAATTTAAGTTGTAGATGTCCAGGCTTACTCCCACAGAAAAAAGAGTTACGGAAACGATCGCAAGTTAGGACTGGAGCTGTGTCTTTCGGTTGTATTGCCACATACTAGCGTGAATTTTTAAAGTTAAATCGTTGTTTATGTATATTCGACGTCGCAGCCTAAACATCTGAACTGAAACACTCATTAATTTCAATTTTTTGGATAATTGCCTCCTAAAACTAAGGTCTCTTGTTTTGTTTGAGGAAATCTGCTACCTGTATCTAATTCTTAAAATGGCAATGTGATCATCAGCGAACGACAATGTATTAATGAATGTATCAGCGTTAATTTTTATTCCTGGATTAACTAAATTATATGCACGGGTCGTAACAGCAACACGTGTATTAAATAAAGTAAATGAAATGTTGAATTCTCGTCTTACACCCTGATTTATGAATATTCCATCCGTCAACTTGCAATCAATGTCCAAGCTGACAGAATTGTTTTCATATAAGCTTTGTAGAACACTAAGATGTTTTGGAAAGAAATGTTTTTGCATGATGTTCCACATTGTGTTAATATCTACTCTACAGAACGCTTTGCCGTATTCAGTGAATTCTAGAGGCGTCTAGATTAAAATCAACTCTTGTTTATTATTTGCTTCTTAACAAATACATTACGTTGTCATCTTCTAAAGGCTTAATGGACTATTTTCTGTTTTTATTAATTTATTAGCTAGGTATTTCAGAGAATACAAATCTAATTAACGTCATAGTTTTTATCGACTCTTGTGTTTCATATAGCTGAGACGACTAGAGTCGTTTGCGAAAGGCGGTTGCTCGGAGCGGAAGGAAGACACAACGTCCTGGGACAGATATTCCCGTCTAACGTACTGAACTAATCCACTCACCACTAAAACAAACACCAATGAAGTAAAGTATTATACGGAAACAATAAGAACGATAACAGGGGATAGCGATTGCCAAACAAATAACTACTAGCAAGATTCATGGAGAATAGAAATCAAAATTGTAAATGTTGAGACTAAACATTTAAACAGAACTGAAAAATTGCTCAAAGTAAACTGAGACAACTGTAATTAACGAAAGGTGGGAAAATGTGGACTTCTTCAGAGAAATAATAGTAAAGGAACTGAGTTTCTGAAAAACATAGTTGTAAAATAGTTCTGAGCGTCCTGGGCAGAAGATTGATCTATGTTATATGATAAGAATAGTGTAATTTTTGTTAAAAGGTGGAAAACCGATATGAACTGGACCGAGAACGATTTTAAAAAATGTGAAATGAAGAAACAAGACTATAGTGCAAACACTATCTTTGGCCTGTCATTTGTTTGTAGCTTCGTATCAAGCTAACATCAGATAAAAGATGCAACACAAGGAAAACTCCATCTCAAACCGAACAAAATACCAGTAAATAGTTCAAGTGAGATCGTAACGATCTTGCCCCCTTTTTTTTTTTTTTTTGCTTATGGCTTTACATCTCGTCGAGGTCATTAGAGGCGACAAAGGACAGGGGTGGGGGTATGCAGAACGGGAAAGGAATTCGGCCATTCCCTTTTAAAGGAACCATCCAGGAATTCGCATGGTATTATTTCGGGAAACCATGGAAATCTCGATAGGCCGACGGGGATTCGAAACCACTTCCACCCGAATGCGAGGCCAAGTGCGTGATGTGCAAGTTAATGGTTGGCAATGACATGATGTATGAATGGAACATCAGGCAAGAGAGGATAATAGATTACATAGCAAAGAGGAAATAGTGGAACATATCTCCTAGTGACATACAGCTAAAACAGATTGAAGTTCATTGAGAATACTGAATGAAACATTATGGATATGGAATAAAACAAATTAAAGTTACCAAGACATTGGATGGCAGGGGATAATGCACTGGATTGAGAGGAGGGTGACATTATACGAAACACTAATGGTGAAGAAGGAGAATGGAAGTGAATGGGTAAGAAACAATGTAAAACAGAGTCATATAAAAACTGCCTATTGCGAGGCCATTCATATATTGTTTTTTTCAAAAAAAAGATTTCATAATATGTTATAGCTGTGGAATATTTGCTACAGTTTTGAGTGGAAAGATGGATTTTAAATGACAGTAACATGAAACCTTAACGAATAAATTACTTGGAAAGAACGGATAATCTTTGCTGAGTGGAGGAAAGGAACTGCAACTGAATGGATGCAGGCGTGCACAACTCACCACTTAGTAGCTAAGTGGGATGACGTTGCCACTGCTAAGCCCTTCGGAGTTCCGGAAGGGAGCAGCTGTGACCTACTGACGCGCTGTTTATCGCTGTAAATACCACTAAATAATCTAAAAATTCAGCAGTGTTAATTTTTAACAGTTTAAATTTTATGAAAGAAATGCAGACTTGGTGCTTTAGTGTTGTTGGAGCGATATTCCATTCCCGAGACTCTTAAAACAAGAAGAAAAACTGAAGGGTATGGAAAGAAAAGAAATAATGTCAAAATGATATCGTTCCGGAATGAACAGACTAATAGATATTGGTGGCCTCGAGGAAACTACTGGACCAGTGTAAATGATGCATCGTGTGGATTTAGTAAATACGTAGTGGTGACTCTGTCCTGCACACCGATTCCGTCATTCAGCAAGTGGAGTGTTGCTGATGCATAGGTCCCTAGCTAGTCGTTCAGGCTACACGCTGTATCTGTCACACTACCTCTCAGTATGCAGCAATAAACTTCGGTGAAGGTTAATTTCATAATTACAACGACCAGTACGGTAGGAGCTATATACATGTTAAGTATACAAACTCTTCTGATAGGTGCGCTGACAAACCTGTCCTATTTTTTTTCCATGCCATCTTTGACGGCCACGAAATACACTGAAGTAGCTGCACGTTTACCAATCCGCATGTACCAGTTTTGTGTATGTAAACGTAATTATATACGACTGCAGTAAATTTGAAATCTAGAACTACATATACCAAACTATCCTCGTAACAAAGCCGAGTTTGTTTTAGCGATAGAAGTTCTGCAAGGTCTTAGCCAGACATGATGAATTCTTGACTGAAAGAACGACTTTTGGTTTCTTGTATATTTTGACCGAGATATAGTTTCCGAAATTTCAAACGGTTTCTAACATTTGAGTTCCGCGGGAAAAATTCGTCCTATCTTCAAAATATGTATTTTATAGATCACAAATAAATCAATCTACGTTTCTTAGGTACAGAACCTCAATATCCACTGCTCTGACGATCTGTTTGTGTCGCCGATTGGTAATGAACGTGACAAAAAATCGTAATAAGGGCACATTTCTGTGGAATGGATCTGTACAACTTCGTCGGTAATGATTATTTTTTATTTTTCATTGTTTTTTTTTTTAATATATGCAACGCAACTTCTGGATTCGTTACATCCACCTGTTTCTATGAATTTTCACACTAAAAGTTTCATTTGGTACGAACAGTAAAAGACTAAAAAACGGTTAACGTTCAAGCCTGGCATTGGTAAACATGTGGGCTCGATCCCGGTCAGCGAATCCAGAAATCATTTTTCAATGTTTTTCAGAAATCACTAGAGTGTAAAACCGGACAGGACGGTTACTTGGAAGACCTTTGTTCGAATTCCGTTCTTTGCATCCAATCAGGCTCTCCAAGAAAAATTGAAAGAAAGGGGAGGGGGGGAACGCCCGCGTCTCAGGCCAGAATCCAACTGCCTTGTAAGGCGAGGTCAGCTCGCTACTTGATATTTGATATCCCTTCCCTAGGAGGAAAAGTCGAGTGGTGGGGTTTGAATGGTGGCGCATTTCACCCTCTCTCGAGCTAACACCCTATGTCGCTGACTCAACACTTTAGTTTATGATACGTGATGGTCAAATATTTTTTCGGTTAGTCTCCTACGTCCTACAACTTGACGATATAACTCGTCGTTCAGTATGAGAATCATTTCAAACTTTTAAACCGACTTTCTGCTCGACTTATCAGAGATAATCCTAACTGTATACTGCTTTATGTAGTGATGTTGTGGAGCACTGCTGTGGGCGCCGTGACCGCGTCACGCGTGGCGAGAGAGCCGTGACACCGTTGCGAGCCGTCGTCCTTGACACGCTGCTCACGTGACTCACACCCTCGCACCTTAATGCCACGTCACACTGACCCTGCTGCAGTCATCAGCGTCCTTCACAAATGCGAGCGCTAGCAGTATTCCAATGCACGCGGACGGTCGACAGAATCGCCGTGGCTGCCGAGACGGCGGTGTTGTATTTCCAAGAGTAACCTGTCACCCACCGACACCACAAACGTATCGGGTGGGACCGCTAGACCTTATTCGACGGCGACCAAAACTACAGCACACACCCAGCTATGATAAGTCGTTAGGAAGATTCCAAGGAATGAGTAGAACAGCCGTGAACAATCGAACGTAATTAAGTTTGACATGCTACCAGACAACTGGGCAGGGCCGGCGCTAGGATTTTGGGGCCCGGGGTAACCAGTTGCCCATCAGCTGGGCGGGCTCGGGTACATGTGATCCACTTACCCCCCCCCCCTCCTCCTAACGCCGGCCCTTTATTCCGCTATTACCTATGACCACACTAAACATCTGTTGATCTGACCAATGTGACTTATCTGTATGTCAAACGCGTAATCTTTGGCCAGCTCGGCTCGTGTTATTTCGTTTGTGTGACATACTTTTTTTGGAGGATAGTGGGGACCATCCCTCTATTCGCCTAAGTGACTACAGAATACGCAATCGCGGGTTCGTTGCTCAGCGCTTAACGATGTGCCTACCCGCCATTGTGGCTGCTCTAGTTAAGGTGCAACCATGCTGTATCGGGGAAGTAAAGGGGACGATGTTCAAGTCCTCGACCCTCGTATCAGCCGTCCAGACTGCATGTTTAAGGCGGGTTCCTGCAACCACCTACGTGAGTGCTGGGACGATTCCCTATCTCCGCTTCATAAAACACACATTTAACAAGCAAAAATACACTTATCAATGAAGTTTTCACTGATACTGAAGTTTGGACGAGCCCATCAACGACGCCTCGACACGTCGTTTGGGTGTTTATGAGCTTGTTCTAGACGTGTGCACCGTTGGGCGTTAAGTTGTTGTGGCTTCCGCCCTGTCCATTGGGGAGATGCGGGACTAGCAGAGAGCTTTCAGCTATACGGCCAGGTTAGGGAGGGCCTTCGGCTTGGTTCGTGGTGGGCGTCGCGTCCGCACGCTCCTCGTGGACGTTCTTAATGGGTGCTGAAGTGTGCGTTACATCATCGTCCCCGCTGTAGTGGCAGGTAATTATTCATGCCCTAAACCAGCGGCGGGTACGGCTGCTGTACAGCTGGGTAATTTTGGTACTGAGGTTCGTGTGTGATGACCGATAGGTCTAGTATTATCTAAGCTTCACTTGGTCCCAAAAGGTCAAACATAGGAACTACCGCCTGTACCGCCGCACTGTGTTGTACAAACGATATTTCGACGCTTAGCTCCGCTGTCTTCCTCTGATGTGAAAAAAACAAAAACAGATTTTTTTCGTATTTAAGGAAGGTGATGGAGCTAGTTTTTCCAACACAGGCCCGTGAAAACTTGATTGCAATCACCCGCCGATAAAATCACTTATCAAATAGAACACTAGTAACGCGTTTCACAGACAGATGGCAGCACACAGCTTCCCCAATAGAGCACGTCTTCCTGGCAGAGGTGGAAGACGCGGGAAATAAAACAAATTGTGTCACCAAGGGAACCGAACAAACCACATCGATCTCGGAAACCACAAAGACGAAAAATACGGTGAATTCTAACGAAGAGCAACTCTGTTGCCCGAAATATGTCAGCCATCACGTCAACGCCGCGTGTTTCCGGAGGGGGCTGTTATTTGTTGTTTACATCTACATGAATTAGCGTCCACCGGCCACCGGATGTGGCGGTCAACCCAACATCCGGTCCAAGAACGCAACAAGTCTCCCAACACCGCACCATGGGAGAAAGCTTCCATTCAGTCGCCAAGACACGAGAATCTGACCAGGCCACGGGTCATTGCAAGCGCGTGTTGACGTTACTATATCGAAGAACACTAGGAAAGGTAGAAATCTCTGTGGTGTCATTGTGAGCCAGGTGGTAGCGATAGAAGAATGCGTGAATGCTGAAGTTGTCAGCTGGTGACTCAATAAATTTATGCGCAAGCTACACCGTCTGTGGCAGCCCACAAGTATCACTAACGTACTGGGTGACGTCATCCTTGACGCCAAAGACACATTAAAGCCTGCCGATACACAAGAAATATTTGCTCAATATTCGTTCTCGGTACTTAGAGTATACGCTTCGTTCGTGCATTTTCTTATCTCACAGTAGCGAGCTGCTGACATTAACTTCACGAAGGAACTTGCGTAAGAACTCAGCAGTGATATACTAACCGATCCAAAGATAATCGCACCCTTCGGCGGAACAAACTCATAAAAGAATGAAACAAACGCTTCCAAGGTTCATCGACTTGTCAGAAACATTCTTCATTGACTTAATGGACAAAAAAACTGCAGTAAAAGTGTTCTGAAAGTAACATCGAATTTCAACCTGCTTCAGGATAAGCGTTTTTGTGTTTATTGAAACCACGCGCAGGGCCGGCGTTAGGGGGGGGGGGGGGTAAGTGGGTCAAAAGTATTCGGGCCCGCCGGCTGATGGGGGGCCCCGATCACTGATTGTGGGGGCCCTCAGGCCATGAAGCCAAGAATCCGCCCAGTCAACAGGGCTCCCAGTGATAAGGCATTGCTCACCGACACCTGGTCTCGTGGCAGATGCTGGAGTATCGCCGTAGCTCTCGTTCCTTCACCTCAGATGCACAGTTTCCGAAACTTCCCATCAATGCCAACAATCTGCGTTCCTTCTGCTGGCTACTATTACGATGATCTGAGTATTGCGTAACGTGAACACGAAGGGGCTGACGTGACTTACAACGCTTATTATCTGAGTAATCTTTAAAGAAACCAATCTATCTAATGGATTTGAGGCATAAACGCAAAGAGGAATCTCCGATACGTCGAGGCTGCCAAACTGTATATCCCGTGGTTGGTTCTAATTTTGCGTAAGTCTTGCGTCTTAATTTCTAATGGAAATAATATATAGCAGACAAAATCATTAAATTTTAGTCTGTATACAAACTGCGGTAAAAACACTAACGCTAAGGAGACCGTATGTTGTTGTAGGGAGTATGTGCAAAGTGATCGAAGAAGTTCATCTAATGTTCTTTAATTATATACGGCGATCCATAAAATCTCTTCTTCTAAAGTAATTATTACTACTGTTTTAAACATTTTACAGTCTCAGCACAAATAATTCATTATTAAACAACAAATGCTCTGATATTAAAAGAGATGTTTCTTTGTTAAATGTTTGGGACGATTGAAACTTTTAAGCAAGGTCCAGGTTATAGAGATCCCGGGAGCAAGCGGTGTAGCGTTTGTCGAAAGTGAAGTGTAACGTTGAAAAACAACATTGAACTTGACTCAGCAGCCGGCTGCGTGGCTAATGCTACGGCCACACTTGCGTTTTCACGCAGAGCCCTAGCTGGGGAGGAAAAAACCCGCGAACTGGAAATCCTGCAGTTATTGTCAAACTGGCGTGTTCTTCCCGGGCGTGAAAAACACGACTATCCTATCCCGCTCGTGCATACACCAGCAGTTTTTCCAGCTAGAAAGGTTCAGTCATCTTCTGCTTGCCAACTTGACTGGTCTCGAAATTATTAACAGAATACACTAATTGCATTACGTGCCGCGCTAATAGCTGTGCGTCGCTGTCGTCGTGGAAGGAGAAAGTACTGGATCCATCCCGTACTGAGCGACAGGTCAATGAAGGGAAATTTTGTGCTCCTACAAACAAAGTTAAAAGAAAATCCCATAAAGTTTTTCGAGTACTAGAGGATGTCTCTTCCCTCATTTGAACTGCTCCTGTGAAAAATGCACGAGGATCATTGCCGTGGCAAAATAGTTATGTTAACCTCCCTGACTAACTTATTTCAAAGCGAACCTTGCATAGTTCTGTATAATATCATACACACAGTTTATAAAAATCTGAATAAATTTTCATAAATTTGCTTTTGTTTCTTCATCAGACTCTTCCCACTTGCCTTCCAAAACGGCAGAAGTTACTGCTATCCATTAATTCCTCTTGATTTATCTGTTTTTTATAATCCAAGTGTTTTGGGTCGTACAAACAGGAGTGTTTTTGCACTTGTAGTTTGTAAGTTCACTATCTAAGCACTCCATAATATCAGTAAACAATGAAAACGCAAGAAACACGCGCATGGAGGAAATATTTATTTTCTCCATGATCACGCGGTGAGTTATATTGTCTCTGCCCACCAATGTGGCCACTCACTACAGCGTGAAATCCCGCTGACGAATGGGCCGGGGCGCATTTTGTTACGGCGATCTTGAACACGCGCCTTCCCCCACTTCCCGCTGCGTGAAATCACGCCTCTCTGGTCGGTCCCATATACTTCAATGTAGTTCATATATTCGACGGGATTTCACGCACAAATTCGGCGTGAAAATACGCTGGTGTGGCCGTAGCCTTACTGCGCAGAGGAGCTGCACGGTGGATCGTGGTGGTTCTCGCGTCGTAACCACAGATTTCAGACGGTTTTCCGGCGAGTGCCATTACCCTACCCAATCTCCGCCACAAACTTACACAAGCAAAAACAAAAAATACTACTTATCACACACAGAACATAGTTACAAGTCTCACAGACGGATGCCAGCACTTCACCTCCTCCATTAGTAGACTACGTAATACGTCCTGGTAGTAGGTATAAAATGCTTGGCGTCAGCAAGGACATGCGACGTAAAACCAAAACTCCAAATCCGGCCAAGCGAATGATGAGTAAAACTCAGAGGCAGGCCACCTCTAATGATGGGAAAAGTTGGTGAAGACGAAGGAAACTTGAATCAACTTGTGTTGATAAAGGCAGTCTCGATTAAAAATAGTATTCAAGACATCGAAAGCAACGGAAATATAGTAGATGAAGTTTAGAAGTTTAATGTCACCTTTTAGTTCTCCGTTTTCTGTTTACTTTTCGGTGTAACATGCCTGAGGTCATTAGAGGCGGAAAAAGACTGGAGGCAAGTAACAGGGAGGAATTCTGGCATGTCCTTTTGAAGGAACCATCCCGGTATTCGCCTGGAGTGATTTGAGGAAAAATCACGAACAATTAATTTCATTTTTCTATTTATCATTTCAGTTATAAGGGGTACGCGAGGTTGAGTTCTTTCTTGAAGTGGCATTCGGAAAAAACTAATAGGGAACCACTGCGCTAGGTGACTACGGGGTATCCTGCCGATATGCCGAGTGCGGTATATAACTCTTCGCTCCTTCAAAATCCAGTATGGTGACGTTTTAAACCATGTATGGGCAACCCCCGGCCCCCGGTACCGGCCCGCGAGAGATTCAGAAATTTCAAATAATGTCCAAAAAAAATCTGTATTTATTCAAGTCATAGAAACTAAAATCTATAAATAATATTATTAAGCGTACGCAGTGGAACGCCACAGATGGAGTCGTAAATAATAATAATAATAATAAAAACATGTGTGAATTTGTATAGCCTTTTTATTCACTACTACCTACTTATTTCTTACCTACGGCCCGCGACGTAATTAAGTCCCGAAATTGCGCCCTCAGCTAAGCAAAGGTTGCCCATGCCTGTTTTAAACGAATGCAGCCACACTGACTGGTAGGATGTGTAAATATAAGCCGACAACAGTTAAGGGAGCGTGCACAAACTACGTGGCTCGGTCTAGTGGGTGGGGGGGGGGGGGTAGGCTGGAAGGCTACGCTGGGCTACGTGGGGGGAGGGGAGGGTTCGAAGCCAGGCCACGTAGCTTTCCTTTCATAACATTTTTCACAATTAAAATGAGGAATACAACTCACAACAGCATGTGAATATTTATTTCCCTCAGTTAATTATCTTCGTATGTAATTTACAATAGTCTGACATGAGAAAAAATCTTCTGGAATCAAAAGGGAAAAAAGCTGCGTGCTACGATGGAGGGAGGGGGGGGGAAGTTCACATTAGGCCAAAATGAAGCTACGTGGTTTATGCACGCTCCCTAAGTCGCAGTAGACCGATATCGAACTAATGAGTCACCAACGGTAGAAGCGGCTGTCCACGGGATCCAACTGATGTGTCCGTTAGCCAAACAACGCAAACAAAGAATATTTTTTAAGACTGTAAGAAATTCAAAACAGAACAGTGAATTAAAACTACGAATATTTTTTAAAACGGGAATTGTGACGAGAACTATGAAAACTTTCTCCTTTGTAGCCGATAACTATATTTTCTGGATGTGAGAGGGATCTCCTATGTTAAACTTACTGTCTTATGTCGGGCTGATAAACTGGAGTCGCGTTATGAGCTGCTCTAGATCCGCAGGTTCTGACTCTGATAAACTTGTCGCGAATTCAAAATCGCCCGTAAATAAAACTGCTAGCAACAAGTGATTTCATGTTATACGAACTGGTAACATTTTACATTTGTGACGCATTCCCTCTTTGTTATGGCTCAACTTAAAACTTAACGTGGAATCACACCTAAGGAGCACCTAGCGTGGCTTCTAAAGAGAAAGTCCTTTAAAAATCTCCTACCGACACTAGAATATGAACCCGGAGCGATAAAATTTGATTTTATTAATCATGTTTATATAACAACATATTCAACAGAAATAGGAGAACAGATGAAGGTGGTTCACGTTTGTTGTGGAATGAGAAACTAACGAACTATTAGGTATTCTCTGGTAACCACCCTTGAATCACAAGTTAGGCACTCAATTCTCACAGCCTTCCTAATATTTCCATACTTCATAGGGTGTTTTTTTTTTTTTTTTTTTCGCGTTGCGAAATATTTGTCTGCTCTCTTCCATTTTGTTGTTAATAAGTCATACTTGTCCAATCTTATTCTTGTTTGTAACATCTCTGCGGAGTATTCGAATGTCTTTCCCTGTTGAATCTTTTCATATATTTTTAGCGTGCTCTTAAGAAAGTTTCCTTTGTTGCTTCCTGCGAGACAGGTTTGCAAACTGGTAGGTGTCTATTTCAGAAGGTACTTCCCTGGCTACTTCACTTGCAATAAAAAGCCTTTATATAATAATCTTAGCATTTTGAAGCAAACGCGCGTACTTGACAAGTCAGTAATACAATATGTCATAAAATCTTTCCTAACTGAAAAATTTTGTTCCCCTTTTTAAGCTATTATAGAATGAGCTACGTCTGAATGTTTCAAATGAACATTGGCGACAACATGTCACTGCGTTAATAGCATGTCGAACTGATAAGCGTTATCAACACCTGCTGTATCCTCTACGACTACTTCCAAAAACTTCTCCCTGCTGTGAATGAAACACCTGAAATAGAACAGATTAAACAGACGATCCTATATTCGGATAATGACAGTCACATATAGTAACAGCGAGCTGGTGCAGTCGTTGTGTTTGAGAGTTATTGTGCGAGCTAGGCTGGACGGCGGACTAGAGGGCGTGGCACCTATGACCTGGATCTGCCGGCTCGAAGCCTCCACCCAGTAGCATCTCGCCATAAGAGTGAACACTGCAACAACGGGATCCTTGTGTTCCTCTCATGACGCAATACGCGTTATCTGCAGCGCTCCTGACATTGCTTCGGTGATTCATTCCGGAGCTCACGACGCCTGTGTCAGCAGTGCAGTGTTGATTACTGTTTGATGCTCCACTGTTGACTATACATATGAATATGGCCGAAAAGTTCTGAGCCTTCATCGAACTCTACACGATAGTGTACGTTATAATGGAAAAATATTTTAAAGAATGGCGTAGAAAGGTTATACTTGTTTGCAGAGAGTAAAAATAACAAAACTTTCATATTTTCTGCATATGGGATTTCAATCCAATGATGTTGTCCGCAAATTTTCAGTACAACTTTAAAAAAAAATAGAATCCTAATTCGGTTTGATTCTAGATCGCGATACCACTACGCCATCAGCGCTACAAAATTTAGTAAAAATCTCTTGAAATTTTGGTTAATTCGTTGCTGTAATGTGGTCTTGACATTTCAGCTTCTCTTGGTTGCAAAAGTTACAAGAAATTTGCGATAGCAATACGATTTCCACGGCTTAATGATTTGAACTACCCTGATGAATCGATGGGATGCAAATACCGCATTTCTATTGCCTCTTCTCCTGGTCCAGACAATATTTGAACCTAGCCACAATCGCTAGGAAGAAAATAGAATAATTTCCGTTGATGCGATCCCTGTACCGCTAATTGTATTGGCATTAATTGATTACAGCGTTGTGACGGTATCGTGATCCAGAATTAAACCCCCAGGTCTATGTTACCAGACACAATTCAAATTGTAGAAAGTAAACAATTCACCATGAACATGGTACTGTGATGGTTTTCATTTTTATTTAATCACTACCAAAGCCTTATAATGCTGAACACAACTGACATTTCGTAGCGACACGAGGAACAGGAATTACAATACGTAACAGCGATATGGAGCGACTGCGTACCTGCTAAAGTGGACTCTGGAAGACAGAAAAGTTCGATCTTTGAGCTAGTGGCAACATTATGGCGATACAGCACAGCTTCTATAGTTGGCAGCAACTGAAAGGTTTGGTTCATTATTATGGAGTCCACAAATATGACATTAAGGCTAAAACCATGACTCCATTCTACACTTACGCTTAATTAATGTGAAGCTTTGTGGAAATAGAGGTAAATAAACAACTTATATACATCATATGGATTACGAAAGAAAAGTTAGATGTGAAACAGACGGTGCCTAAATGGGATAAAGTATAGGAGATAAACACGAGCACACGGAAATTACAGTCGAGAAGTCGAGTTGAGGTGTTGGTGGTACCCACCTGGTTGAACGCGTGCTCGATGCTGCTGGCTGGCCGGTGGTCGGTGTTGTGACGCGGTGGCTCGCTGCCTGGCCCACGCCGACCCCCACCACCGCCACGCCCAGTGGAGGGGGCACGCTACTTGTTGATACCGCACACCCACAACAAACACTCCTCACACGCCAACTCGCCTTCTTTCTTCTACACAATTTCCTTTCTTCGTGTTCAAATTCGTCAGGAACGACAAAGTGGACTAGCTCTGTAAGTTTAGACAACTTGAGTTCCTTCAGAATACTACAAACTTTAACTGGGAGTGGAGGAGGTTAAAGAAGTTGGTGAAAAGGGAATAAAGACACAGTAAGGCACGATTTGTAGTTAAAAAGGTTGCTTCAAGGCGCTCCATTCTCCACAAATGTAAAGTTTTCTAGTTCCAAGACAATTAAGTGGAAGGGGCCTATTATTATGATTTCAAGTTACGTTGACATTATCGATGGCTATTGAGAGTGTATGCTGATAGAAAATGTAGGTTGTCTCCTATAAAGGTCGAGCCCGAATATAGTACCGATGATTTTCCGGTGTCGGGTTCGACGGTTTTACTATCGTCGGAGGATACCGAGGTATCGGCCACTCCGCAATAAATTGGATTGGAAATAGAATAAGTAAGGAGCATACGTATAGTTTGAGACACATAGCTTTTCATATTCAACAAGATCACATATTTCGCTGGGTTCGGGTATGATTCAAAGTCTTGGTTACGGTTGAAATTTAGTGTATTTGATTTTTGGTGATCGAATTAAGGAATTATCTGATGTCTGTCTAAGACTTATTTTTTTCACGTGTACATGTTACAATTTATAATGTATGTTCTGAGAATTATATGTCGTCATTGTGAAGACAGTTAGTAAATAGGATGAGAAAACGAAACCGTCGACTAATCTTAAGGATACGGTTAGTAAATTTGCTATTGTAATCGTAGATTTTCCTGGTGAATTTGATAGTGTTTATGGTTGCAACGATAATGTTGCTAGTAGCTCTGGAATGTTGCACAATGTTTGCCAAAAGTCAAATGATTATTCAGTGACAAGTGATTCTCTGCAGGAGGGTTGCACACCTGAAAGGAATTAATGATGGCAAAGGAGGTGGCTAAAGATTGATTTATGAAGAATATTAATGATGCAGGGGGACCACTGAAAGATGCGTCTAGAAATTTTTATGGCTGTATTAGAAAACTGAGGGGAAATGAGGGTGTTGAGGCAATTATAGATAAGAATGGAGGAGAAGTTCCTCAGGATTTGAAAGAGGTATAGTTATTGAGTAACTGGTTTAAGGAGACCATCAGGGACTATGACTCAGGAATGGGAGGGATAAATCGGAGAACGAGCTTATCCACACAATTAGAAATGAACAGACTAACAAATTTGAAATTCAATACGAAGATGATATGTAGGAACTAAGAAATTTATTTAAAAAAGGGGGATGGTGTAGATAATATTAGTACGGGTGTCTTAAAGATAGCAGGATGTGACATGTACCTTATCTTGAAACGTTATTTAAACTGAGTCTGGATACTTGATGCTTGCCAAATGGCTGGAAAAGTGCAATAGTTGTAAAGAAAGGGTGACAAATAGGGTCGAAAATTATAGGCCAATCAATCTGTCATCAGTTGTAGGTCTGTGAGGAACGTAGGTGGTTTTCAGATCAGAAACATGGCTTGAGGCAAAGATATTCCTGAGAATCTCAGTTGGTGGGATATATGCAAGATATTTCGGATGAAACGGACAACGGAGACCAAATTGATGGCGTTCAAAGGCTTTTGAAAGAGTGAGCCATAAAATGGTGTTAAGTAAGGTAAATAAGGAATGGATGAGAAAGTGATTTGCTGAGTAGAAGAATTTTTAAAATGTAGAAAGCAAAAAGTTAGGGTACAAAATGAAATGTCAAAAGAAGTGGAAGTGAACATGGGAGTGACACAGGGTAGCGTACTGGGACCATCGCTATTCGTTCTTCTAATGAATGATTGTATTAATGGTTTACTATCAGAAGTTAGAGTATTTGCAGATGACATAATGTTATATAAAAGGATCAAGACGGTAAAAGACAGTAAATAGCTGCAGGCTGATATGGATAGTATATCTAGCTCGGCGGGTCAGCATGGGGTGAAGATAAATGCAAAGAAATGTCGGTTTATTAGGTACACAGATTAATGTTGATTTTGATTATGATTATAAGGTGGAGAAGGATATGTTTGTTGAAGACTTGAAATGTAAATATCTTGGCGTAACATTTGATAATAAACTCAACTGGGCAGGACACATTTTACAAGTAGGGAAAGGTTTCCAAATCGTTCATTTGTTTGAAAGAGCGATGAGAGGGTGTACCAAAGAATTAAGGGGACAGGGTTAAGAAACGTTGGTCAGACGATTGCTTGAATATGATGGTGCTGTATGGACACACATTTTGGGTATCAAATACAGGGGTTGGAAGGGGAGTTAGATTTGTCTTTGGAAATTACCGCAGAACACAATCAGTAACAGATATGGTAAGAGAAGCTGGAATAGGATTCATCCGAAGACAGAAGGAGAGTGAAGAAAGTTTTGGGAGTATACAAGGTGGATATTTGTGATGAGGCATGGGAAGATATTGGTGGTAGAATTAAGAGACCGAGCGTGGTGGGTGAGCGGTAACGCCTCTGGCCTCGTATTCGGAACCACAAGCTGGCACCCGAGTTTAGGCACAGGGGTGTGAATAGATTTTCTTTTGTGGGGAAGGGGGTCAGGGACTGGGATAATTTACCAAGGGAAGTGATGAAAAATTTACCTAAAACAATTAAAAAGTTTCAAATTGAAATTCATAAAGGGTAAAAGTAGGTAGGTGATGAAAAATCAGTTGGAGCGAAGAAGAGGGTGTAGGGACATTGTCACCGGAGCAATCGCAATCTAAATTAAATTAAAATCTTTTCTCTGAACAAACATTAAATACCATCCAAAATTTGCTTTTTGACAATGATCCTCGAGCCTGTAAAGTCTTCTGGAAGCCATTCTGTCATCAACTCTGAGACTGCAAGCTCTGAAAAAGGAAAAAAAACCGGATGATCAGTATCAGAGAAATGACAAATACCATGGCTAATTTTTTAAAATTATTATTATCGGTAAGGAATATCATCTTACATCTTGATTTTTATCACATGCATATGGTTCCCATGCATTTGTTGAAATGTAGAACAAATCAAAATCTGCTGTTACTTATCTAACCCTTGATGGAAATCAGAATCTTAAAGACATCGCTTTAATTGTTCTCACCAATCTCTGCTCTGATGTTTACACACAAAAGTTGCAGTGAATAAATTGAGTTTGCCACCTTAAAACGGAGCTGGAATCTTACACACATAAAGAGCAATGCAATCATCATATTTATAGCTCCAGTAGTATTTAATCGCGAATGGTAGAATTGTGTTTCACAACACTTTGGAGATAAGAAGAAATAAGTTACGCTACTACACGTGTCTGCCGTGATCAATGTGCCGCGGTATCGTCTTGCAATGTAACACATTCCAGTGTAAGTCGTACTCGCGTAACACAGCTAGGGTGATGCACGTACCTCGCGTATCAGGTTTATTTTTAAATACTTCGTTGTAGACGTTGAGGAAGTTTATCGCTAACGAAGTTCCTAGAAAAACAAAAGATAACGACGTCGCTACGGCAGTAGGATATTTGTGCAGTACTAGAGTGCGTTACAAGAAAACGGAATTCCGATAGGAAAGTTAAGGCAACGATATTTACAGATAAAACGATTATCTACGAAGATAAACAAATGTTTCTAGAACCCTATAGAATGACGAAAAGGAATGCCCTGTACTAGCAAGAAGAGCGAATTGTTAGTAGACGCAAGTGAAAGATCACTGAAGATGGAAATTACGGTGGATGTCGTGTAAAAATTTAAATAGTTGGTCGAATGCAAGACGGCAGACAGAAGAATAAAAAATGAGATCATGAGCAGATTGCAGAATTACTACGAAACGTTTACCAGTTTATCAACTGTTAGTACCGGACAACAATAACTCCAGAAAGACTATAATTGTAATGTATAATTGTAATAACATTTCTATACTACCATATTCAGCGGAGTCATAAATCATGACAGAGAAGGATTGGTGAAATCCGGGAAGATGAGTTTTCTGGGATGTATAATGGGTAAAACAACTCGAAACTGAGGTAAACATGAAGAACCGTAGACAAATGATCGGAAGGAGAGTGGTAAGTTGGTTTTTTCATGCCAATGTAAGGATTACAAAATTATGAAACTAAACGTTGTCCGGCATCTACTATGCAGCTCTTAACAGACAGTTATTTGATCTTTGAGGACCTCTCAAACATCAACTGCCAGATTCGAACACTCAAATTGTAAACTAAATCGTTACTGCTATAATCTACTAGCTTTTTCAAGTCTAAGCATTCTGTAAGTCGTATTGAGTTGTTAATATTGCCTACCATCCTTTATTTATTTTTATATTTAACAGAATAACATTATTAAGGGTAACATTGGTGAAACATGTTAATTATACATAAAAAAGACAAAACATAACCTACGCTGACATCAGAGTTGAACATACATCACCGAATAGCATCAGACGTCTGTTTCTCAAAATCATTTTTCTGACCCGGATACAACTTTGTAGAGCAGCATCAGTTACGCCAGAAACTAAAAGAAAAAAATCCAAAGAATATAAAATAAATCCATAATCGCGTCTTTTAAATCGGATTCGAAAAAGGAGGAGAATTTTTATTTGATCTATTTTTCAAGTATGTTAACTCGTAACTTCGGCACAGGAGAATCGATTTTGATAATTCTGTTTTCGCTGGGGAGGGTTTACTCCAGCGGTAGACCCAACTGAATTTTACGAGGAGCAATGGTTGTATCCCAAGATACTCCTCAACGGCAAACTGTGTCTGACCTCTGTCTTCGGCATGAAAACAAATAATTAACATATACTCCGGTCGTTGTCCCACGTAAATTTAATCGAAATGCGGGCCATAGAAATTTTCTATCATTAACTATAGAGACTTTTATTTTACGTAAGATGTTCTACTAGGACAGCGTGAAAGGCCGTAAGGATGTGGAGATTTCATACACGAACAAGCAATGTATGTTATTTTTATTATTTTTTTAATAGTGATAAGACGTCCTAATCTTATACAAAGAAACAAAATCTACAGGTAATGATGAAAAGAAATTTCCGGTTATAGTGTTGTTGCAAAACAAATCCTTATTGCAAACAGTGCATGGTGCACCTCTGAAAACACTCGGCGCCTTGTGAAAATCTTGTTAGTCGCTTGTAATATAGCATATAATCTATATGTTCGTGAGTGGGACGTTTCATCCGGCATCCTTTATACTGAACGAGTTTGAAAGGCATTCAATCATAGTGAACGCTGCTTCCCATTTTCGTCCGACAAACGTTCTCTTACCAAAGAACCTGTTTTAATGCTAAAGACACTTTCTTTCAATAGCTTCTACTAATTTCTATTCCTGTTTTTCTAATCGCTCTTTCCTGATACGAGAAGCGTTTATAGTAGGCGCACCGGTATTTGCAATTGAAAGATCTCTGAAAAATAAAAAATAAAACATTTAAGCAATTAATATCAAACTAAAACGCCACCGCAAAGTTGGATATTAATTGTGATAATAGATACGACAGTTTTTGGCATATATGCCAAGTCAAAAATAGTACTGAAGAATGTTGTTAATAGCCAGGTTTACTCTCTAGCTCCGTGCGTGCGGTTGCTGTCCCGGCGAGGACATGCAACGCTGCGCATCAAAATGTTAAGCAAAAATTGCTTGCAGTAATATTTTTTCTTATATTCTTCAAAAAAATTTATAATGCCTGAAGCGGTAGTTTCCGTAACTATTATTCGCTTTGCAGTGGACAGCTAGTTAAGTATTAGTCGATTTTACATTTTTTTAAATAGTTTTACTTTATAAGATATCAAAAGTCTTCGTCTCTGCGTCCTCAACATGGTGCGGTTAGTGTGTGGCTCCTCTTCGTGGAATAGTGCATCAGTGTCTGCAAACATTAGTTAAGTTGCGCGTTTGCGTGATGTCATAGCGCGAAGTAATACCGTGGCAAAACATACCAGGTATGTAATAAAGATTAAACGAGTGAATACAGATTTCTCGTGGCACTGTAAGCACCTTAGGGAAGATGCACCGTAACCATAATGTTTGCGATGTTATAAGAAGCAAAGGAAATTAAAATGTTTATGTTTTCAACCAATAATTCCATTTATAACAGATATTTTTGTGACAGTGAGTGATTTATAACTGATAAGGCAGTTCTGAAATTATTCTGGTGTAATAGGCCGGCTAGTACCCATGTTGTTAGTTGGCTTGAGGATGGTTTTGATTCTGAGGGCTTTAGATAGAAGCGGACTTTATGGTGAAGTTTGACTAACCTCAAGCTAAACTCTTCTAAACTTCTTGCGATATCTTCTTTCTTGAAGATAACTTCCATCGCAAGTCTTCCGAATCTAAACAATTTCTTGCGGACTGCGGAAATGTGTTGTCAGGAGGACACCCCACGCCCTTGGTAAGTTTGAGAGCGTTAGGCGGGAAAAGGCCAGGGCATATTGAAGCCTAGCTGAGCGTCTGCCTAATAAATCATTGTAGGCGACTATCAACTTAGTAATTCCAGTTATTTATTGATCGTGAAGAACTAAGTGAAATTCGTGATTATTGTAGGCTACAATTTTTCCACAGTTGCTTGTTAAACTAATAATTAATAGTTTCAATGAAATTCAGTTGAGAACGTGATCTGCAAGTATAATCCCAATAGCCTTTATAAACAATAATTACTGAACTGGCCGCATATATGAATGCTAGAACATGTTACTCTACTGACTGAATGACGAATTGCTCACAATGGAAGCATGGGGGTGAAGCAGAGCTAACGAGACACGATGTGGCAAATAGCTACCTCGTTTGGTCTAGCTGGTATCGATCGACGAAGTGATGATACCGTACACCACCTCGGTGATCAGAGTAACAACCACTGTGTCAGATTATAAGCAGTCTATTGATAAACAACTGTCTCAGAAGGTCAGAATTTGTCTCGGATCTTTCACTAGTTTTACATTTAACTAGGCAAATTCTTGGATCGTTCCAATAGGAATGCGTGTAGAGAATGGTGGTTCTCTTGAAAATGAATTTATGTCGCCAAAAGGGGAGAAGATTACCAAGTTTGTAAGGCTTTTATAATCGAAGATGTTCTTTTTAAATAATGTCATAAGAACAAAGAAACTTTCATTTGACCTTGTTTGTCACATCTTTGTGTTCTTCCTTTCCATTTGCTTTTTATTTGAGAGCCCTTTCCGTTTGCTCTAACCTGTATAGTGCACTGCTCTGTATTTTTTTTATCCCCTACATCATTTATTTTTATCAATTAATTTATTTGTTTTCGTTAAGGTATTAGATTACTTGGTTCCTCTCCTTACGCCATAACCCAGTCTCATTTTTTATTGTGCCTCCCCCTTTTTTGCTTCCGTTTGATCGAAGTGTGCACTCACACTTACTGCCTCCCTTCTCCCATTGCCACATAATATCAAGCAGTGTTTCAGTTTGAACATTATCTCTGTGAGAACGGGGACTTTCTCGGTGTATGATTGCATTGGAGTCTTCACGGGTGTACCATCGGATTGTGTCGTTAAAACACTTGTGTTTGAAAACCCGATGGCTACCTCTGCCATCCTCTTCAGGTGCGAAAACATATGTAGTGATCTCCTGATCGACAGATATTTAGACAGCTCAGTCGCCGTATGTGTTTTCACAACACAATTCGGTGGTAGCCTACACCCATGAAGGCTTCATTGCGAGCATTACTTCTGTTCTTTTTTATTTCATTTAATAGTCTTCCACTTCTTTTACCACACGTCTCACGTAAGGCTTCCCACAATTTTATAGTACCAGGTTCATGCAATCTTCGTGTAGGTTGATTCACTACGACTTCACTACACTCCTGGCAACGGAACAAGTCGGTCAGGGCCGCGACTCGGATCTTTCACGAGCGAGCTGGAGAACGGAATATAAACTCCACAAAGACGTCATCTCCTTAAATATCGCCACAACATTACAAGCTCTTTAGAAATACCTTTAATCCTTCTTCTCTACACCACACTCCGGTCTCGTTGAAATTTTTATATCCGCCTGGTTTTTGCTAATTGCGAAATGTGAATGTGCAAGACCGTGGATGCACTCCACCACTGGTGAAACTAATCAATGACTTAATTATATTGTATTCATGCGGAGAGGCATAACATGTCGGTGTCAGATGGCCTAGCTACATTCTGAGCGAACATATTTTTTCGACTACTTGCTTCACTGATGATTTTCTCTCTCTGAGATCTCTTTCTTAGGGGGCATCCATAAATTACGTGAGATCTGGTCCGGTGAGGAACCCCCCCCCCCCCCCTAGAAGTCGCCCTCGCACTTTTTGAGACCTTTTGGTGAGATTTCGCCTGACCCCTTTCCCCCTATTTCACCTCACGTTATTTATGGACGCCCCCTTAGGCATCCGCAGCGAAATGCTGCCAGAGGAGATTGAACTGCTCTTTGTCATTTTTGTATTGACTGTGTTTGAGTCGCTTACCTATTACATTTCAATTTATTTATTCTTTTTTTTTAACTTACTTTTGGCTCCTCAGACAATACTTTTAGTTTATAATAATAATTTATATTTTATTCATAATTGTGTATGAATAGATGTTATAAGAATATAGGACCATAGGTCGAAGTTGAAAAACAGTTACAGATTAAATTACGGTCAATCCGACGAATTAAAAGAAATCTAGAGGACATACTGATAGAAAGGAAAATAATGCTGTTGTAAAACAGTGGATAGTGCTATCAAGTCTGAGCACACAAAATAATGAGAGATGCTTCCAAGTGACAAAACTATTCGACGAATCGCTCAGGGGATGATAACATCTAGAAAACTAAGTCAGATCTAAGGATCCATTACTTTAAGCTTTATTCAAACTATCGAGGCTTGTTCCTTTATATTTTAAAGCAATCAATTAATACTCGTACTGTTGGCTTGCTAGGCCTAACACAATCGAGGATTTTCTTTCAGGGTTTACTCCCTTAGCCTTTGAAGATCCCTCTTCTCTACAAGGCAGTGGTGTTTCCTTCAAATTTACCCCTGGAGAGGATGGGTGGCCCCTTCCACCATTTTCGCCAATCTGAAGGTCTCCTTCTCTGCCGAAAACTGCCTTTGAGGACTTCACCTGTATCCCTGGGCATTGGTTGCACACTATACCTTGTGGGACTGGGTCCTTGCCTGGACTCAGCCACCCTGTCACTCCGGCCTACTGGAGCTGGGATGCCCACCCACGCAGTGTGGATGCACCAGACAAGAATTACTCAAATGGATGATAGGGAATGTGACCCTACCTCCCTTGACCCAGGTTAATGGCTGTGTATGAAGTCCCACAAAAGAGCAAAGGGGCAATCTATAAAACATACGTTGTGCCAATTTTAACATATGGGTCGGAAACGTGGGTGACGAATGAGGGAGACAAAGGGAGAATACAATCTGTGGAAATAAAATTTCAGAGGAGTAGAGTACAAGTAACAAGAAGAGACAGAATAAAGAATGAGAGAATCAGGGAGATGATAAATGAAGAACTGCTACAACAGAGAACTGAAAAATCTAGGTTACAGTGGTATGGGCATGTAAAGAGAATGGGTGAGGAGAGGCTTCCAAGGAAGATGCTGGACATGGAGCTGAAATGGAAGAGGCTCAGAGGAAGACTGAGGGAAAGATGGATTAAAGGTGTTAAGAAATGTGTGGAGAAAAGAGGAGGAAATTGGGTGACAGTGGAAGAAGAGAGATGGTGGTTAGACAGGCTTTTGTTCCCAGCAGACCTTGCCAGTGGCTGGAAGCTGCCCTAGTTGATGTGATGATTCAAATTATCAGTCTTCAGCGAATAAAACATCGCTCCGTTACAACAATGGGTCTCTTACAGAATTTGTGTTCCTCTATAAATAATTGAACAAAATTTACAAATGTGTGAAGACATGCTTTTCTAAGCGGCTAGTATTCCTGATACACATAAACTCATTAAAATATTATGCTCCAATATTTAATTGCATTCACCATTTATATCTAGTTAATATTTTCAGACACCAAAACTGCAAAGAGAAAAATGAGAGGTGCACTCATAAAATATATTATTGCTTGAGGACAAACACTGACTTATCCAATTCGAAATTTGCATGATCATCTTAGGAAAAGACTGAAAATATGGCAATTAGGCAATTATACAACATCATTCAATATATTCATTTTCTGTAAGCCCCAATATAAGGGATTGACTCTGGGATGTAGAAAGCAGTCAACCACTAGGTCGAATAAAAATTGTATGAAAAAAGTGAAAATATAAGCAATTCGTTTGGCATGACCGTTGTGTACTGTTACGTAGGAGGGGATGTATCATAACAGGAGGTTATCCATGTAAGTATAAATTAGTAAGCTATTGTATTAGAAGAATTATGAAGGAGCTACGAAAAGACATGCATTTATAATCTCATCCCAGAGATGTTAAAGATAGAAATATTGTTTAGAATATGTCTCAGAACTTTACGCACAGAAATAATAAAGTTTAACAGTTTATAAAGAGATAAAATAATCAGAATTGAGAATTACAGACATTATTTTTATTTCAGTGATAGGCAAGGTATGGAGATTTGATATTCAGCCACATGAGGAATGTCTGTAAGGAAAAAGTGATCAGTACAGTGGCGTAGCTAGGTCAACAAGGGCCCCGGTGCAAAAAATTTATTTTGGGCCTTCAGGCCAGACGGGCGACCTTTTTTTTTTTTGCTTTGTGTGCTGGTAAGGGCCCCCTGAACTGAGGATGGGGGCCCTTGAATTGTTCTTTAGGGGCCCCTAAGCAGTGGTTGGGGCCCCCCCTGAGCAGCGAGGGCCCTTAGTGAGGGGCTCCTGGGTTCTCAGGGGCCCCTTAGACGACGGTAGAGCTAAAAAAAAAGGGTAGCCGTGAAGGCTAGTGGGCCCCTAGAGGTGCGCTTAGGGGCCCCTTGAGGTATGCTTGGGGGCCCCCTGAGCGTGAGGGCCCCGGTGCACTGCACCGCCTAGCCCCATAGTAGCTACGCCCCTGGATCAGTACATTGAATTCTGTTGAGGAGAACCTCAGATGAAATAGAAGAGAAAAGACAAGTTGATTTTATATCACTGGGTTTCTGCCAGGAAGATGATAGAATGTCCCATACGATGGTGATGAATAATGTTAAAAGCATGACTAACTGGGTGGAGGAACCCATAAGAATTAGGAAGGAAATAATTATGTTACATAACTTATCATCAGAAGAGATAAAAGTGATACCAGAAGTGCCACAGATTTAGGTAGTGATATTTGGGTCATTTATGTCCATTAATTTGTAAATAATTTGTTCACTGTCAGAAGTTAAACTATTTGCAGTTAATATCTGGTTGTGTAGTAGGTTCATGTGATAGTTCTAGATGTGTACACATTTTTACCCTTCCATCTCATCTCTATTATGACAGAGGTTATTCACCAAAATATTGTAAAGTGTGCTCCTGTTTCTGTGATTGTCTTGGCTCTCCTGCCTTCATCTGTGGCAAGTGATGGGTTATTTTCTCTAACCTTGCTTATTTTCATTGCCTAATGGCTGTTTCATCATCACTATCATCTATGTGTAATGGGATTAGAATGAAAAAAGTATTGTGAGCAACAACAGAG
Organism: Vandiemenella viatica; assembly: GCA_031002005.1. Classification (NCBI taxonomy): domain Eukaryota; kingdom Metazoa; phylum Arthropoda; class Insecta; order Orthoptera; family Morabidae; genus Vandiemenella; species Vandiemenella viatica. The sequence continues at coordinate 138,911,302 of JARYHS010013630.1, read as the reverse complement.
GTTTTGAACAGGCTAGATGCATGGATAGGTAACATATTTAATTTTTTGTTTTTTTAATTTAATTTAATTTAATTGCAATGGAGCACAGGCTCCGGTGGCAATTTCCCTACACAGCTATCTTCCCCCTATCCTGCACCCACCTACATTTGCCCTCTACAAATTTTTTCTTTAAATTCCTTCAAAGTTTTCGGTAAATTATTCATCGTTTCTCTTGGTAACTCATTCCAATCCCTGACACCCTTACCTAAAAAAGAGAATCTTCCTACACCCTTGTGCCTGAAATGGAATGAATATTAATACCAAAAAGAGTCAGCTCATTACTTACACATATAACTAACTATATAACTATAAAAATAACAAATTGTGTAGTAAATTCTCTTCTCATACTTTCATATTACATTAATTTTAATTTTTTGTTTTAAATTTTTGCAGACCAGTTTCCCTACCCAACTGATTTATTTTTAACAAATTTATATTTCAAAATCTTTTATTGTTCCAGATAAATTCTCTAGAAATTCCCTTGGTAATTTATTCCAATTCCTGACCATCTTATTAAAAAAAAAAAAAAAAAAAAAAAAAAAAAAACCCAATCCTCCCAAATTAAATGCTAGTTTATGAGGTCATCTTTCCACTTCTGAGCACTGCTCCATAATCTTCTATTAATACCCATCCAGCCTCGATTGTCAATATATGTCTTAAACACTGACAGCACTCTCTTCATACTCCCTCTGTTTTAAAATTAGTGCTAACCCGGCTCCCTTATCATATCATTTGCTGATTGTGTTCTGAGACAATTAACTCTTACAAATCTAGATGTCCACCTTTATACACCTTCCAACTTCGTGTTGGATATTAATAATGTGGATCCCTTACTACCAAACTATATTCATGCAATGGTCTGACTTAGGTTTTGTAAACTGCCTCCCTCATCTCAGTATATCCACTCACCAGCCTCTCTAGTGAATGTAGGGCTTTGAAACCTGTGAATAACATCTGCCCAGTGTATCTTGTCTGTATTATGTAATTAATAAATAACAAGATATTTACACTTTATATCTTCTACAAGCAATTTCTCCTGTTCTGTATAATCATACATAATCTTTATTTTTTATCAATGTAACTAATAAGCTGTCTCTTTCTGGAATTTAACTTCATTCCATGTTGACCTACTAAGCCAGATATCCTATTCACCCCTCTTGTAGCTGCTTACAATCCTCTTTTGTTTTAATATTACCAAAACAATTCAACTTCTGAGAGTAAACCTTCACTATTCATTAGTATAACAGCAGTAATGGTCACAAGACACTATACTGTGGCATTGTTGTTTCAACTTCCATCTCTTTTGATATTGCATTTCATACCTTAACTCTTTGTTTTCTATCCCTTAAGGATTATTTCACACGACAAGTCACATTTCAAACAATCCAATGGTTTTTACTTTATTTACCACCATTTTATGGCTCACTTTATCATATACAGTGAGACACCATCAACTTGCTCATCCATATCCATTTCCTCTGAGATGTCTTGGATGTATTTCACTGACTGAGATTCATGTTATAAGTTTTCCTCCTTAGTTATAAATTAACACAATTATATTTTACAATTTCCAGTATGGGATCAGTACTACAAGATCTTTATTTATCCTCTATATCCATTACTGAGTTCAGGGCCCGCTCTAGTGGTTTTGCTGCCCCGGACAAATAGACAAATTGGCGCCCCTTAAGATTATGTAGAATAATATGTTTTTTTTAAAATAATTAATTTTTAATGGAATAAAATATTTCATTTTAAATTTTAATAAAATCATATATTCATAAATAAACTTATTGAATTTTGATCTAGCGGCACAAAATAGAGAAATTAATTATGAAATATCTGTACATAGCCACAAATTAACCATATTTTTTACATTTTTAAATGCTATTACATATGGATATTATCACACAAACAATCTAAATGCCTTTATTTTGAAAATAAAATGAGATTACATCAAATCACAAAATAAAACTTTTTTGCTTACTTTCAGGTTGCGAATTTTTTATTACATCTTAAAATTTACTTCATCAGAAATTTCATACTCAATTGCCAAAATGGCTAAATCATTAAATTATCAATTTCTTGGTTTTCGTAAATGCTTAGCAAGGCGTCGTATACATCTCCAAAATTAAATTTTAAATGGTTTAATGCCTCTACCCTCTCTATCCTACTCTCTCATTTAGTGTCACTCCATGTTTTCAAAGTTGAACCCCGAACATGCTTTAAAAGTATTGCCAATCGAAAAGAAGATGCCAAAAGAATAAATAAATTTTTTGGACCATGTTGAAGAAATTAGCGGCTTCCAAGGATGCTTTTGCCATTAATAACAAGATTGAGAGAATGGCTACTACACGGAAAATTGAATGCTCGTGAATTATATTGTTTAATTCTAGATTGCATTCCTGCTTTATTGTCCCTCCTATTGGACCAGTTGTCAGTCCCTGTCCTCTGATATCCTGCAAACTTAAACACAAGTCATTAAGTTCTCCAACTATAATGTCAGACATTTGTTTTCCTGTGGATCTTTCGACTGGTAAGAAGCTTTAAAAGCTTTCATTAATTTTAATTTCAACATCAAGATTAAATTTATTGGTTAAAATATATCTGATTACAAGAGTAATTATGGAAAAATATTTGAATTTTTTTTATTTCATTAATAACATGAGACTTTACACTTTGATGCAGCAGATCTACTATCCCGGTTTGTATATTTTTCCCAAGATATTGAGCTTTAGTCTCTACCTTTTAGAGCACTCAACGGATGTGCTCTTCCATAATGGGATCGTATTCAGACAGTAACTCAACTATTTTTAAGAAATTACCGTTATTATGCTCAAACAACTTGTCACTTGTACCTGGAAAAACCAGTCAACGTTTATCAAGCATTTTTGTGATTGCAACGATTCTTAGAAACACCTCATTCCAATTATTTATTTCGGCATTAATAACTCTTTGAGTGGCAGCAGCTACAGTTTTACAACAATTTAATCTTTTTTGCCTGAATATGATTTTTTGAAATTTCATGCTCTTTTAAAGTTTCGTCAAGATGCTTCCAATTTTTAAAACCCTCTTTTGAGAGATAAATAACTAAACAGCCGAAAATTTTGCAACAGAAGCAGTAAACGCAGTTTTGTGAAAGATAGTAGCTAATCTCGCAATATTTGTTCTCCGTTGTTTAAAATTCATGCATAATATTTTGCGCTAAAATGTCGATCTGTTTCATTGGAAGGACATTGGAAATTTGTAATTATGCAATAGTTTAGGTGGACCTTGCCTTACTAAAAAGCTTCTTACGGCGTCTCGTAAAATTCTTGGCCATAAAGTTTTAAAACGCCTTCTGTGAGTCTCACATAGGTGTCAGTTCCAGTTGGTTTAGAAACTTCGTTCATTTGTTTACTACACTCCTGGAAATTGAAATAAGAACACATTGACGCCGGTGTGTAAGACCCACCATACTTGCTCCGGACACTACGAGAGGGCTGTACAAGCAATGATCAAACGCACGGCACAGCGGACACACCAGGAACAGCAGTGTTGGCCGCCGAAGGGTGCTAGCTGCGCAGCGGTTGAGCACCGCCACAGTCAGTGTCAGCCAGTTTGCCGTGGCATACGGAGCTCCATCTCAGTCTTTAACACTGGTAGCATGCCGCGACAGCGTGTACGTGAACCGTATGTGCAGTTGACGGACTTTGAGCGAGGGCGTATAGTGGGCATGTGGGAGGCCGGGTGGACGTACCGCCGAATTGCTTAACATGTGGGGCGCGAGGCCTCCACAGTACATCGATGTTGCCGCCAGTGGTCGGCGGAAGGTGCACGTGCCCGTCAACCTGGGTCCGGACAGCAGCGACGCACGGACGCACGCCAAGACCGTCGCATCCTACGCAGTGCCGTAGGGGACCGCACCGCCACTTCCCGGCAAATTAGGGACACTGTTGCTCCTGGGGTATCAGAGAGGACCATTCGCAACCGTCTCCATGAAGCTGGGCTACGGTCCCGCGCACCGTTAGGTCGTCTTCCGCTCACGCCCCAACATCGTGCAGCCCGCCTCCAGTGGTGTCGCGACAGGCGTGTATGGAGGGACGAATGGAGACGTGTCGTCTTCAGTGATGAGAGTCGCTTCTACCTTGGTGCCAATGATGGTCGTATGCGTGTTTGGCGCCGTGCAGGTGAGTGCCACAATCAGGACTGCATACGACCGAGGCACACATGGCCAACACCCGGCATCATGGTGTGGGGAGCGATCTCCTACACTGGCCGTACACCTCTGATGATCGTCGAGGGGACACTGAACAGTGCACGGTACATTCAAACCGTCATCGAACCCATCGTTCTACCATTCCTAGACCGGCAAGGGAACATGCTGTTCCAACAGAACAATGCACGTCCACATGTATCCCGTGCCACCCAACGTGCTCTAGAAGGTGTAAAGTCAACTACCCTGGCCAGCGAGATCTCCGGATCTGTCCCCCATTGAGCATGTTTGGGACTGGATGAAACGTCGTCTCACGCGGTCTGCACGTCCAGCACGAACGCTGGTCCAGCTGAGGCGCCAGGTGGAAATGGCTTGGCATGCCGTTCCACAGGACTACATCCAGCACCTCTACGATCGTCTCCATGGGAGAATTGCAGCCTGCATTGCTGCGAAAGGAGGATATACACGGTACTAGTGCCGACATTGTGCATGCTCTGTTGCCTGTGTCTATGTGCCTATGGTTCTGTCTGTGTGATCATGTGTTCTATCTGACCCCAGGAATGTGTATATAAAGTTTCACATTCCTGGGACAATGAGTTCACGGTGTTCTTATTTCAATTTCCAGGAGTGTATTATTCATTGACGATTCTGTACTTCTTTTGTATCCCGACCTGATATTGGATCCTAAGATTTGTTTTAGTAAACCCTAAATACAGTATTTTTTATTAACGCACCAGATTTATTCTGCGTTTCAGCTTCCTTTCCCAACCTTCTTTTTTTGTACTGGTAACCAGATAGTTTTCTTTGACCGTCAGACATTTTGGAAGAGGCACGCAGGTAACTCAAACAATGTACACTATAAAATAATATAAAAAGTAAATATTTATCCTTGTTCTAAATAAGCTAAAACCATAACTAAGATAAATTATTCTCAGTCGATATAAAAAATATTTATGCATAACACAAAATATTTTTCTATACCCAGTAAACATAAAGAAAGTCTAGTGTTACTACACAGTCAAAGCTTATTCGCGGAGGATACTATCCGTAAATTTTCTGCAAATACAGAAACCGTGTGTACAGAATACGTTCCAAGTTCACAAACAAACAAAAACAAAAAATGATATTGTGGAGTGATTGATGCGCAATGCACTTATTAAACCAACTGACAAAGTAATTCACATTCACTAAAATAGTTAATGAATTTCTTTTTGTTGAGACGATTTGCAAATGCAGCAATTAGAGTATCTGTAAACCGCATTCGTATATATAATAAACATCATGGGTTATTATATATTAACACTTAACATTCGAAATTGAATATACTAATGGTATGTGAAGTAACTAATCGGTAATCAGCAGCTGGTAATGTTAATTATTTATTAATGATTGTAATTACTGTCCCACACCCGCTAAACTACAGTATTTTCATAAGCGATCAAAGCTAGCGTATGTAATTTAAACCAACCATAACACTTACAATGCCTGTATCTAATTTGTATAACAAATCTGTGAGGCTCGGATTAGGAGAAGAAATTATTATGCAAATTATTCCACTTTGATTTCCAATAACTAAGATCCATATTGATTTGGTTCATCAATTCAATAAAATAAATACTCACCATCTCCCACCAAGGACTATCGATTCCATGTATTAGAGCCTAGCTGCAATTGCGAAAAACACTCCTTTTCACGGCGTCTAGTAACTTGTGGGCAGTATAACGTCGGAATCAGTGCAGGTAGCTGAGATAAGGTGTAAAAGCCCCCACCTACCACGCTTCTGTCGTGTGCTTTTGTCGTTGTGCGCTTATGTCGTATATCCAACTAAATAACAGTTTAATCATAGATGTACTTACCTTTAGAAATTATGAAATCCTGAAGTAAATTTTATGAACTTCCACTTATCACTAATAACGTAGACTAATAGTAAGACTAATGCTGTTGTGTAATGAAACCACTTTTATAATTAGCAATAATAAGCAAGTGGAGACAACAAAAGTTCTATTCGCGTGCTAAGGCCCAATTCACACAGAAGAGACGTGGCGCGGACTTCGGGCTGAGACATGGCGCGGACGCGGCGCATTTTGAAGTTGCTCCTATGGCGCAATGCACATAGAGGCTGCTGGGCAACGGCGCGCCCCTTTGAAGTCCGCGCCCCGTCTCTTCGAAGTATCTACAGGCGCACCCAAATAGCTAAGAACTGTAAGTTTTTAACGAACGAAAAAATCAGTATGTGGATTTTTTTTATTAATTGGGTATTTAATATTTTTAATATTTTTCTAACACTTACAGCCGAAATGGCGCCCCTAAATTTTAGCGCCCCGGGCAAATGCCCGGTTTGCCCCCCCCCCCTAGAGCGGGCCCTGCTGGGTTTAATACCACAGCTGAAAGTAAATTATTTTAAAAATGAAATCAATTATTTATTAAATATCAACTCAAATAGTTTATTAAACTTTCACAATAACAATTACTGCCCTCTTATCTTTTAGTATCCTGGTTACAAACATTATTATATTTGAAGACAAAGTTCATTTGTAAAATTATACTTTTCCACTGCCCTTGGGCTTATCTATTCTAATAATAAATTAAAATTTTGCATTCTTCACACCAGGATTATGAACGTCTTTTTATTCGTGCAACTCAAGCCATCTTTTTCTTCCAACACCTACTCATAACCAGAGATCTTCTTTCCTATAGCTTGATTCTCTCTGACCTTGAGACTTAAATATCCAAAGTTACTATATATAATTATAATTACGTATTAACAAAAATATTCTTACAATAATAAATTTCACAATTTGTGATGTTGTGTACATCACAGCCTGAATAAACTCTCTTTTATCATGTTGCTGATTTACAAACAACTTTCTTTCTTTACATATACTTCTGTAGTTGTAGAATATCAAGTTCTCCATCAATATCCTGCCATTGGGATAAAACTGATTGCTATTAACCCAATTTTCTATTTTTTAAGAAATGTACTTGCTATGGCATTTAATTATTCCCCTGATATGCTGTTAGTCTCCAACTCAATCTATATAATAGTTCTAGATGTGTTACAAAGAAATATATCCCTACCTTTAATATGTAGTAATATTATCCAAACCTTCCCTTTTACTCATTTTTACCATACCTAATTCCCTCAGAATATTCTCAGGACCTATTTCTTATTTTTTAGGCTGCTTATTTCTACTTTCATGGAAAAGCTCCTTCTCTAATTTTCCCCCACCCAATTTTTGCTTGATATTCTCCAATGATCTCAATACTATTTACTCAATATCTCTGCCTTTTCTAAGATCCTTGGTAACTTCTTCCCCACTCTTAGTATGCTGTGGCCAGGGCGACAAAATAATGCTTGAAGGGGCGGTACTCTCACGGTTTTGCCCCAGCTCAGAAAATTTTTAGATCTGTCACTGCACAGTGAACTTCCTCAAGTCATAATATTGTTGAAAAATGTGTGTTCAACATCCTTCCTTATTTCTATTGAATCCTTGAAGGAAGAAATGTCAATACTAATCTTGAAAGGAAAGAAAAATTAGTCACATCACTTACCAGGAAATGAATCCTCCACTATTGGCAAGCCATCTGAGGTAGAAACATCTGCTCAATTGACGAATTTGTCACCCTATACTGCAAAATCCTGACTCGAGATCTTATATTCCACAATATACCCATAAAATGGTACGTGAACCATTATCCAATGTGATAACCTGCCCGTCACCAACACCTACTATGTAAAACCCAAAACCTGTATTTCTTACCAAGATCTCTAGGAACATGGAATGCCTGAATGAAATCCTTTGTCATTGTAGTGATCTTCTAATATCTATACCAGAAATCAGTCACATTACCTCTACTATCCTTCCCACAGCACCTGCATAATATTCATACACCACCCTGCTGCTCCCTTTCAACTAAGTGTCATTGCGAAACATGCAACACACATCCGGCCAACACAATGCAACACACATCCGGCCAACACAATGTTTCATCCTCAATACATGTAAAACCTATTTTTTCATAGGCAATGCCACATGGACCACAACCTATTATTCAGTTCACTTGCCTCTACTGCTCAAGTTCTTACATCAGCCTCACAATGAACCATCTATCCATCTGATTAAGTGGTCACAAACAAACAGTTTACTCCCCAAACCTAGACCAAATGGTTGCTGTTATTATTTCCCACAATTCCAATTTGCTTAGTAACAGTTTCATAGTTAGAGCCATCAAAGTACTCCCTGAAACCACATCCTTGTCAGGGCCAGATTAAAACAGCACGGGGCCCATAGCAAATGTGAAGAAGGGGCCCTTGGTTTTCGGCGTCCGGGACAGTAGTAGTGCTAAAAAAAATTACCCATCAGGCCTGACGGGAAGGCTCCCCAGAATCCTAGGTGCGGCGGGGCCTCCTAGAACGCACGGAGCTCCCCAGTAGGTGCGGGGCACATAGCATTTGCTAACTCCTGCTACGTGGCTAATCCAGTACTGTTTCTTGTCCAAACTCTATAAGTGTGAACTGGACCACCAACACATTCTGACCATCAGACACCCCCCCAATCATGAATCTTAAATAGCACATATCTTCCTCTTTACCATCGCAACCTGGTAAAACCAACACTTGCATGAATAATTTTTTCATTTCCATATGTGTTTGTGTGTGTTTGTGTGTTTGAAATAATAATTTATTCCTATTTATATATTTTTTTACTATTACTATATAAATAGGTGGGCACAGTTAGTCAAAAAGTTAGGTTTGTTAATCGTTAATCCGCTACTTCAATATTCATTAAAGTGCTACATTTTTGCAAATCTAATGCAAGTTAAAGTTAACCATCCAAAAGAATACCAAGGTGCTATGTGCCGTGGTGTGAATCAATAATACATCTACCAAATGTCCTTCTGGAAATTGAGTTTTTACTAGGGATGAACATTTTCACCAGCTTTCAAACGTATGGGATTCTTCAACATGTAGTGGAATCATATTGGCAACAAAAGGTTTGCAATACATTGGTCCACACCAGCTTGGAAAACAATGCTTCTGGTAGCAATGATGCCAAATTTTTTATTGGCGTAAGCTTATATTAGCAGATGGCAACAAAAACTAATCAATTCTGCTGCTATCTACATCAGAAGAAGCCACAGCACTTAAATAAGGCTTTGAATTATTTTTCTTTTTTCCTGTGAGTTGGCTCTGATTTTACTTTTTCTGCAAGCTGTTCATATATGGATATATGCATCCTCTTCATGTGTTGTTCAATATTATTAAGGCTAGACATGTGAGCCTTGACTGTAGAAAGTTTAAGCAAACACAGTATGCATTCATAAATCAACTATTCTCCTAGTCTTGATTTAAATGCAACATAATCACATAAATGTGGCCAAAGATTTTTAATATTCTGGTTGCTATTGTTAGTGTTGCTGCTTTCACTAATAGATTCAAGAGCTTAAGTTTGTTTGACATAATCTTGTAACGAATGTCAGTTTAAATTATTCCACTAACAAACACCAACTAAAAAGTTACATTTTCCTGGCAATAAAAAATTTAGATTATAAAATATCAAAATCAATCACCAATTGAAGTAGAAATGAGTAATGAGCACCAGTTTGCTGACGTAAAATAGAAATGCTCCAAAACTCCAGCTTTGCTGCCCACATCAACGCAACGTCATGCCTAACATAACAGTTGTATGTGCATCACATTCACGCTTCATATTACCTAATCCATTCACCATCCGACTCACTGAACGTACGAGTGTGGTGTGGCACGCAATTCAAATAAACCAAATGACCTGAACCGTTAACAAATTTTTACTTTAACTTAAAAGTTAAATTTTTGCAATTTTGTTAACTTCATTAATTTACAATTAATGGATTAATGGCTGTGACTGTATGATAATTTTATTCCAGTGCATAATATTTACAACAATATTAATTTGTCTCCCCACACTACTTGCACTCTCAACCAAACAATGCACTACAAACTATTAAGTTTTGTGTTTACCATGCTTGCAAATGCTGACTGAGACATGAGCATTAGTTTCTATACTACACAAAATACTGCATTTTTTGTCACAATAACACTGTTTCATTCATCTTTGGTAAGGGAAGAGTCCACATTTTTCCTTCCCGTATTAATCCTTGCTCAGTTGTTTCATGTGTTCCCTAAACTCTTTTCCAACTCTATTGGACTCTCTTTAGCCTTTTGCCTCCCTATTATAGTATGCAGGTTTCATGCTTTCTTAATATTTAGTTTTGGAGTATACATTTCTCTCAACTCTTATTATCTCTTTGAACTGTTCCAGCTTGCTCACTGGAATGAAGCTCTCTTCCAATATAATGAAGTTTTTCCTAAAATCTTTCTTCAATTGTCTTTTTATAATTTCTTACTCATACCTTCTGTAACATCACATGACAGAAAGTTACCATCATAGTTTATTAGGAAGTTACACAACATGTTTTGTTCCCTGATGCTCAGCTCTAACATTTGAGTAAAGCCTCCTTATCTACAGTATTTTCAAATCTCTGCTCCCTTGTTTTATCAATGTTATTTCATTCCCAGTTTACACCTGGTAAATTACTGTCCCCACCAATAATAACCATTCTGCACTCACCTCTGAATATGAATTTAATTCCTCTACAAGAGTGTCAACTTCATTATTCATCTTTCAATACAGTAAACATTTAAGACACCTACATTTTCTTTCATACACACCAGGAAATCTACCCATAGTCACTTGTGGTCACTATGGTCTCTGAACACTAACTGTATTAGTCATTGCTAACCAGTATCTTATAACAGCCTCATTATTATTTTAAAACCACCTCATTGTGACCTTCCCTTTTACTGTTTATTTATTTCTTTGGAATACATGCTTTTCCCATAGTCTCTTTTCAGCATCCAAAACATGACTTTGGGACTGGTCCAGGTTACCAATGTCCCTGACATCACATGACAGTAAACAGACAGTCAAAATAAGATATGTCTGAATTTATGAAAAAGTTGTTGAAAATATTGCTTATAAATTGAGTATAGCGACCATAGATGCAAACACAACAATAAACATTTGCATGAAACCGTACGTGTCCCAACAATTGCTGAAATACAAAAGAAGTGGCTGAGCTTACTTGTAGAAGGAAACCCACATAATATTATGCCTAATTCAAACATCTTTTACTGCAGGATAATTATGGTATATAAGGGCTTTAGTCAGGTTGTTGGAATAAATGGTAAGGAATTCATGATCAGAGGTGATGCATCTGCCTCAGATTGCTAGGCTGTAGAGAAATGAGTATTTTGTGTGATATGGATGATCTGAGCTTTTACATACTGTAATTATGATCCACAACTGGTCCACTATCAGATATCTTGGGTCAAAAACTGTAGTTTGACACACACAACACAAAGCTAACTGTAATCCTATCTTTCACACCCAACAACCCTCATGGCCCGGAATCTAGAGTGATAAAAAAAAAACAGAATTGTGGTTGCTTGCCATAGTGGAGAATGAACAGATAAGATGAGGCCCTTGGGAGAAACTAAATTCATAGTCACAGCTCAGAGGTGAGTATAGAATGTTTGTTATTAGTAGGGATTTAAATTTACCAGGCATCAACTGGGTGGGAAATAATATTAATAACATGAAGGAACAGAGATACCGGTATGCAAAATAATGGAAGGAGGCTTTACACAAGTGGTAGAGCAGAACACAAGGGACCAGACATGTTGGACATCTTTCTAATAAAACCTGATGAAAATCTTGTGGGACATCCACTAACTTAAGGAATAATTGAATATTTCTGATGGATATTATGGTATTTAGTAAACCAGTTGCCAAAATTGAAGGGAGAAATAGGTACAATTATAAAAAGGCACAAATTTTAGATTTGAAGATATATTTCAGGGAAAAAATCAGCAGGTGGTAGGATGGCACAAGTACAGTGGAGGTGAAGTGGAAAGAATTCAAGGAGCTGGTAAAAAAAAAGGGTGAGGAAATATTTTTTCAAAGCAGAAAATAAAGCAAAGTACAGAACATACATAATACAACAGGGAAGTGAGGAGGTTAAGGAAGTTAGAAGGGAACACAACAGAGTTAAGAGACAGCAAGGCAGTAGGGAATGCTTAAAACATCTAAACAAGCAATAATAACAACAAAGAGGGTGGTACTGTAACATCTGGAATGTGTGTTTTGTGCCAATGGTTATGGCACTATGGAAATCCTATAAGGCAACCTAAAATTTTGTAACTGCATAACAAAATTTGTTCACAGAACAGCAAGTTCAATTAAATAGCACTACAGATTGATTTTAAAGTCATTTGTTTACATAATTCAAGTCATAAATCAGATTAAACAGTTATAGAATGCAGTATTAGCATATCTGATATTTGGATTCTGGATATTTCATAAAAGAAAACACTACCTTCATTTTCTGAGCTATTTTTGACTGTAACTAGTAGAATGAAGTAAGTAATATTATAGGTAAAAGGTTTCCCTGTCGAGAGATATGAGACTTCAAAATTTGGAATCAGCAGCAAAGTTATGCCGAAATGGAAAATTATTCAAAACTAGAGGCAAATTAATTCATAGGAGACATTATGTTTAGATTAAAGAAGAATTTTTACTAGGAATGACATGGTTTTTCAATTGGTGCAATATTTTTGCTGATATCCAAAATATAAAATTATGGATAATCAATTTAATACCTATGGCTTCTTCTGGTAACTGTAATATGAGAATTTGAATGTAGGAGAAAATTTTCTGATCTAGTGAAATAATAATAAAACTATTAAAGATCTGTTATTACAGTTGGAGAGTAATGATTTCTTAACAAAAAAAAGGGGATGTAGAATTGTTTATAACATGTTTCAGAGCTGTCAGTTATATATTTTAAAAGTGTAAGGGAACCAATATGATAGACAATAGGATTTAAATTTTATTGAGATTGTACGTGCGATTTATAAGTCACTTAGAAGTAGCTGCTTGCAGCCAGAGTAGATGCGCTATCATGCAACTGTCACAGGGTGACGCTCTGTGTCAGCAGTTTTAGGCTCGCTACAAAACTAGCATGCACGCTCCTGTCTGTCTTCATTCTTTTCGGAACAGCATGCAGTAATCATGTAGTCGCTTACAGAAGGTAAGGCGCGCAGTAGCCTCAGTTTGCTCTCCAAGTTAGTCAGTCTGGTCTCCAAGTCAGTTAGTTTGTTTCCAGAAGTGTTCAGTCTTTGTCATAACAATTTCTAAAGTATTCGATTGGTTTGAAGATGGATAATATGCCGTAAAGTAGCACAAAATGCCCAAGTGTAACTTGTTCAGTTGATTAAGCTTCCCGTTATATGTGTTGGTATACGTTGCCCGCCAGTTATAAGAATTATTCAGTTGCCGTTGCATTTCAGTGGATATTGTGTATGTGTGAGAGAGAGCGGCTTAATTGTTGTTAATGTTTGTGAAGTAATAAGTGATTGAAGTGTAGGAAGCATTTGTTGGAGTAAAGGCAGTAATTATGTGTTAACCTTTGAGCAGTAAATTCAGTTATTAATGGAAAGACGTGTCATTTTCTCTTCAGGTCAATTAGTTGGAAACAGACTAAAATGTATGTTAGGTTTTTTATATTAAATGATTGGTAACTTAATCCGCACCTGTTTGGTCTCAATAACACACGTAGATTAAAGAATCCACAACCCACGTCCTGCTATTATATTGTGTTTCAGAATAATATTGTTAATTTGGTATTTTGGTAACGGAAGTTAATCTCATAAAGAAGAGGGAACAGAATATTAATTCCACGAGGTAAGCAAGTGAAAATTTATCGAAGTTTGTTAATCTCTGCTTAATCAAAGATTATCCGCTGTCAGACCCTGATATAAATGACTAGAAACAACATCTTCTGGCTAATCACCTTCCCTCCCCCCCTTTTTCAGTTGCAAGTTAATTTAAAGTTGAATGAAAGTTTTTAGTAGTGTTGGATAATTTAAGAAAATAGCAACCACTCAACACATCATATTACAAAAGATATCAATTTTGATATCATAACAATATTGGTTCAACCTGTTAGAGAATAGTAAGTCTTAGTACCAAAAGAAAGAGTAGAAAATTAGAAGAAAGTTAAAAGTTATTTCAGCTTCGTAGCCAAACCATTAAAGTCAAAATTTCAGGCAGGTAGGAATTTATTTATGGACATTAATGAAATCAGATGTCGAACTCTAAGAGTGCAGAGGACTACACTTGATCAGAGAATGGGACTGCTTTCATATGAAAGAGGAAAAAGTCACATTCCCATGCATCTTCTTTAATAGCAGCCCTAAGCTAGTCTTTGAAAATCAATGAAGCGTGGCCACGCTACTTTGTAGCGCAAACTGAGCGTGAAGCTAGGCAGATGTAGATGCCTGGGCAGGATAGCGTGTGGCGAAATTCACATACCTCATGTCACTGTAAAGTCAGTTAGGGGTCGTGAGGCTGGTCTGTCTCGAATGTGTTAATCGTACCTGCAATTAAAATTCTTTGGTGACTATTTCTGATGGAATAAGTTAGTGACTTTACAATTTTTTGAAGAATATATTGTTTAACAGTTTCAATGGCAACAGTGACTTATAATGACTACCTAATTTCCTAAGTTGGTGTTAGATAAATTTAGGTGGCGCCCGAGTTTCAGTAATGTCTTACAATCCGACATGCAACCATTGGAAAAAAAACCAAAACAGATGACAAAGATCAGGACAAGCCACATTTCTTCTTACCTTTCTGTGAAGCAGTAACATCATAAAGAGCTAGGCTGATTGAAAAAACAAGGCATCAGATCGATTTTCCGGCCTCCGCCAAAAATTGTACAGCTATTATAAACTCCTAAAGATGGTCTCAATCTTTGCGCTCCTGGAGTCTAGAAAATTCATTGTGAATGCAGTACTTCTTATGTAGGATGACTGATTAAAGACTCAAAGAACCCATCATATATATTACACTCACACAAAAAGAAAAATCTGTTATAACCGAACGTGCCATTGACAATGGGCACTAGCCATCTCTCAACAAAACAACACACCTTTGTTACGCAAATAACTTCTGGGACAGTGATTTGAAAGAGGCAATTGAGATTAGGCTTAGTAATAATGTTATTAATCATGATCAGGGCTTCAATTTAAGCGAAACATGCAAGCCAGTAATTGGATTATTGCAAGCCACACAGGACCAAGCCATATTAGGCCACAGAAGCGACCTGAGCATGACGTCACCAAGTGAGCAGGGGCCAACTAGACCCTCCTCAACAAGCATTCCCCTCCGCTCCAGGCTGGTAGCCCTATACAATGGACTACCATGTGGCAGACTTGAGTGATGTTAAACGGGGCTAACAAAGGAAGTGGTGCAAGCTTCTGAAACATCACCAGATGATTCAACTTTGACACTGCTTGAAACCCGAGAAGTTTTTCTACAAAGTTGAAAACTATTGGAGTGAACTGGGTAGAGGAATTTTTAAAAGGCAGAAAGCAGAGTGTTAGATAAGAAAATGTGGCATCATAAGAGGTGGAAGTGAATTCATAAGTTCTACAGGATAGTGTTTTGGGACCACTGCTATACAACATTCTAATAAATTATTGTGTTCATGATTTACAGTCAAAATTTGCTTCCACATGACATAATGGTATTTAATAGGATCAAAATGGGAGAAGACTGTGAACAATCCGACCTTTGCCCCTTACCTGCCATCATTTCCCACAAAACCATCGCTCACCAGAGCTTCCTCTTTTTGTACTTAGATCTATTGCAATAATTTTTTTTTTTTTTCTCTCGTGTGTTTTATATTATTATATTTTTTCCGTGTTTAGTATTTTTTCGTGTGTAATATTTTCAATAATTTTGCGTGTGGAATAATTTTTTATGGTGGCACTTATAGATCGTTTTCAGTAGATTCCCCCCCCCCCCCCCCGTGTTTTCCTTGGTTTGTTTTATGCCAGTGACCTTATGACCGCAACCGCATTTCCACTGTGCAGTCTAATTATCATTTTCGGGCTTAGGTCCTTCCACCCCCACCCCCGCCTCCCACCATGTTGTTTCTCCCCCCCCTCTCCACCCCGACCAGCCGACCATGTGCACCCCGTGTGGTCTCCTCAGTTGGTTGCTAGCTTCCGCGGGGCAGCCACCTCATCCTACAACCTGATGAAGAGCTAAGCTCGAAAATTTGTATTATGTTTGTGTGTTTTTTCGTGTTTTGACGCCGCTGGAGCCCTCATCTCCTATCCCAATGTCTAATATATCCGCTCTCAGCGCCTTTGTTTCCAAACAATCTATATATATATATATATATATATAAACTAAAGATTGTTTATGAATACAGGGTGGGGACATAATTACTTGATGAATACTTGGCATAAAGGTTGATAATAAACTCATCTGGGCAGGGCTCATTTGGCAGGTGGTAGGAAAACGTTACAAAATCCTTCATTTACTGGAGAGAGTGATGAGAATATGTGCCAGATAAGTTAAGGAACTGGGTTAATAAACTTTGGTCAGACCATTGCTTGAATATGATGTAGTTTGGGACCCATATGTTGGGTGTCAAATACAGAAGTTGGAGAGGGTCCAAAGGAGAACAGCTATATTTATTTGTGGAAATTATTACAGGACCCAGTCAATAACTGATCTTATATAAAGGAGTTGGATTGGGAGTCTTTGGCAGACAGCATGAGGGTGAAGAGAGTGCTGGGAGTGTACAAGGCATATGTTGGTGGTGGAGCTTAGGAAGATATTGGTCAATGAATTAGGACTAGAGCATGGAAGGGAAAAGGATGGCCATTGGCACAAGGTGGCACTTGACTTTATCCATAAGAAAATGGAAAATTTTCTTTTTTAAGTATGGATGTCAAGGATTGTGATAAATTACCTATGGAAGTGATGAATAATTTGCCAAAAGTGCTGAAGGAATTTAGAATTAAAATTCGTAAATCACCAAAGAAGACAGGGAGGAATTTTAACACTGAAAGTACAAAAGATAATAATAATAATAATAATGAATACTAATAAAAGTATAATTATGTGGCTAGGGAAATTGCCACAGGATAGGATCGCTGCATGAAAGTTAACTTTAAATATAGATTGATCATGCGCAGGGCCAGCATTAGGGGGATTAAGTGGGGGCAAAAGTACCCCATGTGGCCAAATAGGACCTGCCAGCCTGGGTGTGTAAATAAATAGAAATCAAACACAAATATTAAAATCTGCACCAATCATTTTGAATGTTTTTGTATTAAAATTTTCTGAGTTTATATATATATATATATATATATATATATATATATATATATATATATAAACAAAGTGTAAAGCAAAAAACTTTTGTCAGGGGAGGGAGAGGGCTTAAGATTGCTTACCCAGGCCCCAAGAATCCTAGTGCCTGCCCTGATGATGGGGTTATATATGTGATCAAGATGTTGAAAAAAGCAGTTGGGAGTAGATCCATGCTTCTTTCCCAAAAATTCTGCAGAATAGAGAACATCATCTGTTTTGAGTTTCTCACTACATATTCATAATGAATCAACTTCTGAATAATCTCACCAATCTCAATGTTCACAATGGTGCCTTCCTGCAAAAACTGCAAGATGCAGAGAAGTAAATACACCAAGGTACAATTAACAGAAGTGTTTCAGCAGGCAGTAGCTACAGGTTTTGTTTGTATAATTTTTCCTCTAATCACTTGATCATTCACAAAGAAAATTCTTTCTTCTTTGCTATGAAGAAGTCACTTCATTGCTGGGGTTTTGACACTCTGATTGAGAGTGCCAGATCTAGAGGGGAGGGAGTAATGGGCAATAGTCAGGGTGATGTTTTGACTGAACTGCTGCAGCCTTCTTCTAGGGCAAAAGTACACAAAGAAGTGTGAAACACTTATCTTGGCTGAAATTTCATCGGCATGTAATACTGAGACGCAGCACAAACCTGGTAGCATGGCAACTATTCATTCTTGCCACAAAAGCCATTGATTGCAACAGTTGACATTACTATGGAAATGAAACAGTGATTCTTGAGGCAATCACAGAACTTGTAGTATCATGGTTTGCAGAAGATCATGAAATCCTGACAGAATGGTGTGATATTGTAGGAGGAATGCATGGATAAGATAAACTAATTTCTTCAGATTTGGTTCTGCTTCTCATACTACTCGTGGTGATAAAAATGTTTCCACTGTCATACTCTGGAGAAAAATGAGTTCCACATGCCTGATGTATACTGGTATTTTCATTTCTTAAGTCTTATGACCTAAACAATGACCTGGTAAGCTATGAAATGTACAACATTTTCATTTCCACTATATTTTTAGCATATCATTCTACTCACCCACAATCATTAAAATTGCTTTAGATTACACTATGTTCAGGTTTTTTGTATACCATTAAAAAAAAGTATTTTGTTCAATTAAAGATTAATTATTATTTATTTTAATTAGTTATTTCCTACCAAGGGTAACTATTTTCACAATTTACAAAGATAAATATAACATTTCATATTTCACAGTTTATCATTTATTCATCTATGACACAATGAAATATTGACTAAATTCACTACATGCATGGTGTGTCATACACAAAGCATCATAACAATTCTCAAAACATAATTATTACTTTATCGAGGAAATTAAATGAACAAGTTAAACTGTGGTCTCTAACATGAAATGGATACCATCCTCTAGTATATTACGAAATTCTCTCATCTCATCAAAAAAAATGCAAAATATTAACTGTCGTGCACCACTCTGCTTTCTCAGTTTTATTTTTCTATAATAGTAACAAGTGAAGAGCCACTGAGAAAACTCTCCCCATCAGAGCGTTTTGGGTTGCAATGAAGTGAAACAATGCATTTGAATACTTGTAAATTTATGAGTTATCTTTTCTGATGTCTTGAAAACTGCACAGCTGCTTATGTGACTTTCAAAGCCACCATCTGATCACAATACCACCATGTGGAAATATTACTTTGGTGCAATATTAACTTTTACCATTTCACGTTGAACAGTGACACATTGTATGCGTCGAATAAACCAGAGAGATCTTTCCCGCTATTCTAAGAACTTGGCCAACAAGCTCTCTGCAGCCGCACTTCCACAGTCACACAGGCTGTCATCAGTGGATGAACAGTGTGCCACACTGTCAGCTGCCACCACCACAGCCATGACCTGACTAATCCTCTCATCCACTTCTCATTTTCCTGCCTCCATCAAGATCTATTGCCCAAAGCAGAACCACTAACAGGAAAACAATCTTATAGCCTACATGTATTTTCTTGTTCATATTGGTAGATTTGAATTGCCTCCCAGCTCAGATTCTCCCATGTTCTCTTGACCCGCCAAAACTTGGCTCTTTCTCCCTCTTGCCACTAAAGAACCTTGAATGCCCCATGGCTTCTACTGTCTGGGGTCTGTCCACTCTCCTGATCTGCTGTCCAAATTATTTATGACTTTCGTAAGCCCATAACCATTTTTCGTATATCGTTACAGGTCTAGAATATTTCCAGTTTTTATGTTCAAAGATTATGACAGGTTGACCTGAACTGACCAAATATGATATTGACTGTGCTTCACCCTTGGGTTGATTAAAATCTCTTGAGCTTGAAGAACTTGGAAGTATTAATAGACATAAGTATTAAACATGGACACGGACTATCGCGCTATCGTATAATTGTTTCAAAAGTCATAGGTTCGAACTTACTATTATTTTTATTTTTTTTGAGGTGGGCAAACATTTATGATGTAATTTTTGGTCATAGTGTCTGTAATGGCCAGAAAACTTAATACAGATTCCAGATTATTAAACAGTTGAGCATCTCCAAAGAAATTAATTACCAGAATAGTCTATTTGGTAACATATTTAGATTCATGTCCACTTTAAATAACCTATAACATGAACAAAGATCATTAGTGAAAGTGGTCACTAAAATATGCAAAAAGCAAATAAATTGTAACGTATAAACTTTGGCCAGACAACAATATTAGCAAAAGTTTTAACTAAATAGAAATTTAGCCTATGCCAGATTGATAATTGGCATTCGTGGTTACGGCAGAGACCATGGGTAATTTAAGTTTTCTTGAAGTTTTTTTATGTTGCTTTCATTAGCAAAATGTCACTGAGAAACAGTTCCCAGATTTTTCAGCCATAAAGTTTATTGATATTTTTTACACTATAAAATGCTACAAACAGCAAACATAATCAATGTATTATGGCAATTAATTTGATGACAGTTGCTTAGCTATTAAATTGTGGACATAGCCTCAGATTTCTTTTAATGATATCTCTGTTCGCTCTTAATTTGTGATCGAAGGCTGACACGTGACACCATCCTCCAGCCAGTAGCTATAAAGGTGAGCGAGTGAGCTTAGGAAATTATATAGTAGATAGGCTTTGCTGGAATATACAAGAACAATCCCAAAATACTGAAATTCAAGTAATTTAATGAGTCAACATTTTTGCTCATTGCATGTTGATCTGATTGTAATAATCAGTTATATTTTCATCAAAAAATATATCTCCATTTCCCCACCCCCCTTCCCCCACCTTTTCCAGCATCAATGATGTGATCAAATATAAATCCTACCTAAATAAAATAAATTGTTTAACTTTCAGATTTCTTACCCATTTTGTTAGCCCTCTTTTCCATTTGTTATACTTATAACTGCTTATAGTCTACATATTTAATAAAAACATTTTGATGGAGGAAAGCTACAATTTTCACCAGTTTACCATATACCATATTGTCCCTCTTTGTTTCACATGATTCATCAAAATTTAGTAACAATGATTTTTTTTCTACTACTTCATTATTTATTTTTTACAGAAACCTATATTTATGAATAACTCCTATCTCACACAGACAACCACACACAATTCATCCATCCAATTGGTCCAGATTCATACAATTTCTAAACACATAATTTTCATTACAATTGATAGCTTGAGTGTTACAGCTTATTGTCTGTTTAAATTAACTTGCTGAGCCAATGATCAGTGTTTTTAAGAGGGAGGAGTAACTGCAATCATAAAATTTGAACAATGCATTCAAATGATTATACCAAGATCAAGCGCACTGCATATTTAGCTGAATGTATAGTTTCAATAGGACCAGGCCACCACTCGTACAGCTAGGAGATGCTGTTACCAGGGTGCCAGAGTTCTTTATTTGGTAAAATCCCTCAGCCAGCATTATCTCCAGACCTTACCCCATCACTTTTTTATGGATTTTTTTGTAAGGATGAAGTTTCTTAACATCAAACAAGTACTCTAGCAACCATAAGGCATGTGATACAAGAACAGATTGCTCGTATACCTCAAGAAATATTGATTAGTGTATTGGAGAACTTCTGAACTCACATTTGGCAATGCATTGATAATGAAGAATACATCTCAAGTGATTTAAAATTGATTACAAAATGTATCATGTAGATTTCATACCATGTCAATAGAGTTTAGTTACTTTGTACCATCTGTTTTTTATTCAACCTTTATATTACAGATGGAGTTCTGCTGTATGCTGTATACATGTTGAAGTGCCAAGTGCTTCCTGGTAGGCAAGTGGTAAGGTGTGTTTTTCAGAATCTACATTCTCTGGATTGAAAGGTAGTCATGGCTGCCGATTTCAATGGTTCTTTACCTCACCACCCCTTCAAGCAAAGTTTTGCTTTTTATGTAAAACACTCACTGCTACATGGTTCATGTTACACATTAAACTACGAGTCTCCAAGGATGTAATTGGTCAGTCCAGATTATCAGTTACAGTGCACATCCTACAGAAGGATCCAAACAAACTTCAGTTTGTAGATTAGGTTAGTTTTTTTCTAATGAGACTACTTGGAAAATATTTTCAGAAGAAGTATAAAAATGTAGTCTTATTTGCTACAAGCAGCTCCTCAAAAGAACAAAAAATTAAAATTTCTTGTAAATAATATTTGTATAAAAAATACTGATATATGCACTATTCATGTGTTCTCTACATCCCAAAGGCTGATTGATCCTACCGAAGTAGGTAAAGTCAGTTTTGTGGCTGAGGTAGGCTGACCAGTTTCCTTCCTCCAGATGTTTTAAGTGCTACTGTCTGTGAGATGGCTGTGATGAGTGTTAAATGTAGTATGTTGGTTTTATCTGAAGATGAAAGAAGTGAGAAGATGAAGCACACAGACAGCCTATTCAGGCTTATTCTTCTGACAGTAAGGAGTGTGTCTAATACACTTACCATGCAGAACATATACAGATACAAAACACTGTGAAGCAGGATTTTAAAAATCAGGTTGATAAAGATACATTTATCAAGCTAAGTTCAGTGGAACTTAGTATTTCAAATGCTAGTATTTTTAATAAACATTTTTTTATCTGTTACAAATAACTTAGGCCTCAATAGCCCAACTATAGATTTTATAGATACAGGTTTCGAAGAAAAATTTGACAGTTTCTCTATAAATAAGAAAAGAATGGGAAATTAACCCACCACATACCAAAGTGGACGGATGCGATGAGAGGGAACACTAATGCTGACAAACAACTACACAATATTTTGGCATCTGCCTTGTTCACAAATAGAAAAACGGGTCATTAGGCTCGGAACGTGTGTGCACAACGAACATTACCTATAGAATTAGATAATCCAGAACAAATAAAAAGTTACTACAACTTTTACAAGAAAATTCTTTTCTGACTATAAACAGATTTCCAGCAGATTAAATTGTGCACCACAGAATTAAGTAACATGAAGTTATCTGCTTAGTGTATTTCTACTTCAGGAAGCCTTTCCAGATAATGTGCTGCAAAAAAAAAAAAAAAAAAGGGTTAAATTAAGTCGTCTTCTTCTCCATCACGAGTGAGGTTATCTTTGCAATGTCTGGTGTCCCCTGTTAACAGAAGTAACTTCTGGCCAAACCTTGCACCAGGATGACAGCAGTTGCAACAGCTACAAGAAATTGTTCCCCTTCAGTTAACTGTATCAAATTATCATCCTGTCTTCGTCAAAACTTTTCAAAGAGCAATGTATAACAGTGTTAATCAGATCTTAAGAAATATTCTAACAAATGTTCAATGGAATAAGATATATTTCCTTTCTCTAGAAATATCTTAGAAGGAATAACTAACAAGTTAGTGCCTACAGGGAATGTGAGAGAGAGAGAGAGAGATCTGTTAATTTATAATTTAACTATCTCATGTTACAACTGAAAAATCAAAATTGTTCTTTATATCTTGGCAGCAGAATTTATTGTAGAGAGATGTTTACAAAATTCTAACATTGGAGGCAGAATATATTTACACATCAATTTACTTCGAAGACAACAATTATGTTCCGATTGAAGCAAATAGTAAATTAACTACCATGCCACTAGAAATAAAAATGATTGTCACAATGATTTCAAGTTGTCACTGTTAAAAATGGAGTCTGGTATTAAAGGATATCTACCTACAGCTAGCTTCCAACACACCTTAAATATATGGCAGGGGTTACAATTGACTTGAATGAAAAATTAAAAAGAATTTTTACTTTAAAATAACTCCTACTATATGGAAATATTTTATTATAAGTCATTAACACAATAGTTTCAAACATCTTGTAGAGCTGTAGATGTTATAAATGAATGCAACTGTTCATATTTTTGAATAAAAAAAGAAATGGAATTTAACCCACCACATACCAAAGAGGACGGATGCAATGAGAGAACACTAATGCTGACAAACAACTACACTATATTTCGGCATCTGCCTTGCTCACAAATAGAAAAACGGGCCATTAGGCTCGGAACGTGTGTGCACAACGAACGTTACCTAATGTTCATATTTTTGTGCATACATCTGTTTCATTATGTAACAGTTTGGTTGTAAATAGACTCCTTTTTACAAAATACATAGTCTGTCTCTTATACCAAGATGCATGGCAAAAAATGCTCCATTGTACTGTCCTGTACTTTCTCTGAAAATAAGAAAAATAAGGGGAAAAAAACATGTCACCTATCATTATCATTATCATTAATTTAATTATGATGGGTCACATGCTCTGGTCACAATTCCATGTCATCTAATTACCCCATTTTTAATTTATTTTTAATTCTCTTATATAATTTGAGTGTTAAAAATTTGTGATTTACAAATTTTAATTTTAAATTGCTTCAGCATTTTTGGTACATTATTCATCGCTTCACTTGGTAATCATTCTAATCCCTGACACACTTACCCATATAACAAAATTTTCTCACTCCCTCATGCATGAAAGTGACTGCCAGTTCGTGATCATGATCTTTCCCCATCCATGCACTATTCTTAATTCTTCAACCAATATTCCTCGAAGCCCCTTCACCAACATATGCCCTGTACGTACCCAGCACTCTTCCTCCTCCTGTCCTCCAGCAACTCCAAATTCAGCTCCTTTACAATGTCAGATACTGTGTGGGTGTTGCCATAACTTCCACAAACAAAACAAGCCGCTCTTCTTTGCACACCCTCCAACTGCTGTATTTGATAACCAAAATGTGGGTTCCAAATTATACCACCTAATTCAACCAATAGTCTCACCAGAGTTTTGTAACCCAATTACCTAAGATCTCTGGTCCATCCTCTCACCGCCTTAACCAGTAAATGTAAGATTTTGTAACCTTTTCCTACCACCTTCCCAATGTGTTCTGCCAGAGTTTATCATCAAAACATTATGCAAATATTTACACTACAAGACCTCAACAACCAATTCTGACTCCACCCTATAATCATAAACGATCTCTACTTTTTTTATCTGTGTAGTAATTATCTGACTCCTTTATTTATCTTCATACCATGCTGGTACTCATCTGGATATACTATGCAGGTCATTTTGCAGCTGTACACAGTCTTCTCATGTTTTGATCCTATCATATACCATTATGTGATCAGCAAACAAATTCTGACTGTAAACTACCAGAAGGAAAGAGCCAGAAAAACTTTTAAAAATAAATTAAAATCATCTCTCAGTATTTTGGTTAATAACATTACTCATATAGGTGGTAAGACATACAGCAGGGGGGAAAGATGTGTACAGGCCCGCTGTAAGCGGGCGTGCAACGCGTGCGCCGCACGCGGGCGGCACATCGAGGGGGGCGGCAAAACGAGCGATCGACAGTCGCCACCCCGCGATAGTTGTCACTCCATTGTCGCTGCGACGAAATTTGCAGCGTATTATGTAAGGGGCGACCTTTTTTTTTTTTTTTAGCTCAACAGCTGCTTCGGGCGGCCGGCGACACTCGGAATGGCAACAATGGGGGCGGCAAATAATGTTTGAAGGGGGCGGCAATCTCACAGTTTTCTGACCCGGTTCGGAAATTTCCTAAACCCACCACTGGCTAGTTAGACAGGGGGCGGCATAATTGGTATTGCACGCGGGCGCTCAAACAGCTAGCGGCGGGCCTGGATGTGTACACATCCAGACCTAACACCTATACCCTGACTTGGAAAATTCCTAGATCTGCTGCTTCAGGGACTGGAATAAATTACCAAGGGAAATAAGGGACACTTTACCACAAACACTATAGAAATTTAAAGTTGCAATTCATAAATGGCAGTCATAGGTAGGGGGAGAAAGGAAAGAAATTAAAAATAAATCAAGACATAGGAAAGTGAGGGTGGAGGGAAATTGCCACCAGAGCCTGTGCGCTCCATTGCAGGTGGAATTAATTTTTTTTTCTATCAATCATTTTTTAAAGTTTTCACTTTCACGAATCACCTAGCACACACCAACAATTTTTTTGAAACCTCTTAGAACTTTTTAATGATTACCAAGAGAAAGAAAATGCTTTTAGGCAAAGATAATAAGCAACCACAGATAAAAGAAACAGGGATAGGACAAACACCGTTTAAAAATATTTCAGTACTTAACCTTAAATCATTCAAAGAGCTGAGGCAGCATGGCAAAGGATCAGATGGGCACACAGTCTCACCGCATAACAAAATCAAATTTGTAGGTCCTGTGCAGAGTGTAGGCGGTTGTGGTGTCGAGGGAAAGTGTTGGGTGGGGGGACTTAGAAAGTATACTACCAATAAATATGGGAATTTATCACTAGAGACAAAACAACCTGGTGAGTGACCAGTAACACCCAGGCCTGGCACTTTGTACAAAACTCTCATGCCAAAAAATAATTCATTTTCCAATGTTTCCTCAAATCACTCCAGGCAAATTCTGAGATGAACATGGCTGAATTCCTCCCCATTCCTTTTACTCTCCACTGTCACCCTATCTCAGCTGTAATGACTTCTACTAATTCCTTATCATGTACTTTGTACTATGTATGATGCAAAGGGTTAATAAATACAAATATACTGATGAACCATGAAGCCAAAAGTGAAATATACACTATAATGAGGATAAGCAATAATAACAAAAATAAAAGAAGACGTAACATTCATTATGTATGTAAATAGAAAATAATTATAGGGAAAGGAAGGATAAAATATAATCACGAAAGTTTAATGATATTGAGGAAAAACGAAACTGCTTTTAGGGAATATAAATAACCAAAGTTGAAGGTTGCAACTGTCCCCCATACATGTTTCAGTAAACCACCTAATCTCAAATACATCTTTGTCCACAAATGCCCCCTTTCAGACTATCCAAAAGCACCATATGGATCTTTTCCCTGCAATTGACCTCACTGCAATACATGCAGCATGCATCCACCCACTACAACATACCTTCACCATTATTTGCCATGCCGCATGCTCAACAACAGATATCTCTATATATATATATATATACAGTCAAAACAAATGTCAACAGACAAACAGTCCACACCAGCAACTTATACCTTCCAATACCTGAACATATCAATTACCACAATCCTAACAACCTCAATGACTGCTTCATTGTGAGGGCAAATCAGAGTTTTACCCATAACTATGGACACTTCAGGGATGGGAACTTGCATACCAATATATTCTAGTACCAGGTACCCACCTTACCTTTACCATCACTCATTAGTAGTATTATCATTTTCTTTATCATTTAACTAGTAACAAATTTCTTCCAAATTTATTTATTTATTGTTCACTTAAACACCATGCACCCTTCTGTTATGTGTATTAATTTTATCATCACCGGATATATATATATATATATATATATATATTAGACATTGGGATAGGAGAAAAACCACCGCTTACCAAAGATGAGGGCTCCAGCGGCGTCAAAACATGAAAAAACACACAAACATAATACAAATTTTCGAGCTTAGCTCTTCATCAGGTTGTAGGATGAGGTGGTTGCCCCGCGGAAGCTAGCGAGTTGGTTGCTAGCTACCGCGGGGCAACCACCTCATCCTACAACCTGATGAAGAGCTAAGCTCGAAAATTTGTATTATGTTTGTGTTTGTGTGTTTTTTCGTGTTTTGACGCCGCTGGAGCCCTCATCTTTGGTAAGCGGTGGTTTTTCTTCTATCCCAATGTCTAATATATCCGCTCTCAGCGCCTTTGTTTCCAAACAATCTATATATATATATATATATATATATATATATATATATATATATCGTCTTTCCCAAAATATCGATAGCTAAAATTTCATAACATTTCACTCCCACCAACTCCTCCCTTGCTCTGTCTTTTGCTTCCCAGCCATTCATGTGGTAAACTTCGGCATCTCCCGAACAATATAACTGTCCCTAGCACATTAATAAAGAGTAAAACCGAAATATTGTACATGTTTTTGTCTGTGTCGTATGTGTCACTCATCACAGACTTCAACTTTGGTGAGTGACGAGTCATTTTCTCCTATCGTATGTTATTTAAAACACCAAAGTTTATAGGAGGAGAGGAACAGTAACAAAAAAACACTCGACATACATTCAACATGTCGGGAAAAACGGAAAGCGTGCTGGGTTTGAAATGATTAACAGGTTTGTTAGTCTCTTGTTGAACTTGAATGTATAAGTTTATTTCAGCTGATGGTACATCACCAACCAACCAACTTCACTGATATGACTGCTTACAAAGGTACATATATATCACTTATCTGACCGTGGATAAGGCTAATACGGACTGGTCGCCAAAGATACAGATTCGCCTACGGTAACGTAGACACAGACTTGAGTAATATGTTTTCCCGATCTCAGAGCACTTCACTCAAACAGTTCAACTTTAATGTGTAGTTTTTTCCAAACTATTTAAAACTTCCAATACTGATTAACTATGCGCTTAAACTGCCGTTACACGTGCATCATGCTACGTACGACAACACGCATGCTTTGCTACCACATGCCGATCGGTCTACTTACTTACTGACTTACTAACTATGCTCACTGCAGGGCCTCCTGCTACCGAACCTTCCCATTGTCGCCAGATTTATTCTCATTGTTATAATTGCTCTGGCATTTTGATAACCAATTAAACCTTATGTATTAGCCTTTCCACTCTACCTTTTGTATCAAATTACTGTCTCATCACAAACATACACACACACAAAAAACCAATATGTTGTATTCACGAAAACAGAAATGTGACGGCTTGCACAGGGATCCAGAGGTCATGTTTCTTATTTTCTTGGATAAGGTCATAACCCAAAAATTTGTGTTTATGTTTAAGTGGTTTTTACTGCTTCAACTTTGGTGCATATATTTTTCCTTTCCTGTCCTTTCCTCATAATAATAATAATGAAAATGCAGATATGTAATCATAATGAGGATGGATAGGGAAAGTAAACCCATTAGTCACAACTGATAAAAGCAGGAAAACGACGACAAGAACACAAACACGGTTTAAAATATCTTAGTAAAATCTTTAGCCATGTCAGAGGTGAGATACATAGTAAAGGGATAAGGAGTGTGAATGCAGAGACCAACAGTTGGTCTCTTTACATTTCTGATCTCATTGCAATGTCTCACCAAACTATTCTAAAGTGTGTTCATGTTTGTGTGATTGATTGTCTTGGCCCTCCTACATTATTTATGGCAAGTGATGGGTTTACTTTCCTTACATCCTTAGCTTCATGATATGTCAGTATGTTGTAATTACTTTGCTGAGAGATCCACAAAAACAAGTCTCTAATTGAATTTTTACTCCGAAACCTTCCCCAGTCCAAGCACTGCCACACACCACTGCCAAATATAAAGAACGCTCTGAGAAAACCTGACAGTCCAGCAGTCCCTTAACTAATACCATAACTTATCTGTCTTATTAATTTAGTATAAATGAAAAAGTTTATAATTTCATTCAGTTTGCTATTACAGTTCACTGGCAACAATCTTCTCATTGGCATTTGTATATTCTCGCAATTATCTTGCTTCTTCAATTCCCCCTCCACCATCTTCACTTACTTAGTATTAATGATTTCTCACTCCCTATACCTGTAAACAATGCTCTTTTCCATTAATATCTCTTAATCAACAGTATCTAGTGAAGTTTTCAGCAAGGTGTGCATGTTAAGCAATCATAAGGTTTGCATTTTATGCATTTTTAATGTGATCAGGTAATTAAGTTTGCAAATTTATTGTAGAAAATGTATCACCTACCTTATTGCTGTAAATCACTACAGTCCAGTTCACAATACTCACTCCGCAGAGCTATGTAACAGCAATTTTGCCTGTTCCACTCTTTAAAGAAAGTTTGAAAGTTTTTCTGGAATTGCTAAATTTAATTATTCAAAATAAAGTTTTGATGCATATGTTCATATCCTTCACTTCATCTAGCTGAAACTGTGGTTTACCACAGCAGATTATCCAGCATATTGTCACCGAGCATACCCATGTTTGCTGAACAATTTGCTAAAGAATATACAGCTGCTTCAGATTGGTTGGAAAATCTGAACTTATTAACTTGAAACTTATATTTCATGTATATTGGTCTAAAATATAAGATAGGAAAGAAAAAAAAAAACAGATGAGCCTTAATCATGTGAGAGATGAGACATCTGGCGGGGGAAAGATGTGGTCACATCCCGACCCGCCACAATATTGTGCATTTTTGTTTATTTTTTTGTATTTTTACATGTTGTCTCGCCCTCCTGTCTTCATCTGTGGTAAGTGACAGGTATCTGTTTTTTTTCCCACTATCCTATCTTATTTTCCGTGCCTCAAGGCAGTTTCTTTGTTTCGATTATGCTATTGTTTTAGAATGATATTTTATTTATTCTCTATTATTGTAAATAGAGTGTATTTTGCCATAAGCAAAATAAATGTCTTTCACATTTATAAACATTTGCAGATAATGTTTTAAAATTCTTATGCATTGTACCCACATAACTTGAGAGATTTTAAACTCACAGGAAAAGCAGTTTCCTTTAAAAAAAAAAAAACTAACTACAAGTGTCACAATGTTAGCATGTTACTGGTAGGACAGAAATGGAACAAAACTATTGTCTTTCAATTTGGGCCATTTTCCTAGATTATATAGAAATAATTTCTATTAATTTCTATAAATATCTAAACACAGAGAAAGCAGGACCATTTCCAAGTACTGCAGTTAATTTATAATTAAACATAATATTCCATTGAAACAGTACATAGATGTACCAGTCAGTGCACTAAGGCGCCGCACACTGGATCACAGAGGTACAATGGACAGGGCACGTACTGGTCCTAATAACTGCAGTTTTTAGATAGTTTTCCACAGCCATTAAAGAAATTCCAGGATGCTAGGACAGTCCCCAATCCCTGCCTCAATAAAGTGTATTTTTGTTTGTATCAAACACTGAACGTATTTACACATTTCACAGACATATGGCAACAGTTCCCCTTTTAATACTTTGTATGACCAGGCAGTAGATATGAAATGCTTGGTGTCAGCAAGGCCATGTGGCCAAACAACCAAAGCTCCAAATTTAACCATACCAATGATGAACAACTTAAAGGCTTGTTGTTATTATTGGAGCTTAAGGGCGTGTCGACGACAGGGTCATTAGCGCCCTAACAACTGGCTTGGCAATGTGGCTTAAAAGTTACATTATTACATCTGCATGGCCGACTGTAGAGGGGTCAACTACACAGATGACAAAATCAAATAAAATACTAAAATGTTGGCTGTAAATAGGCTATTAAAAAAATCGATCTTTTGAACGATGGGGCCAACCAGATTTAAAGGCTTAGAACTAATGGCTAAAAAATAGCTATGTACATGGATGAGTGGCTGTAAATTGGCCACTCATCCACCTTAAAAACTTAAGCTGGTGTTCCCTAAATAACTCAAAGGCAGTCAACCCCAAAATATTGGACAAAGATGGCGAGGAAGAAAAAACATTTCATAGATGTACAAGGTACACTGACCAAAAGAGTTTAAAAATATCATTACAGTTCATTAACAGAATTTAAAAGAGCCAGAAAAGGAACGTCTACAAGAAATGAAAGGAAATTACACAATGACCTTACCTATAAAGCATTCAGGTGAAGTAATTTTAGGAAAGCAGGAAAAACTGGAGGATGACTGGGCTGGTAACCTACTTAGGCACTCCTTGACACCATTTGCCAATATGATGAATTGAAGCAATTAAATGTACAGATATGATTCTTCTTTTAGCAAAAGAAATCCGCAACTGTGTGTATTACATTACATCTTCCTTTTTTAAAAATATATAAACACACTAGAACACAATCCCTTCCTCTCCCTCTCCAACCAATTGTAAAAGCTATTTAAAAAATATCAGTGGATTGACAAGGTAAAATACTGGAATTCTTTAAAAATCTTATTCTGACAATTATCTGAAAATAGTTAAAAGAATGTCATCTTATATTTCTTATTAACATGATACACAAAATATAACATACATTCCAAAGAATATTTAGAAACAATCAGAAAAAAGACATTCAATTAATAAAGAGTTTACAAAGTGTAACAAGGTTATTTACAGTGACACTAAACATGTAATATTCCACAATGTGTCTACTGGATGATAAATTATTTTGCAATTGCTTTCATAGCCTGTCATAATTCAGGGCAAGAAAAAAATTAACACTCATAATGTATATTAAATGTACCACTGTTAAATGCTTCAGTTTCTGATGTGATCATCAACTAAATTGGCACAGTCACTGATCTTTTTTAAAATAATAAGAATGGCCATAATATGTGCCAGAGGAAACAGCAAGGCATGAATATGTAGTAAACTTACTTGCTTGATGTGCAATAACATTTATTCAAACATCTAATGCCCTCTTATCATTTACTCAGCTAATCATTAATTGCAGTAAACATTTTAGTTTTCATTGTATATCATGGCAGTGATCATTCTGATATAATAAAAAAATAAGTCCACTGAGAAAACTCACTTAAGTACAGTGGTATAGCTTCTTAAAACTTAAAAAAAAATATGGAGTGAAATGCAGAGATTCCTCCACCTGATGATCAGCCATGTTGTACCTTTAACTCAATGTGTAGAACATTCTTAAAACATGACTGTGCATTTGGCTTGCTTCCTTATTAACTGATCACATTTTTCTTTCCTGTAGTAAAGTGCAAAGTGTCATTACATACAACTACTCTTGGCTGAACTGGAACAATGAATTTTTTGATGAACAGAAGTGTATATAATAAGATCAATATATACAGAGTTGACACTGTAATTTTAATTATTATTATTTTCAAGTCTATTTCTAACATCGAGTTGTTCAACACTGTTAAAGCATATTTTAATGATCAAAAATTTTCAGCGGCATATATAGAGGCTGATGTATTAATATTTAAGACAGCAGCACAGTCATTCAGCTCAAACTATTGACACTGTTCAGCGAGCCCACAAATTATTAACAATAAATAGAATACACAATGTAGGCTCTGTATCTCTTGGAGATAAGTTCTGTACAGACTTAACCACATATGGGCCGGCGACCCAAATGTTGGCTTAGTCATTCGGAGTGGCAGATTGTCAGTTGCCAACTTTACTGTTCTTCCATTCAATAAACAAGAAGTATACACCAGCAGCATAGGCCAAGAAGTTGAACAAGCCAAACACCTGTGAACACAAAATGTACTTGGTTAGTTTAGCTTTGATATTTTATTTTTTAGAAGTATATGCTTTGGTCATGCCAACGTTTGTGCTATAATGGAGCAGTGAGAAACAGTTACCATATATGGATGAAGGGACATGATGGCTGAGTGGGTGGTAAGTTCTAGTGCCGTTGGCTATCTAAATTAACAAAATCTGATCTAGGAGCTTGAACAAGGTGCTTTTCTAAATGTGTGCCACTAGTGGAAGCATTATGCTCACAGTGCAAGATCCCTAATGGTCTTTAAAATTTGTAGGATTAATCATCTCAATCAGCCAACCATCTGCTATGTGTCAATTGTTTAGCCAATTTTACAATACTCTGTCATGCATAGGTCAGTTAACCCTTTCCTACCGGCTATTGGAAAAAAGGGAAATTTATAATTTCAATTATATATTTGTATAAAGGTACTTGAAATTAAACACACATGTTTTTTTTTCAAATTTTTTTTGGAACTCTAAGTGCTAATTACTAAGCCGGTACTTATAAGTACCGTCAGGGACTTTGTGTATCACATGATGTACAGAAATAGCAATTGAAATCAATTATGTTCATATTGGTATGAAATATTTGCCTCACGATATTAAAAAAAAAAAAAAAAACAATTCTTTTTGCTCATTCAGACACAAAAGACATTGTAGTGCAACATTTGGAATGATGTTTTTACTGTATTTTCTTCGTTCTACATACTTCACATCTTCATCAGATTTTTACAATTTAGGGACAGTTTCCAAATCTTACATTGTATTCATTGTAATGTACCACTTGTTTTTTTGGTCTGTATGCTGAAAACTTAGAAAATTAATTTTTTGGCAATTTCACGCACAAATTTAAAAATAAATGTTGTCATTGTCTGACTTAATCATACAACAATACATCAACAGGCTTATCAATGCAGTGGACACTGGTATCGTCGAATTATATGGTGGTAAATACAGTGGTACTTATAAGTACCGTCAGGGAGGCAAGGGTTAATCTTGACTACTAACCTCACATAACTTGAAATTGTGTCTTTTGATTTACAAATAGTTTAGTGTAATATACAAGTGCCAGCCTGTAGTCAGGGGCGTAGCTACTATGGGGCTAGGCGGTGCAGTGCAGTGCACCGGGGCCCCTAAGCTCTGGGGGCCCTCAAGCATACCTCGGGGGGCTCCAAAGTGCACCTCTGGGGGCCCCCAAACGCAGTTCAGAGGCCCACAAGCCTTCATGGCAAACTGACGACCATTTTTTTAGCTCTACAGGTGTCTAAGGGGGCACCTGAGACACATGAAGCCTCTCACTAAGGGCCTTCTCACTGCTCAGGGGGCCCCCCAACCACTGCTCAGGGGGCCCCTAAGCACAACTCAAGGGCCCCATCCTCAGCTGTGGGGCCCTTACCAGCAACACAAAGAAAGAAAGAAAAAACAGGTCGCCCATCTGGCCTGAGGGCCCAAAATAAATTTTTTGCACCGAGGCCCTTGTTGACCTAGCTACGCCACTGCCTGTAGTAAAAATAATTTGTCTTCCACTAAAAGTTCCAATAACTCGATAGATTTTCATAAACATAAGTAACCTAAATTCTTTACATCCTGTCCAAACATCCTGTGTGTGATACAATAATGTGAATCTCCTACTATCTCATTATACACCAGCAAGGTTCCATATACCAGTTACCTAATTTCCCATGCCTCACTACCCTCTGTAACAAATTATGCTTTTAACTCTCTTAGCCAAATAAAAACAAGTTTTGACATAGTGAATCTTGTAATAAGATGACAGCAGCACAGTCATTCAGCTCCAATTACTGTTTCATATACTAAAAATTTGTCAAGTATTTATGTTGATTGCTTCTCATAATTTGTGATATTTTTCTTAAATTTCAGTTTATTGTTACAGTTTCTAACTTCAGTTAATAATTTTGCAAATAGTTCAAGTATTGTGTTATATTTCCATGTTTAAAGTAAAATATTTTAAAATTACTTTTTGTGTGCTTCAATAGACATCTTCAACAATAAGTCACTTTAGTCTCAAAAGACAGTTTTGACCTTCTATAAATTATACTGAACAAGAGCATCTCAAAAAACATGATATAGGCCTACTTACTAAAGTCATACTAATTTCACAACTTCTCCTTGAACTACTTATATTCTTTCTCAAAACCTATATTTAAAAAATGGAAGGTTCATTCTTTGCTTTAAATAATTTGAAGACTCATCTTTAAAATGTATGTAAAATGTAGTGTACACATTTTTTCTAATATTTCTATCTTGCTTACATATTTCCAATGAATAGTGTGCAGACATATTCAGCAATCTTGTTTCTGGAATTCCCCTTTTTGTCGTCACACATCCTTCTTACCACCATTTTATGAGAAAACATCAGTAAAATGTTTTTATATTAATATTAATATTATATTAATTAAATTTGGCATATGGAGGTTGGGAGCGAGGAAGATATTTAAATTAGTGAATACTAAAACAAAAATATAGAGAGGAACCACCAGTATGTTCATAGTACAAGAACTTTTCAAAAATTGGAAAGAGGGACTAATCAAAATTTTAATATTTACATTTATTTAATAATACATCATATCCTTTCACCATCAAGAAGAATTAAGTTTTAAAACATTCAACTATTTAACGTAAATAATATAATGGAGATTATCTTTATCAACCCAAAATTAAACTTGCTCTCATTCAGTAAATGCTACTTTCTATTGTTATAGGATGCATGCTTATATTTTGCAACTGCATTTTTGATTACATTATAAAAATAAATGCAAACAGTCTGATGAACAATTTGTTCGAAACGGGTAATGGTTAATAAATATATAACATCAACCAAACTGTGACTGGTTGCTGTTTTCAATATCAAGAAATATATATATATATATATAGTTTTTGCGTGAGACAGTCTCCAACATCACCCACCTCTCATAATGTTCTGTTGACAAAGAGTTCATCTCAAAAATTTCTTTATCATTTTTTTTCCCTTTTCTTTTATGTGTGATCGCGCGCCACATCCATCATCTAAAGGTAAGTGGTGGCTCATTTCCCTATCCTAATTTAATTCCTATTTGCTACTTAGTGTGCTTCAATTCATTGTTTACTATATATATATATATATATTTGAAAAATATATGAGGAAACTGTAAAATAGCAAAATAGTGACAAGTTTAGCATAGGTCAAGACCAGGGTTGTGTCTGGTATCTAGGATGTATTGACAGGAAAGTTCCCATCTACGAAGTTCTGAAAAGGTGGTGTTATTTGGAATAACTCTGACAGCTCTAACCGTGAAATGGGTGTTGAGATTGTTGGACTCATGTGAGCTGGCATCACTTGCCACTGTATGGTCTGGGTTGGCAGTATAAACTTTTTGCCTGTGGCCATTCGTACTGTAGGATAGTTGCCGAGTGGTGAGACTGGTGTAGGAAGCAGTTCAATGGAGGCAGGGGAGTAGATAAAAAAGGTGAGTGGTAGAGGGGTTGTCCAATAGTCACAGCTGGGCAGAAAACCGTTAATCTGTTAATCGTTAATAAGTTAACAAAATTGCAAAAAAAAAAAAAAACTTTTAAGTTAACTTAAAAAATCGTTAACGGTCTTCTTAACTTCTGTTAAACTGAACTATCATTAACTTTAGTCTGTTACATTGGTGGTTGAAGTCATTTGGTATGTTTGAATTACGCGCCACACCACGCTCGAATGTTCAGCGAATCAGATAGCAAACAAATTAGGTAATTCGAAGTGAGAGTGCGAGTGTAATGCATGTACAACTGTTATGCTAGGCATGGCGCGAGTGTGGGCAGGAAAGTTAAAGTTTTGAAGCGTTTCTATTTTACGTCTGAAAACCAGTGTTCACTACTAGTTTCTACTTCAATTAATATTTTTATATTTTAACTCTTTTACTGCCATGAAAATGTCACTTTTTAGTTGGTGTTGGTTTGGTGTTTGTTAGTGAAAAATTAAACTAACATTCATTATATGATTACATCATGGGAACTGAAGCTCTTGAACCCATTAGTGAAAGCAACAACACTAACAATAGTAACGAGAAAGTTAAAAATCCTTGGCCACATTTACACAATTGTGTTGCATTTAAATCAAGACTGGGAGAACAGTTGATTTATGAATGTAAACTGTGCTTGACTAAACTTTCTACAATCAAGGCTCACATGTCTAGCCTTAATAAATAACATAATAGGATGCTTCCAAATATGAACATTTTGGAAAAAAAAAGTAGAAACAGTGCCAACTCTTGTGAAAAAGAAAAATAATTCAACCTTCTTCAAATTCTGTGGTTATTTCTGATGTAGAAAGCAGCAGAACTGATTTATTTTCATCTCCATCTGCTAATAAAAGTTTACATCAATAAAACATTTGGCATCATAGCTACAGGCACTGTGGTATTCCAAGCTGGTATGGACCGATGTATTGTAAACCTTTTCGTTGTTGATACGATTCTAGTACATGTTGAAGAATCCGATACATTTGAGAAGCTGGATAAAACGTTGAACCCCAATAAAATCTCAATTTCCAGAGTGACATTGGGTAGACATATTATTGATTCACATATTTAGCTCTACTGTCCTTCGAGAATTTCAAAACCTCATGTAAGATTTACTTTGACCCCCCCCCCTTTTTGATGAGATTTCACCGGACACCCCGCCCCCTCATTTCACCTCACGTATTTAATACAATACAATACATACATTTTCCATTGATCCCAATATAAGAGACTGGCTCTGTGGGATGTGGACAGTTGTCAATTTACAGATAAACAATTGCATAACAAAATAATACATGGATGCCCCCTTTTAGTAATACCAGTTACAGTACATAAACATCAGCTCCACTTTTGGATGGTTGACTTTTAACTGTTAACTATAACTTGCATTAAATGTGCAAAAACGTAACACTTTAACGATTATCAAAGTTAACTTTTAAAGTAGCGAATTAACGATCAACGAAGTTAACGTTTCTATTAACTGTGCCCACCTATACCAATAGTAGGAAAGGATTAGAGCAGGAAGTGGTAGCTGGGTGCATGCTACATGTTTGCAGTGGGCTTTTTTACAGGGTAAAGATCCTTGTTGAGGGCTGGGATAGTCTGATGGTAAGTTAATAACGTTAGTCATATAGGAGGAGAGTCATATAGCATGTGGAAAGAAGACCACATCTCTGCCTGCCACTTGAATTAAACAAAAATAAAACACCGGAGGATCAGGTTTGAACCAGTGATGGGGGAAAATTGACCAACGATAAATGTGGAACATAATCTCTGTGACGATCAGTTGAAGTAAAATGAAAAATGTTTTAAAATACAGTTTTGATCTGTTATAAAAGTTAAATACATTCATATTTTGAAAAATATATATGAAAACTAACTAAAATTGCAAAATAGTAAGAGGTTTAGCATAGGTTGAGGCCAGGGATATGTCTGGTATCTAGGATGTGTTGATAGGCAAGTTCCCATCTACAGAGTTCTGTGGCATGTAATGTGTTCCGTACATAACTAAACTATATGGATGATAATATTTGTGATAATACTGGTACATCTAGAAGAACAGAAAATACTTCAAACAAAAAACGAATTCAGAAAGTATGGGAAAAATAGTACACCTGACTGAAAAATGTATCAGATAATGAATTTTTTTATCTGTACCTGCCACTTGAGAGTTTTTTCTGTCATGAATGCAAAGAGGAAAGATGAAAGAAAATTCTTCACTCAGCTAAATAAACTACGAGATCTTCATATATTTTAATTTAAATATATACTACAGATATTTTAGAAGTGTTTAAGACGAATATCTTAATTATTTGTTGAATGTGTCAAAAAAGCAATAAAAATATGTTCAAACAAAAAATAAATGTGCTCTTTTTCTATAATATGTAGTCTATATTCACCATTCCAAAAGACAAATAATTTCAAAAAAAAAAAAAAAGATGGCACTTAGTTAGAAACAAATTTAAACATTAAAATTCATTTGGTAAAAGTAACATCAGATATAGTACTGATCTCACAAATTCTTAGATGAACTAGGATGAGCTATCAGCAAGATGATCTTTCAAGTTATATTCAAATACACCATCATTGTCCATAGTTTATTTTTTTAAAAAGCAATAAAAATAAAGACGTATCCCAGAATATTTAACAAATTTGTATTGCTGATTTTTTTTCCCCCTTCTGAAAATTATTTGTGTTGAAATTGTGTACCTAGGAATTTAAACTAACAAATTAAAATGCTTTATGACAAAGCATATAGATGTTTGAAGAGTTCTCTGGAAGTAGTTCCCAATCAGAAACTAATAACAAAGGCACTGGACTGAGAGTCCTTGGAAAACAGGAGGAGGCGAAGAGACTGCCGAGAGTGTACAATACATATGTTTGCAATGGGGCTTTGATCCATATTGGTAGAAGAATTAGGAGTAGTACATGGAAAGGAAAACAAGCCTCCAACCACAAAAACTAACACTCAGTTTCATCCATAAGTGAGTGAGAAAAATGTGTTTTTAGGTAATTGAGTCAGGGGTAGGAATTAACTACAAAGATTTTTTTTTTCCTTTGTGAAGTGTCCTCCCATGCTTTAAGGCATGATTGACTGAAAATAAGAGTGCCTGTTTCTACACTTCCAGATCTACTGTTATAGAAATTGCTTTTATTGCAAAAGTGACAATATTCAACTTATTCAGTAGAAATGTTTTATGTTCTTTCTCCAATTGAGTTTCCCCATCTATTTGAAAGTCACCAAATTTTATCTCTCTTAATTCTAAACCTATTTTATTTTGCAATTTAACTGTAATTATTCTTGTACATTTTTTAATCTAATGTGAAGTGCTTGATCAACATTTAATTAAATTGAGATGGAGTAAGTTTGGTTTAAACCATATTGCTTCTTCATCAAGTACTTCATTTGCACTTCTAGATTACTGTATTGTTTGGCTTATTTGTAAGTTAGATCAGAGTCATTCATAAATAACACAGTTAACCTAGTTGGGTAAGTTTCCTGATCTTCAAATAGTACAATGTACAAGATGAAATTAACCTCTCACAACAATAGTTTCAATATATCCAAAGTGTTTGAAACAAGAATGGTACAAACAGGAGGATGCAAAAATGCTACATACGAACGACTACATCACAATTGTGGTTTGATAGTATAAACTCACCC
The DNA here is from genome assembly GCA_031002005.1 of Vandiemenella viatica. Taxonomy (NCBI): domain Eukaryota; kingdom Metazoa; phylum Arthropoda; class Insecta; order Orthoptera; family Morabidae; genus Vandiemenella; species Vandiemenella viatica. Next base: position 138,870,988 of record JARYHS010013630.1, on the reverse strand, counting down.
CAGCTGTAATGTTAGCTCCTTGATACCAAGAATATGAAAACTCTGACCACACTGCCAGCTGCACTATGAAAGCGATCAGGTAGAGCACAGTCGTCAGGGCAGTGTTCAGCAGCTCCTGCAATTAAACACTTCCATCAGAATAGCTTAATGTATGTCATTTCATTATAGTTCAACTTATGTTAAAAGAACAAGTATCTTGTTTAGATTACAGACTCCATTACTAATATTTAATATAAATTATTGTATCTCGACTTTCTAAAGCCTTGCAAAGACCAACGCTTAGTAGACGCAGGTTTTCTAAAAAAATATACTGTATATAAAAAATATTCTAGAAGAAAATGTTCAGTAATTCCCCTCCCCAATAGCTCATTTTTTGCAGTTCTATTTTATTTCATTGTAGTAAGTGTCCCAGTGAATTTCTTTACTCACCTAATTTCACAGTTTACAGATAATTATTTTAAATTCTTTTGGTGTTTGAGGCAAATTGTTCACTATTTCCCTTACTAATAGATTCCTTTACCAAAAATTTTCCAACTCCCTTATGCTCAAAATTAAGTGTTAGATTATTATCTCCTCTCTTCCTCATACTGCTACTAATTCTTTCATTAATATCCATCCAGGCTTCACTGCCAATATATGCCATATACTCTGCACTATCTTTGCCCAGGACTCCCAATCCAGGGGCTATATTATAGCCTATTAATTACCAATTGTGTCCTGTGGCCACAAAAAATCTAGCTCCCTTTCTCAGTTTCAACTCCTGTATTTGGTACTGATGATGCAGGCCCTATTCTCATCCACAATAATTATTTGATCACAGTTTGGAATCCAGTTATTGGTAAATCACTTCCTTGGTAACGTCTGAACTACAAGAAAAACAATCCAACCTGCCTCAGTCATACTTTGGATTTAGTAGTTGAAATTCTCTTAACAGATATTTTCCAACAATATGAATGGTACTGTATTTTGCAGTAAATATGAAAACAAATTATGAATATTTAGTTTTTAAATCTTGCCATCTCGTACGTTAACTTTCAACCATAAATAAATTCAATTTTTCTTGCTTTCCTGCAGATCTCTCTCTCTCTCTCTCTCTCTCTCTCTCTCTCTCTCTCTCTCTCTCTCTCTTTTTGCAGCTAGTACACATGTCCTTTATGTAAATTTACCAACCAATGTTTGGAGCACACAAAAAGTCTAACAATTAGATCCAGTTGGTTGCAGAAGAAAAACCTGCTTCAATCAAAATTATGCAATTCAAACATTAATTAATTTGATTTATTCATTTTAATACTTTAAGGAAGAGAGAAGAAAGCGCAAAAAATGTTGCAGCAAATGCTGAGCCCATGTACAAGGACTTCACTCAGACATCCTATCATCTAATGTCTACATTGAATGCAGTAAATTATTAGTATAGCGTGTTCAGTTAGCAGAGGTGGTTCAAGGTCAGTTTTCTCTATCCCCAATCTGCTGCTGTAACCCCTACATGCAAAGGGGAAATTTGTTAAATGGACACAGCAGTCACCCCTGAAAGGTAGGAACTTGGAGTTGTGAGGTGAAGAGCAGGGTCAGGGGAATGTGACATTCAGAGTGAACAGGATATATGAAGGTGTACTGACCGTGAGTATCCAGTTGATGGGCAACTTCAGGGTCTCACGGATGTTGAGCAGGTAGACGAAGATCCATATGAGAGTTGCCGTGAAGCTGATAGCCGCCACGAAGAGGAACCAGTGGGTGCCCGAGAGTCGCGCTGGGGAGGCGCAAGCCAAGCAGATGATGCCCAGCACCTGTTAACACAACAGTTACGTTACACACACCCTGTAGTATTTCCGGTCACATTAATTCCAATTACAAAGAAAAGATTTATCCTCCGGTATATTCAATACCAACATCCAAGGAGCCTTACTCCTGTTCCATAGATTCCTTCTGAGGAAGGATCTCTGGGATTTGGAACATGTCATGGTTAATATGTATACATACAAGATGATTCAATAATAACCATAATGAAGAACTGTGTACAAGGACTTCAGACATTCCAACATCTAATGTCCAAATTGAATTCAATAAGTTATTAGTATAGGGCATTTGTTACAAACAAAAACAAATTATAGCCTATATATTCATTTTTACAACTCAATTTTTCAAAAGGCATATTAGATACAATTAATTCTTTTGGGCAAATTTTTGGATGGAGTTGCTAATAAGATAATCTGTCAATTTTTCTTTAAATACATCTTTTTTATATACAAATAAATATATATTTACAATTATATTGTTTTAAATAAATTAAGGAAATCTGACTAATGGAGGTGCTGAACAATTTTATTTTACATAGTGAAAGAATTTGATGTAAAAATATGCTAATACAGTGAAATTTCCAACCAACACTAATAATAATAATTTATTAAGAAATTATCAGGGCGTTGAAACGAAGTTCGCTGATCTAATTTTGTCCATATTATGAAAAGTAGAGTATTGCAGGCCTCGCAAGAAATAGTTGGACGTTTGAAATTTCATTCTCGTTAAATATGTCTTGAGCGCCGCGATTTAGCAACACATCCAGCTTGCATCCTCCCTCACCACTAAACGCCTCAGCATGTCGTAATGCAGTTAGTGGCGTTCAGGATTGGAATATCACGAACGCTAGAATCCGCTCTAATAAATGGAAGGAAATTTTTTTATGGCTTTACGCCTCGACGAACGTCGAGGTCATTAGAGGCGGGATGGATCTGGGGTACAAGGAACGGGAAGGAATTCGGCCATGGCCTTTTGAAGGAAGCATCCCGACATTCACCTGGAGAAATAGAAGGAGAATGTTACAATAGTTTGTGAAGAACGTTCGTAATTACGTGGCGTAAAACAGCTCGAGCGAAACATCTTGTCCTCTGCTGTTGGCACTGATCTTGAGCATTAGTCACTTGACATCTTTCTATAGCTTTATACTCGTATTCCATAATTTACACAATATCCACGGAAATTTGCGACATAATGTAGAAACAAAAGAGACACAATGAATGTTGAGTGCAACAAAACTGATTTTCTTTGAATAATGCATGAGAAGCATATCAAAGCACAGAAATCTTAAAGGTTTGTAGGCCTAACAAGTAAATTCTACTTATTGGTGCTGCACGTTAATATTGTTATGAGTGGAATATATGTAAATAAATGTTTGTTACTTCGTAAGTACATTCAATATTTTTTAATTATTTTGTTAAATGTTATTTTTGCTTACGCTTATCTGAAGTGAGACAAGTGTGTGTAGCGTGCGTGCTGCCTGCAGAGGCGTGGCCCTAGTCCACGCATGGCCTGGCGCGCGACAATGCTTCATTAGACCGCGCCCCACACAACATCCTACAGCCAAGACAATTCGGCGCACCTGACGGGCCAACAACACACTGCAATATTTTTACTTTCTAATAGTGTGGTCTGATAGCTCAGTGGCTAAGGAGCTTGCTCCCGGTAGGCGCAGGAATGTTTAGGAATTGTGTTTTGATCATTTGGGATATGCGGTTTGGATTCCACGTTAAACGGTAGGTTCCGAAGGACAGGAATTGGCCATCCTACCTCTGACACAATGGCTTAGTATGGCTCCTTCTGGAGGATCCAACCAACCTCCCGTTTGTGGACCAAGTTTAGTTTAATAGTATTTCATGAACGTCTCGCATACTAGTTTTATCTTTTCGAACGTTGAAATCATGACAGCCTTTCAGCCCTACTTCATTCCGACAATCGTTTGCGAAACATTGAGAAGTGACATTTTAGACGATTGGTATTACATGTAAAATAAGAAGAAACTAAAATCTATAACTGCGATAAAAATACTATAAACGAATTTTGATAGATGCAAACAAGTTGCAGGCAGATTTATTCCCTACATCCATCTAGAAACTAGAAAAGCTTTACGGTATTATGCACAAACAACGCAGATTCTCGAAAATTTTGATGTTCTTATGACTATCAAATTTCCACACGTTTCAGATTTGCGCTCTTGTACGTTAATTATTAATCTAATTGCACGCACACCGCGGAAGCAATTCCGTGTCATCTAATTACCCCCTTTTTTATTTTTTATCGTCTTATATAATTTGACGAATTCCTCGCCACTTACTTCTACGATTTACAAATTTTAAATGCCTTCAGCGTTTTTGGTAAATTATTCATCACTTCACTTGGCAATTTATTTCAATCCCTGATACCCTTACCCACAAAAGAAAATTCTCCCACTCCGTTACGAATGAAAGAGTGCCAGTTTGTTGTCAGGGTCACCTATCCCCATCCAAGTAGTAATCCCAATTTTTCAACCCATATCCCTCCAAGTCTCCATCACCAACATATGACCTGTACATTCCCAGCACTCTCTTCACCCCCCCCCCCCTCCTTTCCTCCAATGAGTTAGATTCTAGCTCCTTTATCATAACAGTTACTGACTGGGTCCTGCGATAATTTCCACAAACAGATCTGTTGTTCTTTGCACGCTCTCCAAATCCTGTATTTAATACCCAAAATGTGGGTCCCAAACTATACCACCATATTCAACCAATGGTCTGACCAAAGTTTTATAACCCAATTCCCTACCATCTCTGGTACATCCTCTCAACACCGTCTACAGTAAATGTAGGATATTGTAACTATTTCCTACCACCTGCCTAGATATTATTACACGTTATCCCAAGATATTTACCATACACTTCAAGCCTTTAACAAGTAATTCTGACCCTATCCTATAATCATAAACAATCTTTAGTTTGTTTTTTTTTATCTGCGTACCTGACTACTCTTGGCATTTATCTTCATTCCATGCTGACCTACCCATTTAGATATTCTATCCAGGTCATCCTGCATCTATTCACAGTCTTCTGGTGTCTTTATCCTATTATATACCATTATCTTCTGCAAACAACCTAAATTCCGACTGTAAACCATGAACATGATTATTCATTAGAATAATGAACAGCAAAGTTAAGCCGTCGGTTAGCAAATCGCACGAAAGTTTTAGTAATTGTTGATTTCCATTTGTATTTTTTGGAGATGTGACTGAATAAAGTTTTATAATTGTATAATGTCTCCTGACACCAGAATTATGATCTTTATTTGCTTAGGGCTTTATGCCTCTTCTACATCGAGGTCTTTAGAGCCGGGATAGGACTGGACACAAGGTCCGGGAAGGAAATCTGTCAACTCCTTTGAGGGAACCATCCCGGCAGCCACAAGTTATTTCGGGAAACCACGCAAAACCGAAATCAGGTTGGCCGGAATGGGGTTCGAACCCACATCCTCCCGAGTGGTAGGCACGAAAGTGGTGACGTTCAATACCAAGAAGTCCAAGATTTCTCAGTTCTCAATTTTGGACTAGAACGTGCGCAGTAGCGTTATTTTCGAAAACACATTATTAAGCGTACGAAATTTTAAAGCGAGCCCATAAGTTTTCCTATGTACTAACAAAACTACAATTATCATTAAAGAAATGCATTTAACTTTACAACACAAATTTTATTATAATCATTGCAATGTTAGTACTGCTATTGATCCACCGTAAACGTGGCTTTCAGTCAAAAGCTTCTCAAGGTGAACATTTGTGTCAAGTGCTCCCACAGATACACAACGCAATGTGCTGTTAACTTATGGGAAGTTAATATTCGAATAATAGTAACGACTTAAGTCCAAAGGCACACATGCATAGTGATGCGACACATAACATTCACACAAACTTTACATGGCACCGTTCCACTACCAATATTGTTCACAGTTACTAAAATAGTGAATGGTTTTTCTGTGTTGAAACAGTTTACAGCTTATCTGGAAATCTCATTCATATACAGCAACTAACATAGGATGATATTTTTTTGCAGATTACGATGGATATTTATTATACTAATGGGTTTTTGAGTAATAACCGGTTATCGGTAATATTGATTTGTATGTACTGTTCCATATCCTAGAGACTGTTCCACAGGGTATCAAAGTGAACACACGTAATCTAAAAATCTAAGAAACACTAACCCAATGTCTCAGTTCCAATACTGCCTGGTACGTAAGAGCAACATGATAGCATCTCCTGTCCTGCATAAGCCTTTAGCGGTGCAGTACAAAGGTAGCATTCACGTTCGGAGGTAATAATTGGCGAGGCGATGAATCGCAGCCAAGGTCCTGTTGCCACCTGCCAGGAGTGTTATAAACTACTGCCAGTAGAGCAGTCAGTCAGTCAGAAGAGGGGTAAATAATACCGAGCTCTGTTCCAAGACGTGTTATGCACACGCACCCATCAATTGTTGCATTTAAATATTAGCACTCAAAAACAATATTCTTTTCATGAGTATTGCGTCCGATGGATTTTATATTTTTCATATTTATAAGTTACCTCAAAAAGCAACAAACCAACAGGACTGCAAGTAGTTTCTCTCCGTTACAAAGTTCTTTTCTGTTAAACATAGCTTCTTTAAAGAATAGTGTTCAGCACCAAATAATCTTTTGTCCCCCTCTAAGCGGAAATATTATGTTGCGATCTGAACTGTCGCTAAAATGATCTAACTTCAGGCTTATTAATGGTTACTCTGCGTTATTTTCACGTTAATCATCTAAGAATCACAGCAGCCACTAAGATTCGAATTTTTTGTCCAGTTATGTTTTCTACATTCAATGGAACTGTCTCAGCTGGTGTCCGGTGCCGCCACAGGGTTAGCTGGTGATACAAGAAATTTGCATTATCACGACTTGGTCGGCGGGGTAGTATAGGTGGTGGTGCACAATTCGTAATCACCCTGGGTTAAATCCTAAACCTTATGGAGTAAGCGCGTTGATGGTACTTAGTCTGTCGGATGGGGACGTGATTCTTGGCGGTCCCCTCGATGTCTTTCTGAAGAGTAGGACTGAATGAGCCGGCACCAGTTTTCACCCTCTCCCTTCATTTATCTCTTATCTACATCACAAACACTATACTGAACACAAATCATTTCAGTCATACACACAATAACATGAACAGTAGGCATTGTAAACCACCACAAGTTCATCTCCCCCGGGACGTTACCATCCCCAAGGTAAACGCCCACACTGGCATACGGGTATTCCACTCATGGAAGAAGAATAGTATGAGCAACATTTTATGTATTATAGCTTCACCTAGCTCTCACTTTGATGCGCACATTTTTTTTTAGTTCCAGGTCCGTACTGTGAAAATTATGAAGGCGGAGTATGACAAACTTCTTGGTAGCTACGAAAATAAGAGAACGCCTAATAATGCGTGCTGTCCAGGTTTGGAGTGAAATAGCGAGTGACACCCGTGAGAGACGTGTATCTCCATGGCAACCGACACTTGACCACAGAGGTGCGGGTACGCGATAGACCTTTGAAGCATATTCATTATTGTCAAGGACATTAACTCTCGTGATTTACGTACGGGAGTCACCAATCTTATTGGGTGAAATCCGACTAACGGAGCGTTTAGCCTGCTTCAGATATAGCTTTGCCAGAGATGACGTAACCGGAAGTCGAAACTGTAGCTGTAACCGGAAGTCGAAACTGTAGCTGTCAGACAGCGTGTGAGTGAGCAGCGGTCCGCTCTAAGGTGAACCATTATACATTGATTCGTTTTAAATCGAGCTAGGAGGTGAAAATAGCTTTTCAACCGAATGAAAAAAGTAAGTAAATTATGTGCAGATTTGAAAAGTTTCTGAATTTATTTCAGCAATAGCTGTACGGTGGCAGTTACTACCTTGCTGTACCTTAAAAGTATCCAACGTAAACAAACTTCTTGATTCATCTCAAAGTCGGGTACGCGAACCTCTAGGGGTTCGCGACAATATTTACGTTATGGTGGCTGACTGGGTATCTCGAGGGTGCAACACGCAACATTGTGAATTGGGATTGAAAATGAGCAAAATTGTTCCTTAAATCTATTCAACTTGCGACAAGAAACAAGCCCATCCATAAAATTATGACGACTGGCAGGAATTAAGTATTACAAAGTTCAAGAACATTTTGTTAGATTCTAAACCCAATGTGGTGAAATTGTATATTATATATTACCAGTTGAAAGATAACGCCAATGCAACTGTTTAATTATTGTTGCGTCGTACGCGTTTCACCTCTCATCGAGGCATCATCAGCGACGAATTATTTAAATTTGTTATTGTGGTACGCAGCTGCGCATCTCCGTTTCCTTATACAAAGCATGTTTTGCCTGTATCATATTTACACAATTATGCGTTCTCATCATTCGTCTAATTGTGTAAATATGATACAGGCAAACCATGCTTTGTATAAGGAAACGGAGATGCGCAGCTGCATACCATACTAACAAAAGTAAATAATTCGTCGCTGATGTTGCCTCGATGAGATGTGAAACGCGTACGACGCAGCAATAAATAAATTAAACAGTTGCATTGGCGTTATCTTTCATCTGGGAACTAAGCAACTGTGGAAATATGGCCTGCAACAACATTGCACTGTATATTATAGATCGATCGAGAACTTAATTAAAAAGAGTTTCTGTTTAACGTCATAATTTGCTTAACAAATCTGAACTTCAGTGTGCAAAAATTCCAACTGCTTTGCTTGTCGCGTGTTCTTTACTTTTGCTTCTCTGAAGTATTCTACTTTCGTAGATATTCGCCTTGTGAACATTTCTGATTCATCGTAACGTGGATAGAGATAAGAGGCTACGTACGAGATTGTAGACCGGTGAGCAATATCCGCTGATTACAAGGCTGCATCTCTGGATTCAGAGACTAACAGTGAACATGAACTGTAAAGATAACGCCAACGCTGTAGTAAGCGTAGCCACAAAATAGTCACGCGTTCAACTGGCACCTGCTTTCACCGTTTACTACGATCCACGTCACTGCAACTCTTACGCAACTATCAAATTTTAGCATACTTATTGAAAGATAAAATTAGAATTTTTTTGCTGTCATCAATCTTTTGATTGGTTTGATGCAATCATCCATCCCTTCCTATATTACGCAACCTCTCCATCTCAACATACCCCATACAACTCACATCCCAAATATGTGATTCACATATTCTAATCTTTGTCTACATTTCTTACCTGCGATTGGTCCCTCCACTAACAAATTAACCAATCCTGTATGTTTCAAAATATGAGCTACCACCCCATCATCTAAAATAAAAGTGCAAAACAATCATTCGTTGATGGACGTGTAATTGTATATGTTTGATGATTACTATTCCACATACGCTACAAGAGGAAAACGCTCGAGATTCGTGGCATCAGATCTACAAAAGCTGAACAACAGTTAATTTCATTCGGTTTACGTGGTTTTAATATGTTCGACGATTTTTTATTCTTGTATACTAAGAGTGTAAATGAACGTTTTCGATCGCTCAGTAGGGTCCCCGTCTATCCCTTTAGTAGTCAGGACAAACACAAGAAAGTAGATAACTTCCTTACTACCGGTATACGAAATTTATTAATTTACGTAAACAATCTGCCAGAAGAAGCAAAATGATTTGTGTAGCTTCGCCGTGGTCCCTACAGGTAGGCTAAGATATTTGCAACTTATCAAATGGGGTTGTTCTACTATAAAACTATTAGATTTCATTTCATACTTCGATTTTTATATACAGTATCCGGAGACGTAATGCAAACTCAGAAGCGCGACACTTGAGGCTGACGTTGAGGTTGAGGTTTACCCAGGCATTAGCAAGGTCGTTAGCAGTCCGGTGTTCTCAGCAACACACACACTCGGCCCGAGTGTAAACTTACCCTGCAGTAAACATACAAATTAATTGATTTTGTACACTGTCGCTAACTTGTGGCTGTAAACCCACAACAGAACGAATATTTACAACACGAGCCGACAAACTATTTTACGAAAAAAGCCAAGTCGCTGTTGTTTGACAAGGTTGCAAAGTCAAATATGTACCTATTAGAAAATATACTTCTACCAATAAGGCAAAAACAAAATTAGATTGTAATATTACATTTCTTTTGTGGCTTTATGCTTTGTCGCCGTCGAGGTCATTAAGAGGCGGGAGGACTGGAGGGACTCTGACAAACCATGGAAGATCCAAATCAGATGGCCGGACGGGGATTCGAATATGCGTCCTCACGAATGCGAGGCCAGAGCGTTACCTCTCACCCACCACGCTCGGATACTTTTACATACATAATATTTATACACTTTGTTGCTAATGCTTAAATACACTCATTTTAATGCACTTATTTCAGACGATGAAAATTTTTACTGGTGTGAAGAATGAATTATTTTTTTTGTTCTGAAACATTATTTCATCGTACTTAACATTGATTGTAAATAACCGTAAGTTAAATATGACATGTGTTGGAAATTTAGATACTTCATTTTAGAAGATATCTTTTCACCCAAGTGTTTACTGTCAAATGCAATTTTAACGCACGGGCCGGATTGACAACAGGCGGGGACCAGGTTCCCCTGCAGGCCGTAGTTTGCCGACCGTGCCTGCTCACTTCCGTGTCTCGTAAACGATTACCGTCTCTTGAGGACATTCTTTTTTCAAAACATTAACGTGTTTCGATTTTGGAATAAAAATCGAGCTTTAAACCCGCTCCATGTGTTTTGAAACGAGAACTTCCACAATACAAATAGTAGTGCCTACTAGATCATACAATCAGCCCAAAAAAGGCAGAGTGGTGAATAGTCGGTCAGCCGGACTTCCAGGATACGCGAAGGTACTCGTTACTTCATATTTACGATACTGTCATCATTTTGTAATGAAATCTACACGGGTTTACCGACGGATTCTGTTGTAAAGACAACATATTTCGACAGTTTTCCCACCAAATTTTTCAGGTTTTAATCCATCTGTACTGGTCAAGAGAGTTCGAAGTCGCTGAACAACTTGGCGCAGTGTCTAAGTGACTAGATGAGAAGCCTCCTGTTCGAATTCGGCCTCGTGGAACTTTTACGTTTCTGACCCGTATTTACGTATGGCATGACGGTTAGGATTCCACGTAAAGCTGTACAGTAGAGGCCGATTGAAAGGCAATTTGAAACAGACACCATGGCGATCAAATCTTAGGGATCTTCCGGCATTTGCCTTAATGATATAGTATAACTTAGTGTGGTCTTAAGTACCGGCCCACAATTCGCCTCTCGTAGTCACCTATCCCAAACTGGTAACCCTACTGTGGAAACGCGGATTCCGAACCATCGAGTATCCTGGGGTAACTGAGATTAACAAAGCCTTGCCCGAGGTTCAAAGCTCGCACAAATTCCAGCTGAGGCCAGGATTCGAACCAGAAACCTGTCAGTCCCTCGTCACGCGCGTTGAACAACTAAATCATCACAGCGCTCAGTGGCGTTCTGACGTAACATTACGCCTCACCAGGCATGGCTAAGACCATTATGTCTATCATCCAAGAAACCTGTGTTCGCATAGAGCAGGGATCACAAGTTTTAGTGTAGTTTCACGTATCGTGGTTTGGAGAAAGCGTAACCAACCTACGTATAACAGAATCCGTAAATGTAGAACAAACAAGAACAGAACCTCTAAGCAAATTTTTAAATAGTGCCTTTGTAGTTTCATAAAAATCCCCATAGTATTACTTCAGCTACTTTGATAAAAATTTACAGACATCTAAAACAATATAACCACAGAGACACTAAAGAAAAACAATTTCGAGAGAATAAAGAAACTTGCCCAATTTTATTTATTTATTTTATTTTTTTGCTGTCATCGTCGTCTTTCGACTGGTTTGATGCAATCCTCCATCGCTTCCTATCCTGTGCTAACCTCTTCATCTCTACATATCCCCTACAACCCACGTCCTCAATTATCTGCTTCGTATATTCTAATCTCTGTCTTCCTCTACAGTTCTTACCTTCGACTGTTCCCTCCACCAGCAAATTAACTAATCCAGCATGTCTCAAAATATGACCTACCAGCCTGTCTCTTCTTTCTGTAGGCTTCTTCCACTAACTTCTTACCTCACCCATCATTTCCAAAACTCTTTCATTTCTTACTATGTCAGTCCACTTAATTTTAAGCATTCTTCTGTAGCACCACATTTCAAATGCTTCAATTTTCTTTCTTTCCAGTATTCCTAAAGTCCATGTTTCGCTACCATAAAGTGCTGTGCTCCACACAGTTTTAGAAAGTTCTTTGTAATTCCTAGATCAATATTTGAAACGAAAAGATTTCTCTTTTTCATGAAGGCTCTTTTTGCTAGTGCTATTCTGCTTTTAACATCATTCCTGCTTCTGCCATCGGTTGTAATTTTGCTTCCAAAGTAACAGAATTCACTTACTTCTCCTATTACATCCGATTCTATTTTTATATCTAATCTACTAGTATTGGTATCATTTCTGCTACATTTAATCACTTTTGTCTTGCTTGGATTTATATTCAGTCCAAAATCTTCCTTCAGTATTTTGTTCATGCCATTCAGTAACTTCTCAATATCCTCAGCCCTTTCTGCTAACAAGACAATGTCGTCAGCAAATCGTAGCATACTGATTTACACATGGACATTTTTGCCCATAGTACTGCATAAAATGAAAGTGGAGATCGGTTTCGAGGTACTGAAACAATTGGTCGCGAATGGACCGCTGAAAATGTGTGTGGAGTCGGATGCCACAAAGCGCCGATTGTATTAATAACTTCCTGGACGCTATCTCGTGATGCGCCGCAGCTTACACACGAAATGAGATAAGAGGAAAAACAGCGCCGTGTCACACGGCAGCAGAATGGAGATAAGTAGAGGCTGCGAAACAATCTGAGCTGACCGTTGCTTAAACACACCACCATAGTGAAAACTAGCCTCGCGTAGGCTTTACTTCAGAGTTGCGAGCAACATTTTCCACAGCAACTGACATCTGTTCTTAAGAGTGCCGGACACACTGAATTACTGAATTTTTATTTACTTCAAATTATTGCTATTCAGGCCTGATTAGCATTTCCTACACCCAGGTTTACTTAGTTCAGCGCAACGAAACAGACCAACTTCACCTGAATGAAAATGAGTAAAAGTCATACAAAACTATCTAGAATAGGTGAAATAATTCTAAATTCAGAGATTAATTTATTGGCGCAGAATTTACGAGCTTTTTCTTTTGGTGAGGCCACAGAAATAAAATTTCGGTGATTCACACAGACGTGGAATGTACTAGAAAAAGCCGTGGATTCCCACGGCATCTAAACATCAGTATGCGCAGGGTATAGTGAAGGATCTTAACTTCGAGGTCATTAGTGATGGGAGAGATATCAAGCAACGAATGGGAATTGATTCGATTATGGCCTGTTTAAGGAACTATCCCTTCATTCGTTTGGAGTGATATCGGGAAACCATGGAAAAACAATCTGGATTGCCGTACGGATATTTGAACCCGCGTCCCTCGGATGCAGGCCCAAGACTCACCGCCATCTAACAGACTTTCATCATACATCTCTGAATCTTACTAGGCATATCGAGACTTGAAATATGTAGCTAATCGAATGAAGATATGATCTTCTTGATGCCGTGGATTCGACTCAAGTCGACATAGTGTTCACTAGCGCCCCTTCTAAGTTTAGAATTTAACTTCACTAAGTAGTGGTTTGTATTATCTATATAGCAAAATACTGAACAAGGTAAACAAATTACTGCACATAGTTCACGACAGCAAATAGCTGTTCTTGAGGTATGGAGGCTTCTGAAAAAGTTTCGTAAACAATTTCTGGGCACGGAGACCGGGAGAAAAAAAAAACAGTTTTAAGGAACGGATGAGGCTATCAGAGAATAATCTTTTAATATTATCCTCAGATTTTATCAGTGAGAACACTGATCACAGAAGCGGAGGAGTATACATATCGCGGCTCCGAACAGCCTCTCCGCGCCGCCACCTCGCCAGTCACTGATGTTCCTCTACGAAATTCACTATCAATCTACAATTCTCTGAGCAATAAAAAGTGCTGTAGTAAATAAAGGTGAAAAACTACTGATAATATTTGACGTCTGTAGTGTGATTTTCATGCTAAATAGCAAGTGAAAGTACCTGAGCCTGATCTTCCAGTTCTTATTGCCGTTACTGCCGTGGTAAACATTCAAGTTATACATAAAGTTTGAGGAGAGTTTGTCAAATCTTTACAGTTATTAAACAGTAATTTTAGAATAAAGTTCCTTGAAATAAAGTTTTTAGAACTGGTATAAAAAGATCATAATCTAGCCAAATTGATTTCCCCCCTCCCCCCCCTCCCCTTAGTGGTTTAGCTCTTGTCGTGCCTGGGTCGTTAGGGATGGTGTAGTACGGGGACATGGAATGGGAATGAATTTGGCCAGAGCCTTTTGAAAGAACTATCCTTGCATTCGGATGATTCGAACCCACGTCCTAGCGATTGTTGGTTGAAGCATTACCCCTCACCCATCGGATTCCGTTTGGAATTTCATTACTACCAGACTTCCTTTAATTATCAATGCAAGTTACCTCAAACACCTGCGCCAAAAACAATACATGGGTTCTGATTTACCGCTTTAATACGGAAATATTTCTTCTCTGTTGATGATAGAGGGAGAGAACATTACTTTTACCAACATGACGATACCATATTTCTGGCTAGGAAACTTCTTTCCAAACAATTTTCCAATGAGAGTCGATCTGAGCGATTGTTGCAAAGATGCGGTGCTGGGTCCCAGCAACAGGTGCGATTTGTGCTCGCCGTGCATCGCAAAGCAAAAGCGATAATCCCTACGGACAGTGGCTGCCAGTAGGATGCAGTATATCCAATCAGAGCCTTCCGTTCCTCAGGGTACTGTTTGTTGCTTTATACATCTAGACTACTGTTTTATAACCTGAGATGCATATAGAGAGGAGTTGGTTTACTTTACAGCATACAGAAAGTTCAGAGAAGACACGCTCGATGTGTGATTAATGATTATCCTCAGTCCTTACGTAAGCGTCGCTGAATTCATCCTTAAATAAGCCTGCGACTGACTGGCAGTCAGACAAAGAAGGTTTCATTTGAGTTTACTGGCAAACATGTGAACATTCACTTTCATTTACAAACGGTATGAAATATTTCATCCAGCAACCTGTTTGGGCCGAAATGTCAGGAGAGCAAATTTAGGAGCCATATTGATACTGATTTGACTCATTCCCTAGTGCTATCCGGCACTGGAGAGCACAGAACAAATTAGGTTTAGTGAAAAGCACTCTCTGACACCCACACTTTTGTGACTTCCAGCAAGTAGTGTGCACGCCAGATAGGTCTGTAAAATCTTAGATAGATTGAAATCAACAGTTGTTTTTACTTTTTTTTATCTGCTTAATGTCTCTCTAACAGAGAGGTCTTTAGAGACGGGAAAGGAATAGGAAGGAATTCGGCCATGGCCTTTTGAAGGAAGCATCCCGGCATTTGCCTGGAGTGATTTGGGAAACCATGGAAAACCCAAATCTGGATGCCCGGACGGGGATTCGAACCTGCGTCCTCCCGAATGCGAGGCCAGAACGCTAGCCGTTACACCACTACGCTCGGTTTGTTTTTACTGAATGTAGATACTGTATTGCGTCAAAAAACACCAAAACTTTCGTATCATTGATACTTCAAATTACTTTCAGAGTTATCTTTCCGTTAGCAACTGTTTTATGTGGTTGGAAAGTAGAGTGGTGCTCTTCCGCCGTGTGGGTATCGGCCGAGTCGAGACAGTAGGCCCTGCCAGCAATACCGCAATGCATTACATCACGCCGTCGAAAAAGACGCCAGAAATACCAGAGCAGAGGGCGTGCCAACCAACAGCGAACAACGCGAAACTCGCAGGATCCACGCATTTTTATAACTCAAATTTCCAGAGAAATTAATAGCAACGACTCGAGGAGTATAAAGTTCACACTTTGTTAATGACAACGAAATTGAGTTAAACGAGGCTGTATCCTACGGCCGTCGGAATCTGCTTGCCAACGTCTCGTATAGGCGCACGGGGACTATCGACGTATTGGTAACAGAACTAGCCAATGTACAGTTAAAATTATTTCTTAGTACTAGTGTGAAAACAGAGAAGGTGAAAATTTACTGCTAGGTCACGTCTGCCATTACAGGAAACGAAACGTGTCTATTACAGGATGTCGTATTTACTTTTCATTTTGTTTTTAAGCAATTGTAACAACAGTTTGACTAGATTGGATCAAGTTTCTGACAAAAATGTCAGTTGTAAGTATCGTATACACTTCTGCCCCGGACGAATGTAGTGAGGAAGAAGGGGACAAAGTTATGTGCAGACTCACTCATACTATTTATCGCTTTACAGTATAATCAGATGTCCCGCAACCTACAACCGAACAAATTAAGAATTTTTTTTTTTTTTTTTGCTTATGGCTTTACGCCTCGTCGACGTCGATGTAATTAGAGGCGGGATGGGACTGGGGACAAGGAACGGGAAGGAATTCGGCCATGGCCTTTTTGAAGGAAGCATCCCGGCATTCGCCTGGAGTGATTTGGGGAAACCATGGGAAACCCAAATCTGGATGCCCTTATGGGAATTCGAACCGGCGTCCTCCCGAATGCGAGGCCAAGTTGACTTTGTCTGGAAATAGTGAATGAGTAGGGAATCTATCTCAAACCTGACGCTTGTCCCGTAGAGTCAAAATGTGACAGCTAAAGGAGGAAATACTTGCGATTGGGAACATGTGCTTAACTCCCCGAAGCTATTTTTACACTGGATGTATGCCCGAACAGCCGTTTATTTAATCAATCTTCTCCCTGCTCTAGTTCTCATGCAGGTTATTCGATGCAGCAAGAAACAAAAGGTTGCGATTGCAATTTAATGAAGGATTTTGGGTTGGGGGAATTATGTTTTGAATGCCATCCGGTTCCTTCTTAACCACCAAGACAGGAGAAAGACAAGTAGTACTAATGTACATTGATTTGTTGGGATGACTGATGTTTCGAACAAGTTTCGAAGCAACTCTTCACTCCATCAGACTGTAACCCCGCGTCGAAGCCTAGTAGCCTATTTACTCTCCTGCTGCCACAGACAACACTCGACAAGCGCTTTAGAATACACAACTGTGGGAGCAATTGTCCTACAACTGATGATGATGATGATGATTATGATTATGATTATGATAATAATAATAATTATTATTATTATTATTATTGAGTCACATACATCAAATACGCAGCTAAAACATTGCGCAAATTAATAACTTTAAACATTTCACCCAGTACTTCGTAATGTCAAGTACATCCGGTGTTACTCGAAACAGATTATCTTCGTTGCAGGATGATGGGCACATAGGGAACTCGAGCATATGGTTCCTCGTTTGGTCCTCACTACCCTCGCACTTAATACTGGTAGCATCAGTATAACCCCATCTCACTAGATTTTCCTTGGACCTGCCCACTCCTGTTCGCAATCGATTTAAGGACCGTCAGACGTTCCAGTCCTCTGCGTGACCAGGTGGCAAGCGCTCTGTAACTGTTAGTGGTCCCGAGATGTTAGGTGCCTTCATTTTCCACAACTGTACTCTTGCCTTTTCAGGTGACCCAAGTAGTTCCCACGATGATCTCAGGAAGCTTTTCTTGGACTTGAGTCTCTGGGCTGGTGGTGTATGGCCATGCAGTGGATGAGCGCTTTCCCGTTCCACTTTTGTCCTCTCCTTGTTCGCAGCCACTTCTTTCCGGATATTGAGTGCTGCAATCCCCGATAGATGATACAGCCTGTCAACCGGGGTAGACTTTAGGCAGCCTGTCACTAGCCTACAGGTGTTATTGAGGGCTACATCCATCTGACTAGTAGGCCTACCAAACAGAGCATGCATTTTTTGCAACAGAGTAACAAAGGGCCATTGCCGATGTACGTATAGTTTGTGGTACACTGCCCCAGTGTGATCCAACTAATTCATGCAGTGCTTCTTATATGCGAGGGTTCTGTCGAGTGTCACTCCCGGATATTTTGGGGCGTTACATGTCTGCAGTTCGATACCTGGCATTACTTTCAACTTACGCTGAGCTTTCCTATTTTACATGAAAGGCACACACTACAGTTTTTTTTAAGGGTTAGGTCTTAAGTGATTTTTCCCCTGTAATAGCTTGATAGGCATTCAAGGGCAGCAGACAAATTTCTTTCTACTGCCAAACAATTCTTGTGTTTTCATGTGAAGTGTGGGAAAGGTGAAACTCAAACTACAACGAGTACAACGACTCTCTGATCCTGATAAGTGTGAGTGAAGTTACCAAGCTAACGCAACGTCACCTCGCATTTAAACAGAAATAAATTTGAACGTTCTCTTTGTTTCATTGCATTTATATTTCACACATCGCCATACTTTTCAGTGTTTACAATTGCAGTGAAGGAGAGTTGATACAACGTTATCTCTTAAGACAACATAAAGCACCTAAAATGTTAGTGATTAAACGAAATGACCTGTTAACCGTATTTCTGGTTTGGATTAGGCACTGGTCCATGGCAACGACAAGCTTCTTGCATATCGCGATGGAAACCCCCTCACGCTGCATTGTTGTGGAAGCGGGCTTGTAAACTGGTTATGGTATGCTTGGGGTCGTCGATTTTTATTGGTTATTCATTTTAAACTAATAAATTTGCTTCCCCGTTCTACGATTACTGGTCACAAAATTAATAAATTTGCATATTTAAATTTTATATCCACTGTGAATAAAGAAATTATTTATGATTCAAGGAAGAAAAGTGAAAAGCGACAGTTGTCTTGCCAATGAAACTGTTTTAATTTGATATTTGTTACTCGTAAGGCTTACAGTCTGAGGCGCTTTTGTAGCTAATATGAATGCAAGAAATTTAAAAAATTTCAAAGCTATGTCCCATCTCGCATTGAGCCGGCAAATCAAAATATCTAAAAGAACACGACTTATAGACAAATAAATATACTGGAAATGTTACATACGATTTAAACAATTCCTTGGAGAGATCAGTTAACTTTAACCTGTTACAGAGAATGATCATTTCAAATGCTGTTACATTATACTGATTAAACAAGCATGAAATAAAGGGTGCTAGAATGCTTCAGAATTTGCATTCACAAGATGGAATTATTGAAAGTCCGTCTTTTAACACAGTTAAATGCTCTCTGTTTTTAAATTATTAGCTCAGTTAATTGTTCGATAGCTAGGCTCCTAATCGTGCAAGTCTCCTTGCGAAGAAAGTTTAAGGCCATGAACGCAATAAACCAAAAATGCACAATTTTTTCCTAAAAATACGTTACCATTTCATGATGAGATGTCTTGAAGTAGGGAAGGCGATTATGAAGCAATAGCATTTTGCAGCTATTCAAGCTAGCAGTCGCTAGAAAGTCAGACAGAACCATCCCATTGTTAAATCTGGATGGCCGGACTAAGTTTGAATCCGGGTCCTTCAAAATGCCAGGGCCAAGCATCACAGCTCACACACCAGGCTCGGGCCATTTTGCTATAACTACAATTCTACTGAAGTTCTAAAGTGTCAAGGACCACACAAGCACAGTTTTTCAAAAGAAAATTGTCAATTTTCAGCTACGAGAAGACAGCAATACTCAGGCCGAGTCTAGCCATTATCTAGTAGTATAGTGTTGTGGCGAGATCGCATTCTTTAATCCTCTAGCGATACTGTGCGCTGTCATGGCTGAGCAGAGCTCAGTTTCTCGATTAAATCCTTGTGTTTCGGCGGCACACTGCGAGGCTTCCTTCCGGGTCTTTCAGAGGCTTCGAGTGAACACGGGTCTTAATGGACATCGGGCTTGCTAATCTGCTGACAGCGTGTGGCCTGTACCGTGTAGTGCTGTAATGAGGCGCTCGCGTAGGGTTACTGAGGGGGCACCCTGTGACCCTGCGGCCCACACTCCAGCCAGTGCCACCAATTAGGGTCACACATCGCCGACCGCTCCTCGCTGCTCCTCCAAGACTCGCCTAATATTCTCTAACGACGTTTCACAGCTTGCGGCAAATATTTTTCCCAGTTACACATAACGGCAGTAGAAATTCACAATTAGGTTTTGACGTCCACTTTAACTTTTAATAGCGTTGCAGATGTATTGGGAAGACTGCACGTAAACAAGTTTCAGTTTGACATTTTTTTGGAGGGGAAAACATATAGCTTTCCCAAAAGTTTAGGTCCCGCAGTTAACTATTTCCCCACAGCGGGAAGTTTTCCACATTTCAACACTTTCATCTTAAGGAACTTCGGGTAGAATAGATGTTTGAGGGTTATCCAGTAGCTTTATGGAAAATCTTTATAGTGCTAGACTAGACATTTCTAGCCGTTTGAATCACTGCGGTGACATACAGTAAGACCTGGGAAAGGAATTAAGACTTAAAAATATTTTTACATACGATCGCTAGGCATTACAAGAGTTCGAAGTGGAAGCAGCAGCTCCGAGAATGCCACGGAGTGTCTGCGAGTAGTTTTGACAGCATCCGCTAGGAAAGGGGTCACTTCTGAAGCGCAAAGCATTCGTTTCTCTAACCAATTTTCTGTCACAAGAAGCTCAACTGAATCTGCAAATGTAGCGGTAAACATCTCTGCCCAGAGGATTTTTTCGACATAAACTGTATTAGTAATAATAATCGAACACCTGTCTCGTTTTCTTAATTTTTTTTTTTTTTTTGGTAGAATAGAAACCATGTCTGAAATTTTCCGTGCTACTACTCATCTCGTAAGTAGTTGCGTGATAGCAGAGATTGCACCAGTCATCAGGAGATCATATCGAGAGTGCTAACGCTCTGGTCTCGCCCTTGGGAGGACGTGGGTTCGCATCCCCATCCGGCCATCCAGATTTCGGTTTTTCAGAAATCACTCAATATGAATGCAGGAATGGTTCTTCCAAATACCATGCTCCAATCCCTTCCATTTCCTCGACTGTAATCATCTCCCAGCTTTAATTACTTCGGCGAGACATACAGCATTAATAAGAGTGTGTGGTACCACGAATTTCTGCTTAAGTGAAATACCACGGTGCTTACCTTGAACACTCACTATCACAACAGCCCACCTGTCTCCCGACCAGTTATACCAAAGGCGTCTACTTGCACTTCTGCCTAGAGGAAATACTTAGTCTGCACGTCGCAATCATTCATGGGTAAAATATTTTCGCCGTTTGTCATCGAGAAACTATCAAAGCGCAATTTTAGAGAAGGAAATAGATTCTAACTAGAGATTATTTTGTAAATAAGATTATTAACATCAGTTACATTTTCTTGAGTTGGCTGAACGATTTCTTTGCGGTTGTGTTGTGTAATAGTTTAACGAACACAACAATAAACCGCTGTTTACGCTTGTTTGTCACAGTTCAATTCATTATGGAAGTTTAAAAAACTTTTCAGCGTAATTACTTTAACCCACTATCCATGTAAAATAATTCGTTTCCTGAGAAATCAAAGCACCTTGAGATTTTCTGTCATAGTTGAAGTAATCTAGATTCCCAGTAGAACTGTTGTTTTTCTTTTTACCTTCCACATTGTGGATGTGTGCGAGTGCGGTGAGAGATGAAACAATGGACTGCCTAACCGGATGTCTATTCGAGCCTACTCTTCCCAATGACTCAGATGGATGCAGCAATTTTAACGATCATATCCTCTGGACAAATCGGTACCGCATGCTTTCGACCAATACACACTACCCAGAATTTTCGTATTTAACCCATTACTTCGGCATACAATCTAGTGATTAGGAATTGTGTGCCACCAACTCTCCTACCCTGCATTTTAAGTGCTAGTGATAAAAATTTATTCATATTTAGGGTTCAAACTAGGCAACTGTGTTTAATGCAATAACGCCTGAACCACCTAGTCTAAGGAGCGGGTAGTATACTGTAATACCAGTAACCACGACTAATTAAAACCACTTGTCGCGGTGGGTGAAGAGAGCATACAATTTATGATGTTGTATTTGCTTACTATGAACGCATAAAGCAAACTTTGCTTCAGGCGAACAACACGGGCGACAACGGTCAACTAGGACACCAGACAAGGAGTGTCAAAGTAGAGCATACCTCACTTGAAATTAAATTCCGTCAAATATTGGTTTATAGTGATTCGTTTTTAGATCAAGAGTCGGACTGCAACATAAAACTCTCACTAATCAGGACCTAGCGTACGCAGTGCCAGGAGAGATGTTTGTACGAGTCCCGCCGCCCTTGGCATTCTGGGATAATAACCACCGCTGTTGTTTGCTCTCTCCCGTCGCGTCAGGAGCTTCAGCTGCGGTAAACTCCTTTCACATTATACTATCAAATATCATTTTCGAAAATTCTACTAGAACAGGAAGAATTCCAGAGATACGCAAAACATCGCATTCCATTCCTTTATATAAGGATTTAAATTAATATGCATTCCGTGCAGCTGTATAGAGGATCATCATCCTTTATACGCATTGTAGGGAGCTTTAAAAACTCTTGTTGCCCTGTGAAGCTTCAGTAGCATTGCTCGAGTTACAACGTTAGCAAAATAGAGCGTTAATTCGTAATATCGGGTAACAGCAACAGTAGAGTCCGCATAATGAGACTGTATACAGTACTTCATAGCCGGTTACACATAAAACCAAATAAGCTCTAATTGAAACACATTAAAAATAGTCTTGTTTATTTGTTTCTATAATACTATTTTAGAACCAGTTTTGATCAGTAGGCACAGAAATTATCACTTAAGATCAAGACTAATGTCGATTCTACAACCCTCTCCATTAGCCAGAGACAAAACTGATGTATTAGACACATACCATAGCGCTTCGAACAGTTAGAAATTAAACTAATTTACACTGACAGTATTAGCGTCAGCCAAATTCGTTTCATGGTACATTTTACTGAATTCCCCAGTTTTAAAGATTTTTTTCGTTAATTGTATGTATAATCCCAATAAGCTAATAAATTTATTAGATTAATTTGACGGTGTCTATACGCTACCACACCAATTATTCAATTAATAGTTTTGTAATTATTATTTTATTGTGCTACTGCTTGTATGATCAATTTATATATATTTTAATGAAAATGTAATAATATGTATGATGTATTACTGCTCTCGAGTTCCACAGACTATAATTTTAATGTCATTGGGTATCTTTAGTTAGATCTGTAAGAAGTAATAATAGGGTCTTTGGTACGATTGCGCGGACACAATTTAAGTCGCACTGAGTTTATATCGCTGACGGCATACAAGGAGCGGGCGATACGTTGCACGCTGCGGCACGAGTTTATCTTTTGAGTGTATAACGCGACTAGCACTGAGATACAACAGCAGATGTATCGTAATACGAGTAGTAACAAGTGTTTAGTTGATTCCTTTAATATTAAAGCCAATCACAGTGGGTTTCAATTAGTGCATTTATCATTGATTTAAAGTAGCAACCTAGCCTTGTACTTTAAGTGACTTAACTATCGCATAAATTAAAGTAACCCCCCGCTACATGCGCCTGTCGAGAGACAGTATTAAGGGCCAAAGCCGTCCAAAGACCTGCAGTAAAAGTCGCCAATTATTTAGAGCCAAAGCTGATTAGGAAATTATGTTAGGAGACTTTCTGCTTGAAGCAGTTAAAGGGGAGGGGGGTTATAATTTGTATGGAGTGATTCCTAAAAGGGATGTAACGGAGCTCCGCATCCGCAAGTGCGGAACTTCTGCGTGGAATCCTACCTCCGCATACGCAATTTTTAATCCGGATGTATAACGGAGGCTTTGTTTACATTGAAATATATATTATTCTTTTCTCATCCTACGAGATTCGGCCAATTGTCGCTTAGCTACCAACAACGTGGTTGTTTCTTACGATCTTGCAATAAAAGTAACAATGAACTGTACAGTGTTATTACCTAAACGACGATTTTACAAGTTTAAACTTTCTTGTAAAGTAAAGCGGTCTATACACGGTCCAACTTACAGGACATCCGGTGGAACTACCTTAGGATGTGCTCAACCATTCACGTTACTAGAAGGGGTCCAACAAGATGTTCCAAGCAGTCGTTTCCACTAGTACATCCTCTTGACACACCAGTGCCCTTATCGCACACTCTTAGGATGTTTTCTCACGATCCAACGCCATAGTTTGTTGGACGGCAAGAACCCGTATTGATTGTCTGGGAGCCCAACCTCCAGGCTCCAACACGTCCCACATGTAGTCCTGGAATCCTACGACCCGACAAGAGTCCTTTATCGGAAAATCGGATCATCCTAAGTCCTACATATTGGACTGTGAATGGTCCGCTAGAGTGGTGAAAAGGCGGGTGGCGTGCACGGAGATGTGCGGTGCTTGACACTTGAATTAGTCGATTCGCGAAGTTCGCAAAGTTCATATGACAAAGATTGGTTTGTTGTGGGGTGCGTGGTTATGTAAATAATTTAACTCACTTGTGAGATTATCCCACTTTTTTTTTTTTTTTTTTTTTTTTGCTTATGGTTAAGGTCATTAGAGACGGATGGGATTTGGGACAAGGAACGGAAAGGAATTTGGCCATGGCCTTTTTGAAGGAAGCATCCCGGCATTCGCCTGGAGTGATTTGGGGAAACCATGGAAAACTCAAATCTGGATTCTAGGACGGGGTTCGAAACCGCGTCCTCGCGAATGCGAGGCCAGAACGTTATCCGTTCACCCACCACGCTCGGTCGTTTTGTTGTTGGTTCATGTACCAACCTGGGAATGTTGTTAACATCTGTTGGGGAGATTAATGAGGGGATACAAGGGAAAACTGATGGAATTGCAACAAGGTTGGGAATTGGTAAGGGATAAACAGGAGGGTGATGGTGTGTAAGAGATGTAATGATGAAACTTAGCAGATTTCAGAAAAAATATTAGCACGATATCGTGAAAGAAAAGAACGATGACTATAAATTAGCACTCTAATTTGAGCTTTAGTGGTAGGGAACGTTTTTTATCAGGTTAGGAGTCGGCACTGGAAACTAGCGAAGTCCGCCGCCAGCAGTGGAAGAGTCAAGAGCGAAAGGAGCCTTCAACGGAAGTACATGACTCAGGGAATTACCTCTCGGGCGATGGTTCCACCGCAGTTGTAAATTAGCACTTGTATTCAGATGGCTGAACTTCGCAGGAAGCATCACAAGCTGAACACCATCACATCAGAGGCCACTTTCTCACTTGGGGCAGGCTGTGGAGAGGAAGTAGTGAGGTATGCGGGCAGCTCGGCCTTGAGCGGCTGCGCAGTACCGGGACGTGCTAATACACACACACCTACTACGGTGACCAGGTCTAAAAGCACAACCGCTTGTCAACAATAATCTCGACTTAATAGTGAAACAAATATATACTCTTTTTGGAATGACTAACGAAACTGGTGAAACAAAAGGTTTTTGGCAATATGCTTATTATTATTAAAGTTTTTTTTATATTTGCATCTTTTCACGGTTTCCTCCTCCACCAGCAATATTGTTTTTCCATACATATAGTTTGTTTTATTCAACCTCCCTCCCCACCCCCCACCTCTGGTTCTCCTGGCATTAGGCCACGCTGTGTACGAGATCTCACTTGCCAAACAGCTCGTACCAGTTCGCATGAATAAGGTGTTAATCCCAAACCTACAGATAATTTCTATTATAAATCTGTAAGCCAGCTGCGTTTTACTTCACCAGGAAAGTTACGTAATCTGAATGGATCGGCGCCATCGAGTGTTTTTCCTTCCTTGCGTGTTTCATGTAATTGGAAATCCTTTCTACTTGTCATTTGATGTTTTTAGCTTCTCCATTTAGTACCAGAAAAACGAAGGTTATGTAGTAGCGTTGCCAGGTGTCCTGATTTTCGACGGGGCTGGGGACGCGTCCCGATTTACTCTCGATCGGGAAGCCAAATGTCGCGTTTTTTGAACCAAGTGATAAAAAGCCGTCACGCGGCGAAAAAGAAAAAAAAGGAAGAAAGAAAGAAATCGCGTGTCACGTCGACACGCCATGCATCCAACGAACAGTGCTATTCACGGCTTATGGTACAGCTGACCCCATTAAACCACATCGTGCCATAAACAGTTTAGAATCTGATGGTGGCAAAAATGACATAGAAAAACATCAGAAATGTAATGAACACAAAAATAGAAAGAAGTGCCAGCTTAACTACATCGCTTAAAATATTTTAAAATCGATCAAATGTGAGCCAAGAAAAAAAAGAGTGAGCTGTTGAAGTGTCAAAGACATACCACTCGGCCAACCACACCTTGTCCTTCAGTTTTGATAGAAAACTCGATAGTACTTTGTAACGGTAAAGACGTAGTGAACAAAGATTTAACACTGACGCAGAAATGGCACGATATATTTAGAAATCAAGATCTTGCAGAATATTCCCTTCATCGCATCAATACCGGTTTCAAATGGAGCATCGGGAAAGATATTTTCATAGGCTAAAAAAATTTGGTCTGAGAGCACTAAAATCATTCGAGCCTGTCAAAACAGAGATGCAAATTAAAATCAACTTTAATTTGTCTTGTATTGAATTTTATAACTACCGAGCGTGGTGGGCAAACGGTTAACGTTCTAGCCTCGCATTCGGGAGGACGCCGGTTCGAATCCCCGTCCGGGAATCCAGATTTGGGTTTTTCATGGGTTCCCCGAATCACTCCAGGCGAATGCCGGGATGCTTCCTTCAAGAAAGCCATGGGTCCCCTTCCCTGTCCCCAGTCCCATCCCGCCTCTAATAACCTTTGCCGTCGACGAGGCGTAAAAAAATAAAAAACATAACTACCGTACATTTTTTTTAAATCAAAGTAGAGAGAACATTTCAAAATTATCCAGAAAGACTTCACACATTTTCATCTGCCATTTCGTCCACTTAAAAAATTTACTTTATACTTATTAACAGCATAGATACTTAAAATTCAACTTTACACTTTTTCCTCAATATTTTGTTACTTGTTGTCAGTAAGTCTGACTACTATAACGTTTATCAATAACGTTCATATCATATGATACCTATAGAAATACCCCCGTACTGCTTAAATTATAAAAATAAAAGTGAATTTTATAAAAATCTTATTTTTTGGTTGTCCCGATTTGTAACCCTGAATCCCGATTATGATTTATTTATTTTTTTACCCTTCGTAACAATTTTTAACAAACCGGACCTGGCAAAACTAGGCGTAGCATTCCTAGGCACACCTAAGACCATGCCCGAATGTTAATCTCGTGTTGTGTGTCCGTCGACGTTTTCAACCTTGATTGATAAATAAACCCAACACTCAAAATTGTAGGGAGGTTGACTGCAGCAGACAATATTTTGATCGATGCCATTGTTCATGAAAATAAAAACATCTGACGGAATTGGCACGTGCACCTTTAGTCAGTCCAGCCACAAGAATCATGCGTTTTTTTTTTTTTTTAGCGTGTAGCTTTCTTGTTTCAGTATCCCTCCTCCCTTCACCTATAGTGAGTGGTTTAATAATCTTTCCTATTCACGTTAATAAAGAATTTATCAATGTACATATTTTCATCTGCAATTATGTCTACTTAAAAAATTTAAACATTGAAGGCAGCTAATAGAACATTCTGTATTTTACCTCGAGCCTTGGCCAAATTAACATGTTTTTCAAAACTTGAACAGATTCCTCAGGCGTCGCTGGAATTCTCAGGGTCAACAGCTGACCCGGTAACAATGGCAGTGGTCAACAGGGAGCAGAAGTCACCTCCACTCCCAACACTACCATTACTACCGCATCAGCTGCCGCCCCCAAGAAGAGCTCGCAGATGTTGAGGGCTCCTGCAGTGTCAGCCAGTGTAGACATTTGCACTCTATACAACCACATCTGAACGCCAACGAGCTGATAGAAGCTTTGAAACATGGCTCTATCTAAGAATATCAAGGATTCCATGGACAGAACACACTACAAATGCTGAAGTGCTCCGGAAAATTAAAAAGGATTTAGAAATGTTGACCCCCGCAAAAACAAGGAAGGTGCAGTAACATGACCACATTATGACGAACAACTCCTACAGACTATTCTAGAAGGAAGTAGAAGTGCTGGTAGGAGAAGAAATTCCTGGCTAAAACTCAGAGAACCTGGAACCCCAAAACAAATACGGAACTACTCCGAGCGTCAACTAGCAGAGACAGAACAGCCTAGATGGTTACCGACAACCGGAACGGATAGGAATTTGAAGAAGATCCATAATCTTATGACGCTGAATGTCATTTATTCGAATTTCTATATATTATTGGCCGTAAGAGTTCGAAAAACTTACATTTAACTGCTACGTTTTGTACACCGCGGTCTGCGAAAAAGTAGATTTTTCAAAATCCTTATTTGTACGGTGATGATGAGAAGAACCAAAGAAATTAGGGAATTGGGTCAGACCACTGCTTGAATACGGTGGTATAGTATAGAAGCCACATCGTGGGTATCAAATACAGGAGTTGGAAAGGGTGTAAAGCAGAGCAGTTAGATTTGTTTGTGGAAATTAGAGCAGAACACAATCACTGATTCGACAGCATTTAATAGGACGTGTTTACGTCACTGTGCCACGTGACTGGTGGTTGTACAGTCTATGCCCAACTGATCAGTATGTCTGGTGGATGTTCAATGAAGCCTACATCGAGGGCATCGAAAGATACGAGATAATTGAAGTTAAAGCCCGCGGTAACTCAGACCGGTGAAGATTTAACCCCCAAATGGAATACAGAGCACTGGAATGTCCCGATTAGGTTCCTTGAGACAAGTGCAGATGAGACATCGGAAGAGATGGTCGGTCAAACAGACAATGGTTTAAGTCCAAAGCTTTGACGCAGCTTGCAGAGTTTCTTCTTGTATAACTTACTTTTTATACTTATGGCTTTATGCCTCGTTGACGTTGAGGTCAATAGAAGCGGAAAAAGACCGAGGGCAAAGCACGGGAAGGAATTTGGCCAGAGCTTTTTTGAAGGAACCACCTAGGCATTCGCCTGGAGTGATTTGGGGAAACCATGGAAAACCCGGACGAGGATTCAAATCCACGTCTTCCCTAACATGAGGCCTGAGCGTTACCGCTCACCCACTATACACTGCATACACGATACGAGTTCTCAGTGGAGCAAATCGCGCCGATAAATAAGATTGCTTACGAACTAAGTCACCTCCTTCCATTTATTGAATATTATCGCTATAATTTGTCCACTTTTCAAATACGATTTGACATCGATGTATTTTGTCCATGGACATCCCTACTCAACATTAGGTCGGCTTCTGGTTTCAGATCACATGCCTCCAACGAACACTAACTGCGAGTCTGAACTGTGAAGTACGCCCTGTCTGTTAATAAGGACTGGGTGACTACTGTAACTGAACTTCAGTTACAGTAGTACAGTTGTTAGATGTCGCCATCTTGATTGTTGAACTCGCACGCCAAAAGTTTCGTCGTGAACCGAGTCCACTATCCTCAGTCAACTGTGTCTTGTACCTGTTCACACAGGACTATCCAGTGCTGCGCGCGCAGCAAGACAGTACACTCGTTCCAGTTAACTCGCATCGTGTAAACGGGGCATAACGGAGCTGAACCGTGTTTCTGCCGCCAACTGTTTCAAAACTCTCATCCGATTAGAGATTGAGCCATTTCATTTGTTCACTCGGACACCGAAAATATTCTACCATTTATATTCCCAGAAATAAAATCCCTTTTCCGCAGTGTCGAACTCAAATGTGATTGGCCCACGTACGGACAATTTTGTAGCTCCGCCCAAACAGTAGGCCAAAGTGTTTTCCTGTAAAATGTAGCCTTGTAGGAGCCAGGAGAGGGCGCTCAGGGGCGACGCGACTCTGCCGCGAGTCCACACACCACGAGTCACCGCGGGAGGCGACTCAGGTGGTCAGCGGCAAAGCACTGGCTTTGCATTCGGGAAGACGGGTTCCAATCACAGATCGGCCATCCAGATTTAGATTTTCCACGCGTTCTTGAAATCACACCAGATGAATGCCGGGGTGGTTCCTTCGAAAGGCTTTGGCCGAATTCCTTTCCGTTCCTTTCCCTCAGTCCTTTCCCACCTCTAATGTCTCACGATGCTTAAAGTCATAATGGAAACAAAACTATTGAGGATTACTAGTTGCTCACATCAATAATAAATCTCACTCGACATAATAAATAATGCGGTAATAAAAATGAATTAACAGCAGATTTGTGTCACTTCAATCTGCTTCGGACAAGTCAGATCCTGCCACACCAGTCAAAGCCACAATGATAATAGACAGCTAGACGCTTATTAATTGTCGGAATACTGCTCCTAGGAAATTTTATTAAGCATAGTAACGCTTTACTAAAATAATGTTAAGAATAAGAGCTGAAAAATACCTGAAAACATGGTTAAGTCTCAGTTATGAACTACATTCACGAAGTACGGGAAATATAACATGCAGAGTCAGTAGGAAAGTAAATAACTTATCGCCAAAGAAAGAATTAATAACAGTACCAAAGCAGAACGAGACCAACATATCCATAAACATTTGAGTCTTAAGGGCGTGGGAAAGCTTTCTGGGTTAGGGAGTAAACTATTTCGCCAAAATTTGCCTTTCGCTTTGACAGTCAGCACCTTTCGTACCTGGATACAAGTCCTGAAACAATACCGCCTCCGGACGACTCCAGCAGTCTCCACAGCACTCTGCACAGGTGCTGAAGCAGAAATGACTGTCTGTAGGTCATAGAGCACCACAACCGCACACTGATACTGTGGAGGAGGAGGCAAACGCCACCTGAGTACCTACAGGACATTTTCGTGGACTGTTTGAATCGCTGAAACACCGCATGGTATCAGCAGGGAAAGGTTTGTCCGGATGCACCAAATGCTTCAGCATTAAAAGTGACAGACAAAACTTATGATGTCTGTTTGGTCATATATAGTAGTGTCAGATACCTCTACGTCAAACGTTCTTTACTTTCAGTAATCGTGCAGTAACTATAACACTAATAAAGTTGAGACACAAAATACAATAACAAGCAGTTATGGGGCTCAAATTATGGCTACCAAATACAGGATATGGAGAGGGGCAGCTAGATTTTCTTCTACTGGTGCAGAATACAATAAGGAATTATTGGAAGATAGGTGCCGGGTGAAGTGTACAAGGGATAGACTAGCTATGGGAGCTGGTTGGGTGAAGAATAAAGAACTAGACGAACATTTCCTTAAACATGTGATTTCGGGCTTAAGGGCGTGGGAATAAACTATGGAGAGAGATTCCCAAAAAAATAACGTCAAACACTAAAAATTTAAAGTTAAAATTTCTGGATAGCGGAAATAGACCAATAAGTAAACTTTCATCAGGTATACTCTCCATCGCAGTTACCGATACCATGAGAAACGAACGCTATAATACATTGTACTGGGCTGAAAATGTTATGATACTAAGTAAAATATCGAGGGGATGGGGGGGAGGGAGTGCATTTAATGAAACAAAGATTAAGTATTAGATTATATACTATTTAATGTTTAGATTCTTCTAACAGAGGTAGAAAAGTACTCTGCGATGGATGGCGTTTGTGTATAGCGAGAAGATACTGAAACTGAAAATGTATCCTTGGAATTATGATTGTGAAAGTCGTGGTAGTTCTTGCAAAAAAAGTGATTCGCGAAAATACATATATCTTAGCCAACACGTCATAAGGGTAAGTTAACACAAGTGTCACTGCTTACCCAGTTGTGGTAACGTCTGATGTTAAGAAAGGGTAGGCCGATATGTAAGCAATATTTACTTCTTGCACCTGTGAGTTTCGTCTATGAACAAGAGTGACTTATTGGACGATCAGCTGTAGCCATGTGTTGGGAGATGTTGCACTAAAATAAATCTGTTAAGATTACAGGTAAGCACTGTATCATTCAGTACGTTGAAAAATTTGCTGATTACGAACAATGGCCTCCACAGGACAAACACCAGCAGAGTGAGAATATTAATTGCTCCCAGGTTCCATTGGCAGAAAGTGCTAATTATTGATTGGTCACTGGACGAATGTGTATCCTTTGAGATCTCAAAGTTTGTTGCGACAGCCGATTGTCGAAGGTAAGAAATAATGTATTTCTGCACAAGTTGAACATCTAGGCGAGCTGTATGGGTTGCGAGGTACGGGAGTGGAAAAAGTCTGCAATGTCATAACTAAGCCCCGGATTCTTAGGTTCGAACCTATTTTGTTCCCAACCTAATATCCTCGAAATTTTAACTTTCTCTTACGTCTACTGTATAAACTAATAATATTCATAAATTTAATAGGACCTAAAATAACCTAATTTTTATGTTATGACCTAAAATGACCTAATTCGATGTACTGATCCAGTTCGACTGTAATTTTGTTACTTAAACAAATGTCCAACCGGATTAGCTCAGGGCTACGGTCTGTGGAAGACGCCATGGGTTCGAACCCAACCATCAGCTGTTCTGACGTGGTATTCCGTGGTTTTCCTTTTCCCCTCCAGGCAATTGCGGGAACAGTGTCTTTTGGACTGGTTACGGGTAGCTGCTTCCTTTTCCCCCTTCGTTCTCAAAAATTTCGTTTTCTTCTTCTACATCGATCCAAGTTAATGTTACATGGCGATCCGGCCAGTCACCATCACCAGCTGTATCTATTATTACGTGAATCCTAAGATCTAAGACACTGCAAATGTGAGCAGTATGGGAATGATCCCTAACATAGTCCGAGGGGTAAAGTCGAACTTGGAAGGTAAACGAACTATGTTTACGTATAAAACGGAAGAATTTATTTTAAAATTGGAATAACTATTCACCACAATATTAAATGATGTGTTTTAACCTAATTGTTGACAGTAACATTGAGAAAAGCTGTAACAATACGGTGTGGCAACTTCATATTATTACAAAGGTTTACATTCAGTAGAAACAAATCGATAAAGCAAGTTTTAAACATAGCACGTTAAACATTAACAATCTCAGGAACGCAAACCCTTTCTGAGAATTTAACAGTTATATACCGTCATCGTTCAGTGGTAACATGGAAATTAAAATATTGTGTAGGCCTACATAAGTTTAGTTCCTTAATTAAAAGCAATAATGCCTAAAAAGAAATCCTGCGAGAGTGGTTAGGAACGAAAAAGAACTTTTCTAAAGATGAGAGAAAATTATATATTGTCAAGCATGTGTGAAACCAGTAAGTTTAATTTGTTTTATATACATTTATATCTTTTATAATTTTAAAAAATAAATTATATTTTATTTGTTTTCATTCCTAAAGTAACGTAAAGTGACAGAGTCTAGACTGCTGGATGAAATTTCATAATATTAACTGGCTATTATCCGGGGTGTTATATTCAGGTGGACTATTTTTATTTTTGATTTCTATATAAGTGACTGCAGAAAAATGATCCACGTACTACAGTATCAGAATTCAGCAACTCATTTGGCAAATGTTACCAGGAGAAACGCTTCCGAACAGAAGCAGAGTTTCATTACAAGTTCAAAGCTGGGTGCAGAAGATTCGTTTCACATGCGTCTGTGTGAAGTTCTCACTGCCGCTAATATACCAGTTTAAACACTCCAGAATGCAGTCCTGAAAACCATTTTGGAAGAATTTTGCAACAGAAAAATATGAGATGAATTCACTTTAAGAAAGAATTACTTGCCTCATCTGCAAGTGAAAACCATTGAAGAACTAGTGGACATTGCCGACCACTTCATCTGGTTAAGTGTAGATGAGACGTCAGATGCCTGCGGCAGATATATAGCGTTGTTGTGGGCAAGCTCGCATGTTAGGGGCGTAGTATACCCCAAGTTATTATGTGCAGAGAACCTCCAATAAGTAACCAGTCTACTGTGGTAATTGCTGTAAGGGATGCATCAAAACTGTTGTGGCCAGGTCCAGAACACGAGGATAAATTGTCGTTGGTGACAGACAGTGCAGGTTATATGATAAAAGCAGGGGAGTGTTTGAAGGCATTCCATCCTCGAATGGTCCATGTCACCTGTCTAGCTCATGGGCTGCACCAGGTAGCTGAAAAAAATTGGGAACAGCACCCTGTAGTTAAAGAGATAATTCCTTCAGTGAAGAAAATATTCCTGAAAGCGCCAAGTCGAGTCGTTACTTTCATCGATACCCCTCCTTCCTGAGCCAGTAGTGACACGATGTGGGACCTGGCTCTCAGCCGCAGTATATTATGCAGAAAACTATGAGAGCATCACGGAGGTCATCGAATCATTAGATGAAAGCGAAGCTATTGCTATAGTAAATGCAAAGAAAGTGTTGCACTCAGTACCAGCTGTACAGAAGTTGAAATGCATAAAGGAAATTTTTTACAACCCAGAATTTTCAATCAAGAATTTGGAAGGAGGTACTCTACCGTTGACGAAAGCACTTCAAATCACCCAAGAAGTGAGGGCCAAAGTGGCTCCTGGACCAGTTGGGGTGTCTATAGCTCAGAAGCAGGAGTCTGTTTTAGCCCGCAGTCCAGATTTCAAGAGGATGGAATACATAGGCCGTGTCCACTGTGGTCTAAAGAAAGAAGAATATTGCCTTGGAATCCTAAGGAAATCGCTGATACAAAGTTCACACCTCTGACCACATGTGACGTAAAGCGTAGTTTTTCCGCATTCAAGAGAATTTGAACGGAAAAAAGAGGAGGATTTACTCCTGAAAATCTGTCAAAATATTTCATTGTTCAGTGTCATATTAGAAGTTTTAAATGAGTTGTTTACCATACACAATACAGACGAAGTATTTTAAACATAATAGTGGTTTATTTTGCATATTTTAATGTGATTGACCAATGACATGTTGGAAGTTTTTAAGGAGTACTTGACATTGTATTGTAAAGTCAACAATATTTTTAACACTATGGCAGTACATATTGCGTGTTTTAAATTTTATTTCCCTTAAAAACGTGTAAGTTCCTAAATCAGAATTTTAAAAACCTATAAAAGCCTAAAACGTGAGTTGAATAAACCTAAATTTGGTTTTTTAGAACCTAAAATCCGGGGCTTAGTCGTAACCAAACATATGATCGTTTTTAAATTCCGTACACTCGCGATTGAAATATATTCTGCTATTATGAGTCTGTTTCTAATCAGTCGAAGTCATGAAATTATAAAATCTACGTGCAAGTGTGTTAAGTTGTGCAAGTTAGAAGCAGTTTGGCAAATTAAATAAGATCGACAGAAGTTATAGAGCTCACTGCAAAACGGGCGGAACAAAAGTGTCAGATGAATTATCGCAAGGAACATCGCAGTGGACTAGCATACCACCAGCCATTTCCTAACCAAAATCTCTCAAAGAAGTTCCTTGAGTCATTCCAATTGAGCTCAAATATTCTCACAAACCTGCGAGGACCTTTGCAGAGCCATCACCACAAAGACCGCAGGCTGCGATACAATGGCGGCTAGCAAAGTTCAACTTAATACTCTCGGAAGCTGTAAGTAAATATGCAAGAGATACAGCTGAAACCATTGTCTGCGGTTCACAGCGAACCGCAACAAAGCCACCTGAAGCATTGCAACAGCCTTCTGAAACACGTTTCTATCGATACTGTGGAACTGTGCGTATGCGTGGAAATGAAAGTAAAGTTCTCAGAATGAAAATTAAAAAAACTGAATTTGAAGCAAAGGTTAGGGAAAAAAATCAACTTATTGCATGGACAGAAGATGAGAGAAAATGTGAGAATGGAGGAAGTATTGGAAAGGAAAAAGAAAGAAAAATGTTTGAGAGGCCAAGGGATGAAGTTGCTTAAAATGAGAATTTGAAAGGGGTCTGACAACACGCTGGTGCTTTTTGTATGGCTCGTGCGATTAAATCAGTCTGAAATAAAGTCTTGAGAGATTATCGACAGCTCACTCTACGAGCAACTGACTTTTTATCAGTGCAGCCTTTAATCTCCATTAATGTTATCACGCGCTACGAACGGATAATTCCATTGAAGAGTCGAACCTGTCAAACGGTGTTCAACAGCCTATTACCATGTCATTAGTGTGCGCTGCTAAGCGGGAGGCTTGTGATCTCATAGAGGCACTGGTTGCGATAGTGCTGCCAGCAACAAATATATCTATTGCTCACCGCTGGAACTGCACGGCGCGCGGTTACTCACCTGGAACAAAAGAAAAATTGTTTTAGAACACGCGCTACGCAACACTCAACACTTAACATAGCAGACACCTCACGTAATTAAAATCAGCCCAGCTGCAAGGACATTTATGTGTCTGATGGTGCAATGCATTTTATTTGAAAAAAGATGCGAACAGTGGTGTAAGACGTTAGTTGATGGTGAGCTGTAGTGGAGTTTTATTTGAGTTGCCGCCTCTTCAAGTGAAATTAACGTCCGTCTGAATGAGGGCCGCGACCCGGGCGTGGTCGTCTCCATTACACAGACCTTGTGCCTGCTAAGTGGAGCACAATTCACACACAAGCTTCTCTTCCCTTCGTATTATGAAACACGTACTTGCCAAACTGCAGGCCATGCCGATCTTGAAAAATGCTGCCGACCATTGGACAAGGCTTCTGTATTTTCAATAACGCACATCTAATTTTCAATCACATGTTATTTTCTTTCACAGTTCTGTATTTGGAATGAAAACAGTTTCAGATCGAGAACTTAACAGCGAAATTCGCGTAGTTCAACAATGTCCTTAGAAAGGTAGATTCCGCTAAATACCTAAGGGTAACAATTCGTAATAATTTGTAGTGGAATGAGCATATCGAGAATGTAATTGGTAAAGCAAATCGTATGCTTCGATTTCTAGGTCTTAATTTAAAACAATGCACTCCGGAAGTTAAATCGATTGCGTACAAGTCACTAGTGAGGCCTCTCTTGGAATATTGTTGCTCTGTATGGGGTCCCCATCAAAAGGGATTAATGGAGGCATTATAGAAGAAGAGCCGCCCGATTCGTGACAGGTATATATAGTTAGAGGGAAAGCGTAAGTGCGATGTTGAAGGAGTTATGTTGGGAAGACCTTTAGCACCGAAGGCGTTGTTCTCGACAGATGCTAATTGAAAAATTCTCGACCGACGTATTTAGGAATGACAGTAAAAAATATTGCTACCAACAACATTCATATCTCGGAATGACCGCGAAAATAAGATAAATCAAGGCCAGAACTTATTCATTTCTGTACTCACTTTTCCCACGAGCGATTAGGGAATGGAATAGGAAGGATTTAGCGGGCGAGTAAACATAAAATCTGACAGGAGTAGCTTTCGATAAAGCACTCCGGCCATCTTGATCTGGGTTTTCCATGGTTTCCCAGATCACTCCATGCTAGTGCTGGGATGGTTCCTCACAACAGCCTCCTGGCACATCCCGTACATCCCTTCCAAACCATTACCTTTCCGGATAGGTGCAATGCACCCTCCGCCACACACTTTTAGTGAATCGCGGAGTAATAGTAATGAGCGATGTAGCATAGCGTAGCAGAGAACCCAGTGGCCTCCATATCTAGAGGGTATTCAGGAAGAAGTTTTTACTACTTTCGACAGACCGCCGCAACATTCCTGCAGTAACGTCCGCCTTCTTCCTGTGTCATAACATCACACAATTTCGCTTCTTAGAGTCATTGAAAATAAATAACGTTACACATCCCTTACCATAAGAAATGATTTCAAGTGCAGCTCGCTCTGCTAACACAAACACGAGCAGTTTGGACAGAGCTTCAAATTTCACTACCCGTCGTAATTTACGGTGTCTAGCAAATTACTCAGACAGGAAAACTGCGCGCAGTATTAAAAGAGTTACACGATACGCACACTGATGAAGCAGAGCTTTTGAAAATTCACGGCCGCAACTTGACTCGAGACAAAAACTCAAATTTGAAAGAAAGTGATTTTGATTTTAACCTGCAGGCATCAGAAAGCTCTACGATTGTGACAAAGCATTTTCAATGACTCGAATAAAATTAATGAGAACAGTTCAATATCTCAATTATTTTGATTTTTTAATGTGAATTATACTGTAATTACGATAAACATGAAATATGGCTAAATCTTAATGTTCAATAAGAATTTTAATAAAAGCTCGTGTGGTTTTGTTTCAGACTATGACAATGAAACTATTTGACAAAGTTTCAGATGGAATAAAAGAAAAGGAAAAAAATAGCATATAAGAAGCTGATTTGCCGATAGGATACTCTTGAAGTTCTAACTAAACTGCTAATCAGAACAATAAAAACGAAAATATTGTAAAATGATTTGAACATCTTATACCGGAGGTGTGCCAAAAAAACATACATCACTTAATAGTTTTTGAAGTGGAGGAGTGAATTATAAATTGACTCTGTAAAAAGCTGTATACTTCAAACAATTTATTTTTATACAAGAGATATAATTAAACTCTGATGTTTGTGGGAAACAATATTTTACGAATAAACGCATTTTGCCAATTACCACAAACCTTTCTAACCGTTCGTCAGGAATGTAAATTAGGTATGGTAAAAAATAAATAAAACAGGGAATGTAATTTGAGGATTTTTTCATTATAATGTACACATCTTAGAATATTTATTTTACCCTAGTTCAACACAAAAAATGGCGGGTACCACCTTGGTGGTAGTTTGAATTTCTTCTGTAAACGCTTCCAAGGAGAAACGAATAACAATCTTTAATGATATTTTTCTTCGGGTAATTCGAATACGATGTATTTGACTGAAATTTTCGCGTTTCAAAAAAAGTTTCTATGTAAAGCATAGTTTCAAAACGAATAACCACTATCCGAGTTTTACTTCGTGATTATCAACGTTTCATTTAAAACTTTTCTAAGTTTTAATCAAGTTCCCCGTTTTCTTCTGTCAAAATTTTTTTTAGGTTATGTTGTCATTTGATTCCAGTAACTGCTCTTTTCTTTTTATGAATTTCTGCATCTAGTCGTAAATAAACAAAAAGCAACATTTAAATCTAAACGAACGTCACATTATAATCTTTGTTTATATCCTTGACTCACATTATACTTTTTATCTCGACTACATAAGAGACAATTACATTTTAGCTGGAATCACAGTTACACTTTTAACAGTTGTGACTGATCTTTTCTCGGCATCTTTAGATTTCTGCTCAACGTGTAAGATTTGTGTGAAGTCTGACTAAAGTTAAACGTTTTTCTTGAAGGCTTACTAGGTATTTTCAACGGTACAATTAATTGCTCTGACCAAAGAGAAGCTTAAATATGGTGCCTGAAACTTCTACGAGATGAGTTAAGAGACACGAAATACAAGAGTTGCTCTCTTTTTCGGTAAAAATGTGTTACAAACTTGAAAATCAAAACGTTACCTACATATGAAATTTCATCCAAATCGCTAGAGCCATTTTCGAGAACGTCCTGTTTACGATCTCATAAATCGCTTTTACTGAAAAATTCTATCATGTTAAATAGAAATCTTAATACTAATCAGGGATTAATTAATGGAGCAAGATCAGTGGCAATTCATTTAAACGAGTACATCGGTGCTAAATTTATTCTCTCCAATAAAACTATGCTCATACCTCGCATTAAGCTCACCCCTTCTGATCCAACCGTGCGTTTCCAAATGATAAGAAGTCAATTCCCGATAAAAGTAACGTTCGCGATGCCAATTAATAAAGAACGTCATACGCTTCAATGCGCAGGATTGCATTCACCAGGATCTTTTTATTCGTATGGACACCCGCACGCGTTCGTAGATTCATTTAATATTTATGTTTGTGTTAAAGACTCATACATACAGTCAAAAAGTAATTGATCACATTATAACTGCTAATATTGTTTTCGAAGAACTTATACAAAGTAAAGAAGTTTGAAAAAAAAAAAAAATCACACCTGCCAAAGGCAATATCTATTTTTATACATCTAGTTTTTAAATGTTTTACAGTTGAACATGTAGTATTTAATGAAGACTTTTTACAATAAGACATTTATTGTTACTCATCAAAATAAAATAATTCATTTACAAATTTAGGGCTTACTTTCATTTACTTATTTCAATAAATATACTTCAATTTACTTATTTCAACATTATTATACACAGTCCAGTCACAATGTGACCACCACCTTCTTTCGACGTCAACGTGAGATAACCAATCACAGAAGGCAGGTGGCAGCA
Organism: Vandiemenella viatica; assembly: GCA_031002005.1. NCBI lineage: Eukaryota > Metazoa > Arthropoda > Insecta > Orthoptera > Morabidae > Vandiemenella > Vandiemenella viatica. The sequence continues at coordinate 138,831,137 of JARYHS010013630.1, read as the reverse complement.
CAATACAGTGGAGTGTATATAAAGGATGTCCTAGGGCATCGGAAAGCATTTCAATCGTTGGCGTAATGTAGAAATGTAGCGATTTATCCGACGTCCAAAAGGACATGATTATTGGCTTTAGGACCAAGGGTGGAATCATTTCGGAAACGGCTAATTTTGTGAACTGTTCACGTGTCGCCGTGGTAAAAGTATACCGTGCATGGCAAAATGGCACTTTTCAAAATCAGCGGCGTGGAATATGTGGTGCACCACGGGCGATAGATGACAGAGCCGAACGAAGGCTACGGAGATGCGTTCCGGTAAATAGACCTTCAACTGTTGAGCAACTGACCGCCCAGATGAACCAAGGGATTACCAAGAGTGTATCCTCAACAACGGTTCAGCGAACGTTGCTGTGCTTGGGCCTCCACAGCAGTCGCCTAGTTAATGCACCTACGCTAACTGTTGTTCATCGGCGACGAAGGCTGGAATTTGCACGCCAGTACAGCAACTGGACGTCCAAAGAATGGCGACAGGTGGCTTTTACCGATGAATCACGTTTTATGCTCCATCGGACAGATGGACGTTGGCACATACGGCGTGAAACGTCTGAAGGCAAACACCCAGGGTGGAGGAGAGAGCATTATGGTCTGGGGAATGTTTTCCTGGCATTCACTAGGTGAACTCATCATTGTGGAAGGCACGATGGATCAGCACAAGTACATATCTGTCCTTGCGGACCATATCCACCCCTACATGAGAATAATTTTTCCTCAGAATGATGGCATCTACCAGCAGGACAATGCGAGGTGTCATGCAGCTCGCAGTGTATGTAAGTGGTTTAAAGAGCACCAGGATGAGTTTACCTTACTCCCCTGGCCAGCAAACTCACCGGATTTAAACCCAATCGAGAATCTGTGGGACCACCTCGATCGGGTTGTTCGCGCCATGGATCCTCAACCGCGCAATCTAGCGCAGCTGGCCACGGCACTGGAGTCGGCATGGCTCAACATCCCAGTGAACACCTTCAGAAACCTAATTGACTCTGTTCCTGCACGCCTCGCAGCGATCCGTTCTGCCAAAGGTTGTTATTCTGGTTTTTGAGAGGTGGTCACATTAATGTGACTGGACTGTGTATAACCATTCGGTGACTGACCACGATATTGTGCGAAATATTCGCATGGGTCAGCTTGTATAAAAGAACTGTTCGTTTAAAAATACAAAAGTTCCTTGTCGTAACCAAAGAGAGACTATCAGTGGGCTTTCTGGTACCTGAAACGCCTAAGAGATGGCTTAGATCAGTTTCAGAGATACGAAATACAAAAATTGTTTTTATTTTGTAAAATCGCGTTTTTGCAAGGAAGACACCTATTTAGATAAAACTTAAAAACCAAACGTTATCTAAATATGAAATTTCATCGAAATCGTTAGAGCCATTTCCGGAAAGAATTGCTCGTTTAAAAACATAATACCAAATAAAATATAAATCGATGATTTGAAATTTACATTTCATGTTAACGCTATAAAAGCAAAAAAAGGTCAATGCATTTATTCATTTGAAATTTCATGATTAGCCAAGCACCGCAGTGTGTATCATCGGACTCGCCGCAGGTTTCAGAGTTATCGCGTTGACTTCCAACCTCCAGGTAAAACGCATTTGATGAAAGTGAATACCGCTCATTACCGGCACGAAAACTTACTATATTTTCCTCTGGTAAAACTTGTTTGATGAAACTGTAAATTCGTCTACTTTCGCGACCTGACAGTTTCGATTTGCCACGTAGTCTCTGTCGTGCCTGGACACACAGTGGTATCGGAACCACGGAGCGTACTGGCGTATCCTCAGATAATCCATTCCTGCCCACACCCGGAATTTTCGTGGTGATCGCTTTACTACTGAACTGACAGGTCTCTCACAGCCCCGACTTTTTATGTACTGCGGTTAGTTTGAATCTTACTTAATAGCCGACTAGATTCACTCGGTGGTCGAAACATTAGGCCTACCTGTAGGTCAACTATAGTAGCCAGGAGTTTTCGGAGCTTATCGTGCGATATCAGATCTACTATTAATATTTACCTTTCGCCAAGTACTATCATTGTGTTCTATTCTTCTTACTTATGGCATTAGAGGCGGGAGGGGACTGGATACAAGGACTTTTAAAAGGAATCCCGGCATTCTCCTGGAGTGATTTGGGGAAACCATGGAAAACCCAAATCTGGATGCCTGGATGGGGATTCGAACCTGCGTCCTCCTGTATGCGAGGCCAGAGCGTTAACCGCTCACCCACCACGCTCGGTAGTGTATTATCTCTAATGATAGACAACTATTTTAAAAATATATCCAGTAAGAAAATATGCTACACAAATGTTTTGCTACGTGTATTACCACTTGGAATGAATTCATTCGCATCAGTACACCTTCAAGATCGTATATAATTTAATGAAATCTAATGCAACCTGCATTCGAAGGCTTCCGCGGTTGAAAGAAACATTTTTCATGTTCCCAGGATGGTGGTGTATCTTAGCATCAGCTACTGACTTTTAGGCCGAACTACTTCGGCATTGTTCTTGGACGAAGAAGTTTGGTCCAATGTCTGCAATTAACACGCGACACCAAGGCAGGAACATGTAAAATACGAAGTAGCCTTTGAGCTGGTGCTGTGCTCTGTATGTGCTGCATACTTCCCTATTTGGAATCAAAGATCACAGGGTTCGCAGAGTCAAAACGAACTGCAGTTCGTTGCGGGCAGTGTTCTAAGGCAAAAAGCCACCTGCAGCAACCATAATAAAACACATTTTTCCAATACGAAGCAGAACCTTTGCTGTTTGGTAATGTGTGTGCGTGTGACTGCAGTCCGGTGTTCCGTTAGATATAGAGGATGTAACGCAATTCGACTCGCGGCATCTGGCACAGTGTCTGCTAATCAGAGGCCAAATGAGGAAACGCATTCCAAAGCGCGTCACGTGACCGGCTTGCAGCGCCGCAGTCTTAACCAAGCGCTGAAGAACATATCGAAACGTGTATGATCAACGATATTAGACCAAACCATCACATATACAAGAGAAAAGCTGAAGCTATCACGTTGAAGAGAAAATCTCTCGACATCGCAATGACTGCATTGATATCAATGGATTTTTTTATTGTAATGTTGGTACAAGTGTCACAATAACAAACGATTAGCGCAAACTTAATCTGTGAAACTGTTTTCTTTGTGATTTTTTTAAGTATGTTTGTGTTGCCTTAAAATGAACTGAAATATCTTACTCTCATAAAATTCTGCATTTTGGGCGGTTTTTTGCAGACGGAAATTCATCGAAAGATTTTTATGATTTATAAGAAATCTACACAAATTTTCTCTAGTGAACAAAGAGGTGGTTGAATTTAAACGTTTCCGTACATGTCTAAGATGACCTACTGGAAGGACGGAAAAATAACTAACCAGAGTTAAAACACAAAGAACGTGTACAAGTATGGTATTGGGGGTTCCGTGATTAAAGCTCGTATGATATAGCTGAAGCCGTAGACATATCAGAAGAAACGGCAAGATGGGTGCCCTATTCGTTCAGTGTCGAAACATTTTTCAATAACGTTTCTAATGTTTTGAAAACGGTCTTACCACATTTTTTAATACGTATGAGACGAGCATACCAGTTACGAAACAGCAATCAGAACAATGATCTACTTCGCTACCAGAAAACCCATGGTCGGTTTTTGTATTGGTCGCAAAAGGGATTATTTTTATTTATTGCTTTGAAAAGACAAACAATAAATGGAGAACACTATATGCAAGTCTTCTGGACGAGAAAAGGTGTGGATTTCAAAAAATCCATCTCGACAAAGATGTTTTGGTCATGAAAAAAACTGGGCTATCTTAAAAACGAATTGTTCAAACATCAACCTTATTAACCTCTCCCCCCACCCCCCCACCCTCTTTAATTTCCAAATCTAAGGAATGTCTGGGAAACGTTTTCATCAAATGAAGTTGCGATAGCCGTTGATGGGAATTTTTTCCTTAACGCCAAACCTGAGCCGGCGTCGGATGCAGTGTAAAAAAATGGGAGCTTTCAGGTTTGGCCGGTGTGTGTGAGAAAAGTCCTAAAGGAAAAAATATCTACAACACAGAGAGCCTTAAATCAAGAATAAGATCAGGCCGAAATGAAGAAAGTGGGTTCTTACTTGCTGGGATACAAGTGATGTGGTAGGTAGCCAGGTCTCCCAACATTCTGGAAACAAATCTCGAAAACTCACGGGTCATGACAACGGTAGGCGCACAAGTTTACGATTAATTCTCGTAGCTAATATTGCGGAAAAGAATCTTCAACCTTACCCATAACCAGAGATGAGGGTCTTTTGTTTAGAGCTCGTAAAGCTCTAAACAAAAGACCCTCATCTCTGATTACCAGACGTAATCTGGTCGACATACAAGCCATTGAAGTCGGGAAAGAACCTAGGGCAAGAAACGGGAAAGAAACGGGAAAGAATTTTGCCATGGCCTTTGAAGGAACCATTCCCACATTCCGTTGTTGTGATTTTGGGAAATCCTGGTAAACCGGGATGTCCGGAATGGGGGTTCGAACCCGCGTCCTCCCGAATGCCATGGCCGAGTGTCAGCGCTCACCCACCTCGCTCTGTATAAAAATAAGCGCCAGAGAGGCCAGCTGGTGGTATGTAACAAAAAAAACGAAATTTGGGTCTCGTTTTGGTGTTTTCAGCAAAATCCTACTCTTCTCGACAAGTGGGCATAGTATTGTAGGACCTGCCCCGATAATCTGCGGAAACAGACTCTGCTCCGACAGCTAAACACGAACAGGGGCCAAAAGTCATTGTTCTCTTGCGCGTACATTCTCCATCACATCAGTTCATATTGTGGAAGTCACCTCACTAATTAAATACGACAGGTGTGATGTTCTATCTAAACTACAGCCGCCAGGTCCACGAGCAGAGCTGCCCCGCGTGTAGAGCTGTCAAGGTAGCCTGCTGTCAGCAGTCGACCAGACGGTTGCATGCCAAGTCGCTTTCCCCGTTTTTTCCGCACTGCTCCAGATCCACTGGCAGACCAGACCAGCCCACTTTCATTCCTACACCACCTCTCAGCAACCATCCACCTGCACTCTCGTCGACACATCCTCCGTTATATATAGATACAGGGTACTGATGTCGAGCTGTACCGTCGTCGGCAGAGGGAACGAAATTAAGCAGAACGGCACGCAAGAAAGGGGAGAGTGCCATCAATTAACTTAGTAATTTGGTGGTAGTAGTAGTAGTAGTAGTAGTAGTAGTAGTAGTAGTAGTAGTAGTAGTAGTAGTGAGGCTCTAAGAGGAACGACAAGTTCTATCCATTCTTTTGCTTGTGGCTGTACGCCTCGCCGAAGTCCAAGTCAATAGAGGGAAAGGACCGAGGTAGGATTGGACGCAAGGTACAGGAAGTAATTCGGCCATGGCCTTTTGCGAGGAAGCATCCCGACATTCGCCTGGAGTGATTTGGGGAAACCATGGAAAACCCTACTCAATGTCCGGATGGAGATTCGAACCCGCGTCCTCCCGAATGCGAGGCCAGAGCGTTAGCACTCACCCACCACGCTCGGTGGTCTACAGGACTAACACGGAGTGTCCTGATGTAACTCATATGATCATCCTGGGTGCTATATCAAGACGCAGTGGGAGCCTGGTACCGAGCTTGTACTGGTAAGCCAGAACCATATTCTGAATTCAGAGGAGCTGCTTGTGCTTGAGAAGGCTGATAGTACGGACGGTGGAACAAGCATTTAAATTGTAGGTATCATGCGTGGTGTGAAACTTAAACACGCGTTTCTCCCGACCTCGCATCGGGAGGGATAGGGCCGTCATTGAAGTTACCCGAGTTACTAAGCATCCTACGATCCGCCCTGCATACTCAGCCACCCAACAAAACTGCCTGCCACTAAGAGGCCAACGACTGGATGAGACGCCAGAGGCTCCCCCTCCCTTAGCCCTCTTATTTGCAATGCTACGTTTGAAGAGTCACCGTCGGGGTCACTACCGCTCATCTCTTGCTGCTGGTATTGCCTCCTTGCTCACATAGTTGGATGAGGTAGTCCATCAGCAGTTTTAACGACTGCCAAGCGCTTGTCTCGTATTCTAGGACCGGTCACCTAAACCGACTGTCCTAAGCGGATAATCCGTGGGACGACCCAAGTGGGTTCACGTCCCAAAAAGCAATAACGTGCGTGGTGGCGTGAACAGTTTGACCTTGGCAATTTATTCTACTGGCCAGCTGACTGACAGATTTGATCCGGTACCCTGAATTTTCTAGGCAACCGCTCCTCTTCAGTGTAATGCTTTTGAGAAATTTGATAAACGGGATCGCTAAATAATATTCAGGCTGCGCATTGTAATTAGAGTTAGTAGTGTCGTTTTGTGGCACAACACGATTCCCAGGATGGAATTTTAACTCTAGAAACAAATCAAACTGATCAAATGGATCAATGTCCGTATTCACTTTTCTTTTTTACTTGTGGCTTTACGCTTCGTCGACATCGAGGTCTTTAGAGGCGGGATGGGACCGGGGACAAGTTACTGGAAGGAATTCGGCCATGGCCTTTTGAAGGTAGCATCCCGACATTCGCCTGGAGTGATTTAGGGAAACCATGGAAAACCCAAATAAGGATGCCCGGACGGGGATTCAAACCGCCGTCTTCCCGAATGCGAAGCTAGAGCGTTAACCACGCTCGGTTTCCGTATTCGCTTCAAGTAGTAACTCAGCCTTACGAACTTGATTTTCCAGTTATTAAAACCTCCATTCGTAACCAAGAGCATGGAGAATAACCGGATGGGATTTAACCCAAGAATGTACACCCCGATATTAGGTTAGAAACTTAATGGTATGAAAATTCGCGGACTGTTGTTGAAGAAGCTTACGGAAAGAAGAGACAGACTGGTAGGTCATATTTTGAGACATGCTGGATTGGTTAATTTGTTAGTGGAGGGAACAGTTGAAGGTAAGAACTGTAGAGGAAGACAGAGATTAGAATATATGAAACAGATAATTGAGGACGCGGGCTGTAAGGGGTATGTAGATATGAAGAGGTTAGCACAGGATAGAAAAGGATGGAGGATTGCATCAAACCAGTCAAAAGACTGACGACCAAAAAAAAATTAATGTAGTGGTATGCAGAGCCGTGGCTGGATGGTCGGTGGTATCGAGGTCAGTTCCCGGTGGAGCGGAGTTCCTTGAACCTGGCGGCCATCTGTCTAACTGTGCCTCACGTCTCCTGCCAGTTCAAGGAGACAACCGTCACCGTCAGGCTAACGCTGTCGAACCAACCTATGGCAGTTATGCTAGTGAGATTCTTCGGAATTTTCTGTAATAGTTGTACTAATAACAGATGACATTGACAACTGACATGAAAAACTGTTAGAAGCCACAACAGTTTTTTTTTTTTATTAAAACGACCCTTACCACGGCTGGAGGCAGACTGAAGACACTGTATCGCTTCACAGTATCCTCTGTGTGTGGTACTAGGTCGCCTGTGGGTATCGTACTCTCAGGCAACTCAAATTGACGATACTCAATCTCAGTAGCATCGCCTCTGAATAGTTCAGTGTGAAGAGGTCGTTACTGTCGGTTGTTTGGCTGCAATCTTAGGCTATACGCTAACTTAGCCGTCACTGTAGTCAATTTGAGGTTTTTATTTATCGTATGCCTAAGCAACTAATATGATACATATAAATTTATACAAGGATAAGAACGTTGGTAGAATTTACAAATCTATGTGCAGTTGTTGCAACAAAGCTGAGAAGGGAGATGTAGCACTGATAACCTCTTGAGATAGTCCATGGTATTTCCTTAAGGAGCATTCCATAATCATGGGCTCCCTAATCTGGAAAAAACTTTCGCCGTGAGGCAGGAGAATCCCGAAGTTCCCACCTACACAGCATGGCGCTGCATTAGGCGAGGCCTAATCTTATGCGGTTTAGTTTAACCTACTCTTAAGATAGTTTCAGCTTTATCGCCATTTTTTCTTGTCACTGAATTCAGATACGTCATGCCATGCTGGACTTTTAGTTTTAAGAAGAGTGAGGGATAAGTCATTAAGGACCTCGTGGATTGGGAGATCCTGTGGAATGATTTGACAGGTTGTTGGTAGCGAGTAGAGTCTCTGCTGTGCAGGTTGCGGTACCGTAGGGACCGTTACACGCAGTCTGCCTGGAAGCCCGCCACGCCGCACAGGAATGTCTGCACCAACACCTGCAGCTGCAGCCAGGCACGGAAACTTCAAGGTCGTTCTCAGTGTATTCGTGATCCATCAGAATATAAGTACACTAGTAGTATGATCACGCAAGTCCAGAGGAGTCGCATTCTCGCTATCTGCTTCTTGTATAAAACCTCTAAACATTGTATGGTACCTGTTAAGCTTCATCAGGTGATTGTTTTAAATTTATATTATTACGTTCCAGCTTATTGTTAGCTTCGGATATTGTTTACCCTAGCTCTCGTCTTTCAGTTCATTTTTATATTTGCACGAGATGAATGGCAAGCTTATCGGACGGTAAGCTGCGACTGTTGGAGGGTTTTCAATTACAGCTTTGCTTGTGCTGTTGCACACAAGTTTCCTTGCGCATTAAACACTGTCCAGTACTGATCTCTTGCTCATCGTTCACTTGTAACTAAATCGTTACAGGAAACTAATTTTTCTTGACTGTTGTTGAGGGTCTGTCCTTTAAGTCATTGAGAATCACCTGACTACTACAAGCGACTGAAAAGTTTGTCAAATTCTTCGGATTAACATCTTTTCCAGACACTCACTAGTAATCCGTGATTTCTGCTTCCAAGAGCCTTTATTCCAGAAATTATACTTGAATGACTGGACGTCTGAGTCAAAAGTACACAAGTATTAATGTCGTGGGACCTTTGTTTTCCCGGGCGAAGTCCAGCAACCTAACACGACTCAAGTTCCCCAAACAAATGACCAGCCATATTTCCTACAGACCTCCTTAGTGGTTCAGTATGTTGTGCATGAACTGACCTCGACTTGAGTAGAGTCTGGCGATCTAGGTGGCCAAATCATTCGCTGCAATCGTCCAGACTGGTCCTAAAACCAATCGAACCATTTTGGCTCGGTGACACGCCGCATTGTCGTCATGGTTGATAACATGAAGGCCATGAATGGCTTCAAATGGTCTTCCTGTATCCGGTGAACATTCTTCCTTAACCACACTGACGCACTCAGACTTCCAGACGATATCACAAATAAGTCCCGGGAGATGACAAAAGCCACGTCGGGCTACGTGGGGAGGAAGGGGCGGGGTTCACATAAGGCCAAAATGGAGCTGCGTGGTTTATGGACGCTCCCCTGCCACTAGCGTAGGGATCAACGTCACCTATGGTCCACAATGGCACCGCACACAGTAGATCGAGGTCGCTGCACTAATGATGTGCGACGTATAACTGTAGCAGGCCTGTACGCGTCAGGACGCAAACAAAGCACTTGAAGCCGTGAGCGCTTCATGCTGACAGTGCGACACAGACGAGCAGCCCAGGCACTCACCACGGCCAGTGCCTCCACCTTCCCCTGCTCCAGCCACCGCTGGACTGCCTCTCCAAGCCCCGCCGAAACCAGAGGCTGCTGTTATTTGAAACCTCGTTCAATTTAAACTTTTGCCCGGTTCATGCCTTCCAATCATTTCTCTCCACCCCAAAACTTCGAGCCTGTCTCTCCCTCCACACATTCCGAAGTCACTGACCCTATCCAGAACGACGACCTGCCTCCCGCTGTTAGCTTCCCGAGGCAGGCGAGCCAAATCAATAGCAAAGTCCTGTCCACTGTGTGAAACTTCCGCTCGACCACTGTCGGAATTATTTATGACAGGCTTCACATGAATAGGCAATGGGCTGGAATTTGCCGAAGATTTCTGCTTTCGCGTCGCATTTACTTAAGATGTAATGAGTTCCTTAATTTTTGCTACATATTCCTTCTACGCATATCGAACGAGATGCGCGGTTAGATTAAACGACTGCAAACCAAGTACATTGCTTTGTGAACATGGCGTCGTAGGAGCCACGCGTCACGCCGGAAGCTGACGTCTTCCATTAGAGCAGTCTAGCGCGTTGGCACCGTCACGTTTACGCCATCAGCGGAACGCGCTTCACACATTAACGAACCAATCAGCTTCCAGCAGTCATACCACGTACACAACAAATTTAAATGCTCTCGAAGGTAGGTTTACGCTTTAACAGGAGCTCATTAACTCTGCCTGCAATCTGACTTTCGTTACGTAGCACTGCCAGTGAGTGGTTCTGTAATTCCCGTTTACTGCGTCCGGGCACCAGCGAGGAATGCTTCACAATGTTTTGCTGGTGAAATTGCGGGACGTCCGACAGAACCGCAACATCAAATTAAAAATAAACAATGGTTTCAAATGACTACCAAACGCGTTGCCTTCAGTTATTTTTTGGTCTCTGCCATGTTGATTTATTACCTGAAGTCCCATTACGTTTGTTGCAGAATTGCTTACGTTGTCAGGATGGGTGATTTAAGGACCTTCTACGGTATAGGTTACCGGCGTTTATATTAACACGTTCCCTCTCCCACTTTCCGACAAAATAAAAATTCTCAAGCCCCCACCGCCGCAACAAGTTTGCTATTAAAACGGTAGATGCCTACTTCAACACTAACAAAGACATTTCGGAGGATACTCACGAAATACGTGACGCTGCAATAGAAGTTTTCACTTGTAACAGGATATGAGCGGGGGACAAGGTACTTCCGACGGTGTAGTGTATCATCCACACGCGCGGCGAAACAACCTCGCACCTCTCCCTCTCGTGAATGCAGCCTACAGTGTTGTCTTACTTGATTTCCTGAAAAGAAACTGTTCTGAATTCGGTAATCATACCTAACAGCACTTTATCCCGTACAGCGTAGTTGTGTGAATTTGTGATCACCAGTAATTAAATATCTCTTGGTGCCAAAACGAGATTACGATTTTACTTTAAATCATTATACGTAGCGCTAACCCTTACAATTTGCATTAAAATGATTGCTACCATCGCTAAGAGAAACATTTAAGGCACTGGTATACTAGTTTATTTACAGATTGCAGTCTGTGTCCACATTAAAAAATATCAGAGTTGTATAATTGTGACTGCGAGATTGTTATGCGACTTTATACTGTTCACTAAGCTTCCTGCTCAATACATATCAACTATAAAGCATTTGCAAATTTTATTTTCGATTTATTTTGTAGTTATTGACATTTACTGGGAATAAACTCTGGAATAATTCGGAAGAGATCGGAAGAGATTAATACCACAAAAATGACTCCGAATCAGGGCTTCAAACTGCGTCGCCGTCTGCGTATCATAGTGGCATTTATCGCAGGACCTGTTTTCATCCAACCACAGTTAAACTAGAAAATCTCGAGAGACGAGCATCATATTAAAAGGTGAACAAAACTATAGCTTATCGCCACTCATTCATTTAGTAATCAATTAAACAACTGAAAAAATGAGCGTGGCATAATGTTCAACTGAACATCAGATTGAGAGATCAATATTAACTAAATGCGATGACTGAAGACTAAATGGAAAATTTTCCGCCAGTTAGGCTGTGCGCGCAAGAGTACCACCTTCTGAAATATCAAGCATGGCGTTCCAGCTGTCCCGATTAGGATCTCCGCGATCTAGGTGAATCCTCGGATGGTGCACAATTTCTTCCACGAAGACGACAAAGAAATTCACAGTTAACAGCGAATGCAACTTGTATCCTCTTCGTATCGTAAGAAACCGCTGCTATGTTCATAACCCAGGATACTACTGTCCTCCGGAAAGATATTCTCCAAACAGCTGCCAACGACAAGTGAATGTGGTGGCATCAAAAATATGAAAATATCAGATATAGTACACGAGAACTCGTATTTAAGAACTAAGCCTTGCCGAAGGTCGAATTACATCGAAAGCACATTCCCAAGAAACCATTCCAAAATGAGAAACCCCTCAGTTTCAAAACCTTTACCTTGAGCGCAAATTTCGAATACTTCATGACTTGAATGGATAGTGACAGTGAAATCAGGGCTTTCATAATATCAGGTAAAAGGACGATTCAAACACTTTGAACGCAGCGCTATCGAAATATGCAGAAAAAGTGCAGAGAAGGTACTAAATGAGCATCGTATACAAACGATGGGCGAGAAAAACTGAGGAATCTCACGGAAAGAAGGAACGGGTGATGTGCCACATTACATTACACGGCATTACGAGGGCGTTGCTATAAAGGTGGCCATACACGATCGCTCCATTTGGATGTCATCCGTATGGATGACATCCATGCGGATGACGTCCAAAAGCGTAGCACATACACGATCATTCCATCACTCCACCAGTCAAAGGTGCAACGGCGCTAGTGTTCCTTCGCAAATTGAACGACGCGCCTGCCGCCATTTTGGTGGCAACTGGTAGCTTTCAGTGTTTACGTTTGTACAGTTGATACGTGTTGTCCCGATCGAGTATTCGTATTTTTTGGCTTACCAAGTGTTTTGTACCATGGTTAAGTCTTGCGCTGCATATAATTGCACAACCATGCTACAAGAGGCACAAATTTATCATTTCACAAGTAAGTATGCATTTAAATAAGTTCGGAATCTTCTACTATCTTATTGCCTGGATGTGGTTTGACCAAGGGTTTGACCGTGTTTAATATTTTCTTTCGATACAGATTTCCGCTCCGAGATTTAAATCAATTGAGGGAGTGGTTAGCTAAAATACGCCGGGACAGTTTTACTCCCTCAGAACATAGTGTAATATGTTCACAACACTTTGAAAAAGAATGTTTTTGGGAAAACGGAAATAAAAGATCCTGAAACCTTCTGCAGTGCCAACAATTTTCCGCTTTCCAGACAATATATCGAAGGTAAGGACTACAAGCTTGGCAATAATGTATAAGCAAAGTGCTGTAATTTTCTTAGTATCAAAGCTTTGTTATTTTAGCTGCACCATATGTAGAAGTAATACACTATCTGTGAATAAATATTTGGGTAAATTATTACTACCATGCTATGTGAAATGTATACTATCAACAGTGTATAATATTTTTTTCAGAAGACTTGCCAGACCACCTCCAAAGGAAAGAAATATACCAGTTCTTTCTGAAAATGTTTGTCATGAAGTCAGGAATCAAGAGTACTATGTGCAGCATTACCGTACATATGACATAGCAAAATCTGTAAAATGTGTGAAATATGAAGCAGTAATAGAGAGGAAAAAATACAGCATTGTTAAGTACAAGAACAAATATGAAAAGGAAGTTGCCAAGAACATAACAAAGTGCAAGAAAATTGATTCTGTGTTGCAGTTGGTGCAAGAGTTAAAAGAAAAGTGCCAAATTACTGGAGATGTGAGCCATATTTTAGAGAATTCTTTTTTTAGTGTTTTTACAGAGTTGGTTGCTCTGTCAAAATCTGGCAGAAATGCTGGTTACAGTAACAAATTAAAAACATTTGCCTTGACTTTGTATTTTCATTCACCTGCAGCGTACAAATTTGTCAGAGAATCATTTGACAATTGTTTACCTCATCCATCTACACTTCCTAGATGGTACAATGTGATTGATGGCAATCCAGGCTTTGCTGCAGAGTCATTAGCTTATATTGAACAGTTTACCTCTGTTTGTAAATATGAAATATATGGATGTTTAATACTGAATGAGATGGCCATCAGAAAAGGCATTCTGTGGAATGGTGAAGAATTTGTGGGTTATGTGAACATGGGTCATATACATTGTGCTGCAAGTGAAGAAGGAAGGGAAATAAAGGAAGCTTTTGTGGTGATGTGTGTTGCTATTAATGCTTCTTGGAAAATCCCTATAGGTTACTTTTTAGGGGATGGCATAAGTAGTAGTGATAAATGCAACATTATACTGCAAAGACTAAAAATTTTAAATGATGTTAGAGTTCGTATTGTATGTGTGACATGTGATGAACTTTCCACAAACTTGAGTATGGCAAGACAGGGTGTAATTTTAATGCAGATGAGTTCAGATCATCTTTTAAACATCCTGTTTATGTTTTGTTGGATCTGTGCCATATGATGAAATTGGCAAGGAATGTCTTGGGGGACATGAAAGTGTTGAAAGACCAGCAAGGTAGATTAATAAAATGGCAGTATATTGTAGATTATACCCTTTCAGAAAATCTTTCCAATTATATTGAAAATGTAATTGTTTATATTTCAGGATTTGTTGCCATGAAAGTTTTAAAGACTTCCTCTTGCAATATTTGTACATCTGCTCTGTTTGCAGAAAGAATGTTTCCTCTACTGCTTTGTGTATTGCTGCTAAGGATAATGGGGGATTGCATTATCCCTTAGCAAGTGTTGTACATATATGCAAAATTGCTGAAAGATGTATAAGGAATGAATTCATTCAATGGTGATATGAAAGTAATGAAAGGTGATTTAAAAGAAAAATTAAAAATAGTTATTTTGCAGGGATGTAACTTTAATAATTTGTTTACTGATCTTAGTGATCACATGTTTGAAAATGTCTATCCTGAAAATCATATTATCCTGCTTACAAAGAAAATGATTGATACGGTATGTTTGTCAGACTGAGAATGTATCATGCTGCAAAAATACACAATGAAAAACAGAAAATGTAAATCAGACAGAAATTAAACAAAACTGTGTTATTTTATAATCAATAAAAGAAGTAAAAAAGTTATTTTCTTATTTTTACATCCCTTATGTTCTCATATGAATGATATGATTGTTATTAATTTAAATATTTTATTCTATAGATTAATGATTGTATAAAATTAATGCAGACATTGGCACCTGCCCAACTAAACTGGTCTCTGTGAACAAAAAATAATGGAAACTGGCTTTAACATACAAGGTTATAATTTCAAAACAGTGGGTGCACTTGCATTCAAGTAGTATGCAATATGAAAAAATACATATTTTGTTGGCCTTGGTAAAATTTGATTAACAAGGAGTATCATGCTTAGATTTGCTTGTGCCATGTGCTGAGAAGTCTTCAGAAGGGAAAGAGCTTAGTATACCAATGAACAAAAAAAGATAAAAATATTCACACTAGAAAACCCAAACCTTTCCTTTTTTGGTTGCCTTTATACTGAAAGAACTGCTCGATCACATTCTTCATTTCAATGTTATGAATGTCAGATTGTGTCTTTGAATTGAAAGGAATATGTTTGCTCAACTTCTGAAGAAACCTTAGTTTGGGATCAGACCTCTTAAATTTGTATACCTGTATTTCGTCAGTTTACCTTCATTATATTTATAAATGGGTTTCTATTATTGTAATGTTAACATCTTTCCAGATCAGTTGCATTAGCCTGCTGGAAGAGAGAAAAATCTTAACATTGCTCAGGGTGAAGAAAACAACTCCGAAAGTTAATATAGTTGGTGGAAATTCTGTAATTAGCTTGTGGTTAACGTCATTCGATCTTCTTTGAGCACGTGAAGACTCTTAACAGTATAAAATTTTTCATTCTACAGTGGTTTGTTATATAACTGTACGAGGGTTACAAATTTCCCGCAAACAGTTGCCACTATATCGAATACTGAATAAAAATCCTGAAAATTAAATAAACGTCCAAAAAAGTGCGGAATTATGCAAAATAAGCTCTGTGATATTACGAAAACTTTTAAAAATACTACAAAATGATTATAAAACAGATTTATTAAATTTAAGTACTTTACCAGGCAGAAAATAGTGAGAGGTACGTCACATGTTGTAAAACAACATATTTAAACAAGTAGGCTCATATAAAATTAATCTTATCATACTATGATCTTTTTAAAAAGAAGACCGCAAAGAATTCTCTTTTTTTTCCAACACGGTTTCTCTGTTGGCGTTTATGTCTTTATTTTTAAATAATATTAGCAACTGATCTATTGCCACATTTATTTATATTTTGTCATGGTAGTCAGGATTAGAGATCCTACAAGCATGGTAAGTCCTTATCCTTCTCAATAATCTCCAGCACAAAGTATTATTGAGACGACATTATTATTAAAAAAAAATAATCGTTCTAATTGTAACTTAATAATATTTAAAACTGTATTATTTTCAATTCTACACTCAAAATAATATTTAACTTGTAGCAAAACAAATATTTCTATAGCAGATTCAAAACAAAAAAGAAGTGGTACAATGTTGCATAGTCCACTCAAGGCACTGATGTTGCCTCCTCGGTGGTCAGTGACAGAATGAGAAGAGTTTGGACCGCGGTTTCGCCATACACGAGCCGACTGGAGCGATGGCTTGGTGTCGCTCCACGTGGTTTTCCCCACACACCGTCAGTCGGCTTGATGGCATGATGGACGAAACTGATGGATATTGGACTGACCGGATATCCAAATAATCCTGTCACTCCACGTCATCCACATGAGTTTCCCCACACACGACGCGATAATGGAGTGACATCGCTCCATTTGGACGGATGGAGCGATCGTGTATGGCCACCTTAAGATCGTGGTCTGACCAAGAGAGTTAAATCTTTCAACTTTGTAAAAACCGTGTATAAACTTTTAGACCTTGTCAAAAATTACATCATCCTGAAAGTAAGCATCTTGTTACACCTGTTGAAAGAGGATGAGACTTATGTATAATATGGAATGCATAACAGAGAAACTGGCGCTGTTATTATACAATTCTGTGAGGAAGATTTCAGCAAAGGACTCTCATGGAGATATGGTGATAATATAAGGGGAAATGTCCTCCTGCCTAAAAATAATTGATAAACGGATATCTGATTTTAAAAGGCAAGAAACTAGCACCAAAGACGACTCCCACAGAAGAAGATCGGTGTATAAATTTCGGTCACACTATATGAGTTGATTATTGGCAGAAGAAAAATGATTCGGCAGACCGATTTTCTATTCTGTATGGCTTTACGACTGGTTGACATTAGACTCTGGAAAGGACTGGAAGCAATATACCCATGGCCTCTTGTAGGAACCATTCTGGAATTCGCGTGGAGTGATTTGGGGAACCATGGAAAACCCAAATTTGGATGGCCAGATGGGGATTCGAACCCACGAGCTACCGAAAGCGAGGCCAGAGCTTTACCGCTCACCCAACACGCTGGGTTGGTAGACTGAGGAGATGCCAAGTATAACAAAAACAGCAGACTGCATTATGCCAGACTACCTGCACTTGAGAAAGGTTTCCGGTCTTTACGTGCCGTATTCTGTGGCAGATGGCAAGTCACTGAGCACTCTCTGAAACCAATGAAACGGATCTGAGACTGTCGATTCCTGAGCCCGTAACTTTATTCCAGTATCAGAGCGACTGCTAAACAGAGCGTAGTGGGTGAGCGGTAACGCCCTGGCCTCGCAAGTAGGTTCGAATGCCCGTCCGGGCATCCAATTTGGGTTTTCCATGGTTTCCCCAAATCACTCGAGGCGAATGCCAGGATGGTTCAATCAAAAGGTCATGGCCGAGTTCCTTCCCGTTTCTTGCTCCCAGTCCTTTCGAGCCTCTATTGATCGCATTGTCGACGAGGCGTAAAACCACAAAAAAAAACAAGTTAGCGGAAGAGAGCCGATATCAGTTCTTTAAATAAGGTCAAGGTTGTTCGTTCTACAGGGGAACTGATTGTGTGTGTATTTAGGTATTCAAAATAGCAAACTGAAATAAGGATGGCAGAAGGGAACCTCGCAGCCACAACTCATAATTAGAGCTGAAATTCATGAATGGAGAGTTGGTACCGCAAATCCTCTATTCATTGAATCTACCCCTCCACCTTTTCAGCTTTTGATGTATTTCCAAAGCCACGTTAAGTCAAATGACGTCATACCGTTTAATGTTAATGGCATTAAAGGACTAATGTCGCTGTGTTTGTAATTCAGAATGGACTACTTTGAGAAACAAATCACACTGTTTACAGGAAGAGTCAAGCAAAAATCGGGTTATTTGCGACCTAAGATCATATAAAATAAAAACCATGGTAACAGTGTACAAACTAAGATGACTACAATGTTTGGTGTCGAAGTAAAAACAAAATAAGTAGAGTGGGACGACTTGGCAACTACATATGCGACAGCCTCACATCCCGTAATATAAACTCTTTGGTAGTGGACGGAATAGATCAAGGCAAGAACTGCAGAGGAAGATGACTATTAGGGTCTGAAGCAGACAATTGAAGGCGTGGGCTGCGAGGGTATCAGGAGATTGTCCCTGGTCACGAAGTGGAGAGGCTGACGGAAGAAACAAAGGAAATTAAATGCACTTAATTTCACGATTTTGCACAACTTCTTTGAAATCTGAACAGGATATCAAGAAGACCTACTCAAAAAGAGCTTGCAAAAGCGAAAAAAGGTTTGAGGCATCAGTCGATAGACAGCGAGATAGAATATGATTTACAGAACTCTTAATACGGTACCGCACTAAACACTACAGTAAACAAAGGTTTCAACGCGAGAGAAAATGATCAGCAATCCAGTTGGATGAATATAGAGTTGGGTTAACTGCAACCAAGTATCGAATACCCGTCCCGCCAGCTATTCAGTTTATCCATGATTTCCGGAATTCACTCCGGGCGAATGCCGGGACGGTTCCCACAAAAAAGACATCGCCGGATTCGTCCCCGTTCCTTATTCCTAGTCCCTTCCCGCCTGTAAGGACGTCGTCATGGACTGGGCGTAAAGGAAGGATAAAAAAACTGCTATGATATGCGTATCTGGCTGCCCCAGTAACACTCTGGATTCCCAGCGTGGGCAGTGTTGGCGAGAGTTATTGCTCCTGAGGATGACTTGCGTTTGTGTGCGTGGCTGTTGTGAATTTCAAAAGCAAACAGTGTCACAAAGTTATATTGAGTTCGGATTTAAACTTCCAAGTCCATTGTTGTTATAGGCTCAAACCGATTCGCAAAGCCCAATTTTTCATGCAGTACCAAATTAGCTAACGGTGTTTCCCGACGGCAGTAAATTATTCTGCACCAAGCAACCAAAACGTGTTACGCAGAAAACACTGCTGATGGGTGAGCAAACCACCGCTCCCAGGCGCGATGGCTCTGGAACTCGTCAAACGCAAGGTTACTAACAGAATTCGTACGCAGGCATTGTCATGGCCACCAAACTCCTTTACGGCAGAAGCCGAAAATTTTTACGGTTTGGTCATCTACAAAATACTCATTTCTGTTGTAAACGAAAACACAGTTCATAGAAACCCTTGTCTCCCGGCTTAACGTAGTTTAGCTGGAGACTAAAACAACAAAGATTCACACTATAGCATTAGGTTTTCTCGTGTGATTAGAAGCTATGACGATATCGGTTATGGGAAGAGGTTCTGGTTCTGTACGTCAAATTTAGATTGGTGAGATACTGCCGAAGGAGGCAAATTAAGTCCTATCAGAGGTAGGACGGCCAGTTCCTTTCCTCTGGGACCTGCAGTTTATCGTGGAATACGAACTACGGAACGTCCTGGTGAAGCTTATATGATCAAACAACTGTTAGAAATTTATGGCCTTACCGTGATTTGAATCCGGTACGAACTCCAGACTTTTGATAGTAAGCCTCTTAACCTCTGAGCTACCAGAATTTCCAAAGTGAAAATTTGTTTCGAAAAAGCTTGTATGAAATCACCACTCGAAGAATCACTTTTTCTTATGTTTATTTTTCCATGCGATCTATATTACAGAACAGGACATCGTCTCAATCCAAAGATACTAAGTATCAACATACTAATATTCCAGCGTTTATAACTTTCAATAAACTTCAGACTCCTTTAGAACTAGAACTTGTCTCTGCCGTTCGCTTTATATAGACGCTACAGAAAGTTCCAGAATAATTCGAAGAGTTCCGACCGTCGCTTCTCGAATTCTAACAATACTTAAAACAATTAAAATCACATTAAAACAACGAGAATTCATTTTAAAAAATCAGAATTCATTAAAAAATCATTAATAATCCTGAAACATACGTAAATGAAATTTAAAGATATTTGCAGGTATTTACAAACAAAATTATAAACACAAGCCAGTCTACAGAGTTGAGAATTATAAACACAAGCCAGTCTACAGAGTTGAGAACTATAAACACAAGCCAGTCTACAGAGTTGAGAATTATAAACACAAGCCAGTCTACAGAGTTGAGAATTATAAACACAAGCCAGTCTACAGAGTTGAGAATTATAAACACAAGCCAGTCTACAGAGTTGAGAATTATAAACACAAGCCAGTCTACAGAGTTGAGAATTTCCCTCCAAACATCGAGGCTCACATCAACACTTAGAATTACAAACTTTTAATCAATGGGTGATGCATATTACTGTCCTTGAACATATTAAATAGCATTTACACAATTTTTCTCCATAAAACAAAGATCGTTTATACAAATTCACAACTACACAAAAATATACGAAACCATAATTAATAAACTCTCAGCTAGCTACACACAATTCCTAAAATAACATTTCATTAAAGGTGAAGCTCTAGAGATATGTGACCAATGGGTCGTTTCTTTTGATTTGTTAAGTTGCATCTGGTTGAAATTCAATAAAATTTGTAAATAGAAATACAAGTTCACAAGTAAGGGAGCGTGCATAAACCACGTAGCTCCATTTTGGCCTCCTGTGAAACCCCCCCCCCCTCCCCCCCACGTAGCCCGACGTGGCTTTTGCCTCTACCCCCCCACCCCCTCCCACGTAGCACGTAGCCTTTTTCCCGATAGATTCCAGAAGACATTTTGTACTGTTTTCTCTTTTCAGATTATTGTAAATTACATACGGTGATAATTAAATGGCAGAAATAAATATTTACATGCTGTTGTGTGTCCTGAATCTCATTTTAACTATGACAAATAATATGATCGAAAAGCTACGTGACCTGGCTCGAACACCCCCCATCCCCCCACGTAGCCCAACGTAGGCTTCCAGCCAACCCCTCCTACCCCTAGACCGAACCACGTAGTTTGTGCACAATCCCTAAGCACACGCGCGTTTACGTCATAGGAGAGGAAGGGCGAGGTAGGAGTTGGTATGGATGTCAATGAGCTTGAGATTGGTCACGAAGAGAGGAATGCGGCGCAACGGGGCCAAGGAGAGCCACACCGCCTCTACGCACTCCTAACTGGAACGCGAACACAAGAAACACGGTCTACATCGGGGGGGTCTTCGTACGCCCCTCATTATTATACGCGTGTTGGTCTTTAAACGTGCCTGCAGAGGATCCTCCAAGTGACTCATCCAACCTACCCACAACAGTATTCAACATCAGAATAAGCGTCGTGAAGAGTCTGCTAATCGATTTGCGGAGGAACTTTTACGTATTCAGTGGGCGGAATTTTTAAAGATACTGCTCTGTCTATAGTGTTTGCAGGATAACGGTAATGTTTGATTTCCTTGCCCACTTTTAACAATAAAACTCAAAATATTTGGTTCTGTAAGTTCTCTGTACAATTTGTATGGACTTAATGCGTGTGGAACACAGGACTTCTAACAATCAATATATGTAGTTTCATAGTAACGCAAAACATGTTATTCGTCAAGTACATGCAGCTGGCTGGGGGATGAAATCAGCGATCGGTAAAGGAATTTCAAGCAAACGTTATCGTGCGTTCCACTTATAAACCGCTTCCGTCTGTTTGCCAAACTGTTACGGTAGTTTAAGTTCTCTCAGAAACGGGCATTCAATACAAATGCAATAAATTTTACAATTACAGTCTATCGAAGCGATTTTTGGAAAGTATCGAATCACGCAAAAGCTTCTTGAAACACTCCTGTGGTCAAGTCGAAAGCAGACAAGTCTTGGATTCACCAAAACAGTTTTACGCATCAATAAAATGGCAAAAAAAAACAACTCTTATTAGGCATGTTCTTAAGAGTAATCACCTGCTACACTGCACAACGTCGAGTATTGCGTTCTCATTACACTGGTTGGTTTCCCTCGCAACGTTGGCATTTCAGTAGTAAGTAAACGCCGAAGCAATGCAATGCACTGATTATCCGCTGCAGACACGATTAGAAGCAGAAGAGCAATCCTAAACGAATATTTTTTTTGCTTATTGCTTTACTCCTCGTCGACGGCTACGGTCATTAGAGACGGGATGGGACTGGGGACAAGGAACGGGAAGGAATTCGACAATGGTCTTTTTGAAGGGAGTATCCCAGCATTCGCCTGCAGTGATTTGGGTAAACCATGGAAAACCCAAATCTGGATGCCCGGACGGGGATTCGAACCCGTGTCCTCTCGAATACGAGGCCAGAATGTTAACCGTTCACCCACCACGGTTGGTACGAAGATCTCAGTCTCATGTCTTCAAGTCATTCTGAAAATAAACTGACCATTACTCTTTCTGGTAACGAACTTAAAAAACATTGTCTTCTGCTGAAATGTAGCTTTTCGAAAAACCTTGTGTTATGCCTATGTGATTTTGAAGACATTCATTAGGGAGCGTCGACAAAATACGTGGCTCGGTCTAGGGGGGAGGGAGGTTGGCTGGAAAGCTACGCTGGGCTACATGGGGGAGTGGAGGGGGTCCGAGCCAGCTAACGTAGGTTTCCATTTGTATTACCTGCCACAGTTAAAATGAGGTACAGAACACACAACAGCATGTGAATATTTGTTTCCATCATTTAACTCCGTATATAATTTACGATAGTCTGACAAGAGAAAAGAGTACAAAATGTTTTCTGGAATCAATAGCGGAAAAAGCTACGTGCTACGCGGGGGGAGGGGTAGAGAGAAATGCCACGACGAGATACGTGGGGGGGGGGGGGGGAGGAGAAGGTTCAGAGAAGGCCAAAATGGAGCTACGTGGTTTATGGACGCTGTCTTATCAAATGAACAAAATGAGCTTCCCTAGTGGCAGTCGGGATTAACCTGATAGTGTGAGGCGCCTCTGGGATAGTTTACGTTTCGTACTGATTTACTGCAAACACCTGGCCTCGCTTCCCATTATATTTTTGTGCTATTGCCAAATTTTGCGACTCCACTGCAAAATTAACAGATAATATCGAGCTATACGTTACCGTCAGGAATACTGCTTTCACACGAGCCAAAGTTTAGACATTACTGTATATTAGATAACTTCTTTCACTCGAAAACGAAGATATTTTAATAAACGAAACGTGAGTAGCCGAACCAAATAAAATACTACACATATTAATACCAGAAGAACCGTATTATTCTTAGGTTTTACAATTTCTGGTTTGTGCTAGCGTTCTTTTATGATCGTTCAACGTTTTGATTGCTTCTAAGAGCAGCAACAGTGGGCATTTGTATTCGTAGTTTGAGATGGGTTTACTTTAGCGCATGGAGGTATTGTTGCAGTTGTGTTTGTGATCCGCACGCATTGCAGGGGACGGGAGGCCGACAGGTCAGGGCCCTGGGAAACTCCCAGCGGGCCGCGAGAACCCGCGCTACTAAACCCACTGGCCTACGGGCTGCACCGCTCGCCTCGTCTACCTACCTGATCGTCGCCCTTACAATCCGGCCCCGGGCGTGTCTGGTTTTAATTGTTTTGTTCTTCCTGTGTTGTCGATACTAATCTATCATCATGTTGAGGTTTTAAAAATATGAAAAACTGGATGTCGGCTTATAAAAAAAGCCTTCCTAATAAATGCTGCAAATTTTATTGAGTTTTCGGATTAATACTCCTCAAAACTCATTTAAAGGGGCTTACTACTCGAATTTGGTCTTTAGAACCGAATCTACTCGTGTCGCATGAAGTTAGCTTTTATGATCTTTTCCAACAGATTCAAAAATTACTCGACCACCGAAACTAATATTCTGAGAAATACACATGGGTATTCAGTGCGCATATAGAGGACCATGCCTGTTTGCTGTGTAAATTGTTTCGTTCTGCTAATCTGGACTGTAAATATCTCAGTAGTCGCACAGCTTTGTAGCGAAACCACCAGGTGAGTATTGTTCTTCACTGGATTTGCGCACGTACGACATTTGAAGGTAGCGACAGGGTTGTGCTGAGCGGCTTTAATCACTTCTCTCCGTTACCGCCCGGCGCGGCGTTTCGTTCGCGGATAAGAATGGTTCGTTTGAGGGATAGCCAGTGGTCGGTTTCGTCTTGCTGTGTAATCCGCCTTCCTTCTACATAGATCACAATTCGAAACGAGTACAACAACAGATTAACCGCTCCTTAGAGCTGTCGAAAGAGATGCCAGCTTAAATGGCCACGGGGTCAAGCCGCAACAAAACCCCCGTTCATATTGCTACTCAAACTACACGATTTTTATGAAACTTGTTTTCTTAGCTGGAATTTCATGTCGTTTTTTAAGTTTGGCATTCAACAACGTTTCGCCTCTGGGTAACGTTATGCCAAATTTATACTGAATACTTTCTAGTTGTCTACAGAACAAAATAAGCTAGGGTAGATCCAGTGATTCAACGTAAGCAGTCTAAAATATGGATATTGTTATTCTTCGTTTACATTTTCAGCGCGGCGTTTTCCATTATGATACAAAACATTTCCACGCTCCACTCTGTCCGTACCCTGAGTATCTACTGACCTTATTTTAATGGACAGTCCGGGAAGAGGGGGAAATTTTAATCCTCCATTCATTTCAACAGA
Organism: Vandiemenella viatica; assembly: GCA_031002005.1. Classification (NCBI taxonomy): domain Eukaryota; kingdom Metazoa; phylum Arthropoda; class Insecta; order Orthoptera; family Morabidae; genus Vandiemenella; species Vandiemenella viatica. Next base: position 138,806,631 of record JARYHS010013630.1, on the reverse strand, counting down.
CTGAGGGTACACATCGAGTCAAGAGTGGAAATGTTTTGTATGACCACAGAAAAATCTGCGACGAAAATGAAAACAGAAACATCCATACAGCGGACAAGCGTAATATCTCGAACGTGTCTAGCTTGATTTGTTCACAACCAGAGAACTCGCGAGTTAATCTAAATTTTAGATACAATATGCCGAAACGTTACAGTACCTACTAAAGAAACTAGGTATAGTGATTTCGTTGAGTGGAATATCTGTCAGCATCAACAGACAACCAATAAAAAAAAATTAATAAATTTCAACAACATAAACGCGTACCATTTTGCAGTAAAATTAGTGGAATCTCACCAATTTTCAAAGCGTTCTGCCCTCTAATGTTAACTTTTATTAACGAACAGGAGAATTTCTCTTGGCGCAGTAAACATATTCGCAACAGCTGGGCAGTAACAAAAGACACGAATTTTTTTGAGCTCGTGTCTTTTGTTACTCAACTCAAAAGAACTCGTGTCATTTGTATGCAGAGTTGATAAAGTAGAAAAATCATGCGTAACTGGTTTTTAAACATCAATAGCAAAATGTTAAATCGGACGTAGATACCACATTAGCCACTAATTCCATTAAATGGCATGTATTACGGGGATAATGGCTAGCTGGGACACCTGCTTATGCGGAGATCCATGTATACACTTTCAGCAGGTTGAGAAAGCAGAGCTCGCTGGTCATTAAGCCGGCTGGACAGGTGTTATTGTGGAGGCAGACAGCAGCACCACAGCACCGCTTTCTCTCTGCCCTACAAACAGCTGGACTACCACCAACAGTCCTGGCGCTAAGGCCGGACCGTGTCAGATTCCTTCCCCGATGGTTCACAAAGGCTGTGTCCGCATACAGTCAGATACGTAATCAATCTATGAAACGAACATCAACTACTAGCGTCGTCACCTGGTGAATTACGTCAACGCATTAATGTCACAAGGAATGATTCGTTTTCACCCACGGAACGGGAAGGAATTCGGCCATGTTCCTTCGAAGGAACTATACCAGCACTGACCTGGAGAGATTTCGGAAAACCATGGAAAACAAATCTGGATATCCCTATCGGGAACTGAGCCCTCATCCTCCGGGTCCACCAAAAAGTCTTGACTGCGATTCAGAACTACAAACAGCCGGATACTCATTTGTTATTTAGTCGCCTGGCTCATATGGGTATATAAATACCTCTCGCAGATTTCTTTACACCGCAAGAAGCTGTTAAACTAGCTGTGTCCATTATACCGTGTAACTTATTCCGATCGCAGATCAGTATAATTTTCAAGATCCTTTTTTTCACGCATTACGAGTGTGGATTAGCACTAGAACGCCGGACGGGACTTTTTTGTCCCATGGCGAAATTCAAAGTTTCGAGGCTCCTATAGTGGGGCTGTTGGGACCTCCAAACTTTGTGACTTTTATTTTTTAGAGCTAATCTTTATAATGAAGCAAGAGCGAGATTGGTAGGCCTATTGGTTCGGGAGAAATAACTCTAACACCCTAGAACGCCGGATGGGACTTTTTTGTCCCATATGGAGTTAACAGCGGTAATGCGTATAATTAGTTCGTAGCTGACAAAATATACAAATAAAGTGTGTTTATTTGCCTTCGTTATGAATCTGACGTGAAACAAAGGCTACCTCCCACCTCCGCCGGTCACAGTGGATGGTGATTGACTACTGAAGATCTAAAATCCAAAAACACTAGCCTTGTTGACACTGTCAACAAGGCAAGGAGAGAAATACCAGGTTGCATGAAGAAAGCTCGCGAGGAACTGTACTCCACCAAAGCCTTTGCCAAAGACGATGTAACGCTAACGGTTTATCAGGGAAAAAACGAACAAAAATGTGATCATAATGAGCTCAATGCACTCGGACGTTACGATTGAACAAGGTGTAAAGTCGAAACCTGAAACTGTATCATTTTACAACTTGTCTAAGTATGGTGTTGATGTAGTTGATCAGATGGCCAGGAAGTATTCTGTGAAAGCTAGTAGTAGGAGGTGGCCAGTTCACTCCTGGTACAATGTACTAGATTTAGTTAGTATCAATGCATGGATTGTCTACAAAACTCTTACCAAAGAAAAATTTCTAGGCGAGATTTTCTGTTGCAACTGGGTGAGGAACTGATCAAAGCGAACTCTGACATACGTGGAGCACCAGTCGCATCTGATATGAATTGGTCAGGTACTGGAGGGCAGCGTCGACGTTGCCAGGTGAAGTTGGGCTGTAAAGAAGGTAAGAGCGCGTACAGTTGCAACACTTGCCAAAGACTAGTCTGCAAAAACTGCACTGGCGGTGTGTCCTACATTTGCTCGTCCTGCAAGCCAGAATCGGACGAAGACATGTAAACTGTTAGTTCAGTTGTAAAGTGCCGCTATTGATTTTACCATGATTTTCTTTTGTTGAACCGTTACCTCGGAATATTCTTTGCTAATTGAAGAGTTCTTCTGTTTACGACTGTAAAGGAAACAAATAATTCCAGAAAAACTTATCATTAGAGAAATGAATACAAGTAAAATCTAAAAATAGTGCTTACTTACCTTTCAAATTGTTTTCTTCCAGTAGCCATAAGTTTTCAATTTTTAGCACTGGAAAAGTGTGATTTTATACCTTTGATTGTATCTGATTTATGACATACGTTCGAGTTTCCTGTTTTGACATTACTTAGGTTTGTAAACATCAAAACGTTGAATTTTGTGTCTTACCCGGTACTCGCCTTCACTGTGTGTTCATTCCACAGCTTTTTTTTCAGTGTACCTTATAGATGATAATAAACACCGCTTTAAATCTTTTTTTTTTTTTTTAATCCTTTTTATTATAACTACAGCCCTAAAAGCCAAAATATTTCAGAAAAATACGCATTATAGCCTAATTTCTCATATGGGACAAAAAAGTCCCATCCGGCGTTCGAGGGTGTTCGCCAAGTACCGGCGTTCTAGTGTTAGTCACCATATTGAACTCTGCATGAAGTGGAGAGCAACAAAGCAGCATCTCTATGTGACTTTACTCCCGGCAAATTCGTGTTGCTAAGAACATCGACTGGAAATATGTTTACTGCTGAGATGGAGGAATTGTTAATTTACGAGTACTCTCTTTAATTACTCAAGATTATCTAAAAAGAATACTAAGCAAATAATCCAGGATATAAGTTGTAACAGATATTCTAAGATGAAGAAATTCTCACGATTATAAATGGTGGAGCTTCGTATACTAATGACTAACCGAGGGAGAGGGGGGCAAAAATGAAGTGTTTGCAATTCATTTCCAAGTTAAGAGTTCCCTTGTATGAAGACAAGTGGAAATTAGGTGTTTCCGGACCAAGGTCTCTTAAAAGGAGACGTGACGTTGTCGCCAGCATGTTGGGAAATGCTTTTGTGTAGTATAGTACTCTACCATAAGATTACAGGGGATGGCATGGCGTTACATTCTACAGTTCAACAGAAGAAACGGTACAAGGAATTTGGCGCTGTTCATCTACCAGACGAGACCTGATAGGGAAGCCATTTGGTTCGGCTTCAAACTTAGGTACTTATTCTAACAAATTTTGTATCGGACTTAATTAAAATATTAGAACAATAAGTATTTATAAATCACAACTTGTCAGTTTAAAATATACACATGCCTTTATAATAAGTAAAAAACGCGACAATTTTACGGTAATTGTTGTGTTAATACATTCCGGGGAGGGGGTCGGGGAAATGGTCAAACATCTTTTGTCGTATTAACTATTATTGCTATCTTTTAAACTGAATGGTTCCTTTTTTTTCGCATATTTCAAAACAGTTTTCACTAAAACAGGCGAAAAAAAAAAGTCCTCAAATTGAATATAAACATGCAATGATTATTGCAAAATGTAACAAATCTCTCTGAACTGAAGAAATACTAGTTTCTGTCAGCTTCGAGACAAGCGGTGCTAACTTTATACTAGGTAAAAACGCTGCAGCGCTTCAGTCACTAGCAGAAACATCGGGAGGTTCAGACATCACTATTAAAAACGAAAAAGCACAAGAAAAAACAGCTATACAAAAACTTTAAAAGAATAAACAATTAAACCAAGTATGTTCATAGCTAAACGTAGTTATAGTGACTTTAAGAAAGGCTGAGGAAAAATAGAGGTAGGAATTGCTTTAGTTGGCTTTGCACACTGCTGTTACTGCACCCTCCAGCTCGACTTTGCTGCGGCTGTCTGCGACACCACTCTGCACTCAGCCACCCCCACCCCTCACTCTGCACTGCATGTTACATTACTCAAACACACTTTGCATTTCCACTTCAAGTGCTCAAGTTTGGCTATAGCAAAATGTGGTGGTAGCGGACGCAAGTAAGCTCGGCGAAGTGTCCAAGGTAATATCCGGGTTCGCCGTTTTCATGGGGTAATGAAAGTAGCGTGTTCACTTTGGCTATTTAGCCATTCTTAGTATTACTGATGAGCGAGGTGTATGATCCTTAGCAAGTGCACAGCCAATGTCCACACAGCATACACTGTTTTTGCAGTTCTTTGCGGAGAGAAACACTTTCAGCTTTGTCCATGCTCCGCAAACTGACCCGTGCCATTTTTTCGTTAGTATCCCACTCGTTTCGCAAGCAATCAGTCTGCTTCCTATACTCCACCGACATAGCTACCTGTCTCTACCCACACATCCCTCGCTTCCTCCACACTGCTTCCCACCCAGAGTTTTGCTCGTGGTTTTACGGCTCATCCTAAAGGTGGGAGATGACTGGGGACAAAGGAACGGGAAGGAACTCTCACACCCTTTCGAAGGCATTCGTCATAACTGATTTCGGGAATCATTGCGAAACCGATATCTACTTGTCCCGACGTGGTTTCGAACGCGCGTCCTGTCTAATGCGACCGTATGCTACTAGATAATGCAAACCAAGCTGTATTCCTGTTTTCAAAATTCTTCTATGAATCTACACCAATCAAGTTTCGTCAGCTTTGTTCAGAACTTCTTTTCAATATTTCAGTTCATGCTCTTTCTGTCGCCCTCTGATCCCATGCTTGAGTGTGTAAAGCACTCTAATCCAGTGTCAGGATTATTCCCGTTTACTTCTAAATGAATCCCCACTTCCACTTGGTAATGTATTTCTATATCGCCATTAATACGGCTATTTAATATGATTTTTTCCTCCATGGAAGAATGTTCAGTTTCTAAAACTGTAGTTTATGCTCGAACTAAGTGTGCGTAATTAGTCAAATAAATGTAACTAATGATATAAGTTCAAATCACGAAGTAATAAAATCCATTCGAATAATAACTTTACAAGTTTTTTTCCTTCCCGCAACGAAATCCAAGAATGGTTCGCAACGGCACTGAAGACTGGCTTCCGTGTGACAACACTCGAGCCGAGGTCAGACGTGTTTCGAAACTTCCTCGCAGTTACCTCAGCGCTCACTGATAAGGACTTCATTCAGCTTCTAAACAGAGGCTTTAATTAATCAACTCAAACTGTTGTATGGGACACTGAAATGAAAACGTTGAGGCATTTTACTTACTGCACTGATAAAACCGAACTTACCAAATTGCTAGAATTAACTCCATTAATTTTTTTAATGCGAGGTTTAGAATTTTCTGAACTTGCTCACTTATTTTTAGTGTTTAAGGATCTCTAAAAGGTATTAACAATATACTAAAAAGCTGCAAGTGAGCGGGAATATATAGGATGTTTGCAAACGTAGACTGTCGCAGTAGCTTTCTATTGGCTTTAGCATTTCCCATAGTTTCGTCTGCGCGTACCTAGGAGTGTCAAGTTGAGCAGAAGGTATTATCCCGGAGAATGAAAAATACTTTAATGTCACGTAAGAAGTTTCGATCCTTTCAGCAACTTTCTTATATGCGGCGTTTTCTAAACAGTTGACGCTTGTCCAAACAGGTTAGATCTCTTTCAAGATGATACAACAAAACAACCAGAAAAACGTATCACCAAGTTTTACTATCGACATTAAGCAGAAACTTTGGGTAAAATTTTATCTTACGTTTTTAAAATGAAATATTGTTATAAGGTAAGTATCAGAATTATTTTGTTAATCTCTGATTTACGTTTTAGTTTTATTCTAACGTACTATATTTCAGGAAACTGGAGAAATAATGCAAGTTACGATGTCAAAAACAATGTTAGCATAATCGAAGTAATAGCGTGATTATCTGTGACGTATGATCTTTAGTGGGTATCTTGAGGTTAAGAAAGGGGTATTATCTGTGACTATTAGCTGTTCTGGTAACAAACTTGCTCCGTTGCCCAGTCAAGTAGATTGAGAAATATACCGCAATTTTATGCTGGACTGTAAGCTTTTAAACGGCGAAAACTGCATCCAAATCAGTTCGGTAGTTCTTACGCGTTGCGGTAACAAAGATAGAAACAGATCTCTTAAAATAATGTTTATCTGTACAAATCAGTACAGTCCACTTTATCCCTCTAATAAGCTGATCACAAGCTTACTCATACTAAAAATTACAATATCTAAGAAATGTCTTGCGTTATACGTAACTAACCGACTAATGACCGTAGAGTGAGCTGCATCTATCTTGGCCATGGTACGGCTTCAATGATCTTTATTACCAACTGACGCGGTGTCTAAATTAAAACCGACGTCATCCAGCACAGATTAGATCAACAGGAATGCTTTACTTACATCATCTGGTATCGTCTGAAAATTAAATCACCAAAAAATCTTTTAGTGTTAAAATTTAAAAAAATAATAATAATCGTTACTAAGCTGCGTAGACTATGCAGTAACGAGATGTAAGGATCGAAACAGAAGCAGCGAAGTGTTAGATGTCAGACCACGTGACCACATCAGCAGCTGATGTCGTAAACTGGAGCGGCGCCTCCGTTCAAAAATAAGCTTCAGCCGGGTTTATCGTCGCAGTCGCTAAGTGTATTTGGAGAGACGCTGCGAGGTAACGAGGTTTGACAAGCAGGCCGTGACGGCGGACACGCCCTCCAGCAGCGCGCCGCGAATCCTTAAGCAGCCTCTTCCTAACTGTTTTAGCAAAGTGCTGCGTCACCTTCGAAACGACTCGTATTTGCTCTTTACTCACGTCTCGACAGAGCGCGCCGTCTCCTACTCGTAATCACATTTCAGCAGCCATTTTTTTTCTCCTCGTCGAAATCGAGTTCATTATGAGGTACGAAAGTATGGATACAATGAACGGGAGGGAATTTGGTCATTGAGTTTTTCAGGAACCATCCCGGTATTAACCAGAGTTATTCGGAAAATGAGTGAAAACGGACATCTGAATTTACGGATGGGGTTTCAACTAACGTTCTCCATAACGCTAAGCCCGAGCCCATTCCGTCTCTGTATTGGTGTAAAGAAAGGATGCTTACACAATTTCTTTCTCTTTCTTGCTTCACGTCGTGTCTCACGTATCTTCCGATAAAAAATTTTTTTGTTTGAACCACTTCTTTTCCGAGACCAAATCCTCATACCAGTCTGAAAAATAGCTTAAAACACAATGTCATAAAGAATCTAACAGACACATTTGTGTAATTTTCCCGTGAATTACTGGGGGGGGGGGGGGATTGGCATACATAGTTGACTATCGGTTTCGCATGTTTAAAACGTGTAATACTTGAGCACAGATCAACACGAAACACACGTTACTGATAACTGCAGTATTTCCCGGAAGCAGTTGAGAAACCTCGTTCGGCTGCAACGCGTGTTTGAACAGCACGAGGCTAACGAGCGAGGCGATTAGGTTTCGGAAACATCCTACAACTGTTATGAGACGACAGCGGCTGTCTACTCTGCGGGGAGCGCGACTTTCTACTTGTGGGATGAGCGTGCTTCGCGTGTCACTGTCGCGCCTCCATTGACAATGCAACAGCAGAAATTTGAGGGAAAGCAGTGACGTACCTTGACAGTAATGTTTCACGGTCTACTCTCTCACTGCAAATTGCGTCCTGCTTACGCACAAGGCAGCGCTAACCGTGTTGCTTGGAAACTTTCTTGCGGAGGTACTTTTTTGTTTAACTCATAGGGGGCATCCACAAATTACGTGAGGTGTTTTTCCGGATTTCTGGACCCCCTCCCTCCACCCTGATGAGATTTCGTGAGATCTGGCCGGACACCCCCCCCCCCTCTTGGTGAGATCTGGTCCGTGAGAAACCCCCCCCCCCCCCTAGAGGCTAAAAATCGCCCTGGAAACTTTTGTAGACTTTTTTTTTGGCTCTACTGTCCCCAAATTTTTCGCAAAATCTCACGTGAGATTTCCATAGACCCCCCCTCCCCCCTGGTGAGATTTCGCCGGACCCCCTCCCCCTATTTCACCTCACGTAATTAATGGATGTCCCCATATCAGACCACCAGTTTTTTCATACACATTCGTTTAACGTAAATTTTTTTGTGTATTTGATACCTTCAATGACGCTATTTCATTAGTGAAGCAAGGAGATGTTGACAGTACGAAACGTAGCTGACAGCCTATCTTTTTTCCTCTCCCCTTTTCAGCCATTAATAGGTATTTAGTGTGAATTATGAAGGGGGAGAAGTGACGGAGACCCGATCTTAGTTACGAGATTTTTTACATTCTGAATGTTTACACCTAAGTGTGAAATGTTTGCCACCTGTCTGTGAAACTTTTAACTTGTGTTTGTGAAAAGTGTAGTTTTTGAGGTGGATGTTTGAGACCGAACCAGCATTCTCCCAGATGATTGCAGGAAATAGTCAATAAAACTGCAGTCAAGACGTTCTGCATGCTGCGTCCGAGACTCGAACCGAGTCCGTAACAAGCGCAGTGGAGCCAGCCACACTGGCTGGAGCGTCACTGAACTCTCATTTCCGAGACCCGCTTTAAGCTAGACTCATCTTCGCTCAACCGCCACAGTTAAGTCATTATTCCAAATAGGCATAATGATCCGAAAGGATGTTTATCTACACATACAATTGTCGTTCAACCGACAACACATTCTGACACAGGTGGGCACAGTTAATCAAATAGTTAACTTCGTTAATTGTTAATCCGCTACTTAAAAAGTTAACTTCAATAATCATTAAAGAGTTAATTGCAAAAACGAAACGCAAGTTAAAGTTAACCGTTGAAAGTTAACCATCCAAGAGTGGAACTGATATTACCGCAAGTAATACCAAGGTGGAATGTACCGTGATGTGAATCAATAATTCGTCCACCGAATGTCTTTCTACGGTACAATATTTTCATCAGCTTCTCAAACGTATCGGATTCTTTAACATTTAGTGGAATCATATTGGCAATAAAAAGGTTTGGAATACGTACTATGGTTCCGGTAGCTTTGATGCCAAATTTTTTATTGACGTAAAGTTTTATTAGCAGTTAGCGATGAAAAATCATTTCTGCTGCTATCTATATCAGAAGTCACAGCACTTGTAGGAAAAAACAAAAATAATTCAAAGCCTTCTACGAGTTGGCTCTGCTTTTACTTTTTCTTCAAACTGTTCATATTTGGATATATGCATCCTCTTCATATGATGTTTAAGATTATTAATGCTAGACACGTGAGCCTTGATTGTAGAAAGTTTACGCAAACACAGTTAAAATTCATAAATCAACTGTTCTCCCACTCTTGATTTAGGTGCAACATAATCGCATAAATGTGGCCAAGGATTTTTAATATTCCGATTGCTATTGTTAACATTGCTGCATTCAGTAACCGATTGAAGAGCTTCAGTTTTCATGACGTAATCATGTAACGAATCTCAGTTTAATTTATTTCACTAAGGAACACCAAACCGATACAAACTAAAAAGTGAAATTTTCTTGGCAGTAAAAAAAAAAAAAAAAGATTATAAAAATATCAAAATCGACTTAGAAACGAGCAGTGAGCGCCGGTTTAAGACGCAAAATAGAAAAGCTCTAAAACTAGCTTTCCTGCTCACACCCACGCCACGCATAGCATAACAATTCTATACGCATCATATTCGCATTTTGTATTACATATTATTCGTTCGCCATCCGCCTCGTAGAAAGTACGAGCGTGGCATGGCGCGCAATTCAAACACTCCAAACGACGTCAAATGTTAATGTAACGGACTTAAGTTAACGGTAGTTCAATTTAACGTATGTTAAGACCGTTAACGATTTTTTATGTTAACTTAAAACTTAATTTTTTACAATTTTTTAACTTCGTTAATTAACGATTAACGGATTAACGATTTTCTGCCCAGCTGTGCAGTATGGCACCCATGTCCGGAAAAGCGATATTTGTTCGCTGTTGGATGTGTTAATCTGTTCCAATTGCGTTCTGTGTTCTAAGTTATGCAACCATCTAGACCCGAGTGTCGGGTGGATGGACAAATTGCGCCTAATAGCTGTCCTGCCAGATCCCTCCATAACTCATGGTTTTTATGTTTCGCGTGGTAACTGGATTGGTAAGTGAGTCTGTTCCTTGGGGACCGCGATCAACGGATGTTACACCTCTCGACTATTTTTTGTGCTGCACTGCAAACAGCACAGTGTACGATACTTCAGCAAAATCAGGCTAGGGTCTTATCGCAGAATCCACGCATAACCGCACTTATTTGACAATGTGTGTCTTTACAGCTGATGCAGGTCGAAGTTTTGAACCCCATTGTGTAGTTTCCTGCGCTACAAGACGCTGCTGTTGGGTTTCTTGATATGTGGAATCAATATCCGAACGTCGACGCCCTGGCCATGCCCTCATGAAATATGACCGCTCAGTATATTAATCGCACACTGCATTTCGAGGTTTCATACCCGTCAACAAAATGTTAAATGCAGGTTCGTAGTGTATATACTAGTACAGTATTTTTCAAGCAAAGGAATACGCTCTGTATTGGCTTGCAGTCTGACAGCAAGAACCGCGAACCAAACTAACGAACTCAGAACTAGTTCTACGTTTACCGCGCTGCTGTGCGCTAACTATGAGTTTTCTATCGCAATCTGCGCTGTTTATTCACTTGATGCAATGAATGAAAGACTACTGCGCTGCAGCTTGCTGTCAGACGTAGGAAATGCCGTACGTTCCCGTCACTTTGCAGCTTAGCTAAAACTGTTCGTCTTAACACCAGCAACAACGTTTATCATCGACTGTGATTCTATCTGGGAATTTACGGTACAAAGCTTCAGAAAGATTTTATATTCGCCGCTCTAGACGTTATGTTTCTTACGAAAATCTGTAAATTTATCACCAAATTACAGATTTTATTTCATGGTGTTCTGTTAAGGGGGCATCCATAAATTACGTGAGGTGAAATAGGGGGGGGGGAGGGGAGGGGGGGGGGAGGGGGGTCCGGTGAAAACTCAAGGGGGAGGGGGGTCTACGGAAATCTCACGTGAGGTTTTGGAAAAAAGTTGACTAGAGGTAAAAAAAAACTACAAATTGCGTGAAAGTCTATTTTAGAGGGGGTTTTTCGTCGAAAAGTGGGGGTGTAACCGGATTTTGGAAGGGTGAGACCTAAAAAAGCGATTTCTAGGAGGGGGGGGGGGGTTCTCACGAACCAGAACTCACGAAGTCTCACCAGAAGGGGGGGGGGGGTCCAGCCAGATCTCACGAAATCTCACCAGAGGGGGGGGGGGTGTATCGCTCGTAAATGAAGTAATGAGCGAGCGATTAGAAGCTGCGAGTGGGGTGGAGTGACGTGCGAGCCTGCCTACCTGCCTGTTACGTGGAGCTGCGGAACCGGTTACGGCGGCTACGTCACGAGCGGCCGTACACTCGCTGCCGACACCCAAAATAGTAAAGACGCCGGGTCTGCTGACTCACACCGCCACCTCAGCGACGGCGTCAACGAAATAAGGGGACAGGACCCGGGTAAAGCAATGTAAGACAAATGTAGCACAAATCATACCAATAACAACTAAACAGGATCACAAATCAGAAGAATTCGGATATTTAGGAAGTAAAATTACAGCTAATGGCTGAACAAGAATGTCGTCAGACAGGGCCGACGCTAGGTTTTTGGAGCCTGGGGTAATCAGTTGGTGGCGTTTCACGAATTCATCAGTTAGGGCCCTCCCTCAGACCAAATGGACGATCTTTTTCGTTTTAAAGCTCTACAACTTGTCGAGCGGGGGGCTCCTACAGCCGGTGATCGGACCCCCCATCAGCCGGGTGGGCCCGGGTACATTTTACCGCTTAACAACCCCCCCCCCCTCTAACGCCGGCCCTGATGTCAAAGAGAATAGCACTTGTGATAAGACCTACGTAAAAAAAAAAAGATCTTTTAGTTTCAAACATCGACGTGGGTCTGGGTCGGCCCCTTATCGAAGTAAAGCTTCGGTTTTAAGAACATCCGACATAAAGAAAAGCATTTTAAATGCTGTGTTATAGGAGGGTGCTCAAATCTAAGTGCAGGATAAGATACGAAATTAACGGACTAGAATAGATATTTGGAAGAACGTCACATAAAGAGGAGACAAAAGCAAATAAAATTGAGACCTGTGTGTTTGGTTAATTTGTAAGTGGAAGGAACAACTGAACAAAAATCCGTACATGGAAATAAAAATTAAAATATGTGAAGCAGGTAATAGGACATGGGCTGGATATGTTGAGATGAAATCAGTTCAAGATAAATATATGGGAAGATTGCTTCATGACCAGTCGAGATACTGACGCAGGAAAAAAGAAATACATTATTTAGGACCTAAAGCTAGAAATCATTCAATGCAAAAATATCAGAATCTGAAAAGCACTCCCAAAAAAATGTGGCTCTAAAAAAAATCTGCTAAAATCATTGACGAAGGCGTGGTTTCTAAAACTATCGAGTAAAGCGCTTTATGGAAATTGATCCTAGGCGTTTGGAGTATCGCAAACAAAACTAGCTCTGGAAATCTTGGTAGCAAGAATTAAGTACAGAGGAGGTACGAAATCAACATCTTCTGGCACTACCAAAGGAAAGGAAAGAAAATCAGACGAAGGAGTGTCACATTTCAAGGCGTTTAGAGTTGACTAACTTTTTTAAAGGAGCAATCGAAGGAAATCACTTTTAGAGAAATAAAATGCGAAGCATATCTCTGTGGAAGATCATCATACATCAAGCCAGTCAAGAGACTGACGACAGGGAAAGGAAACTATTGCGACATCGCTTCTGCGGGGCTCTGGCTGGGGAGCTGCTCACAAGGTGCTTTGCAGAGTCACCGAATACCAGAAACAATCGATACGACACGCACGGCACACGCGAAGCCGTGCTCGGAGTAGCTGCCAGCATGTCGCCAGGCAGTACGATGCCGGCAGGAAACTAAAGCGATATTCACCTTTGTATCAGCTGACAGCGCAAATTGTTCAGTGGCATCCAGAACGAGCACCATAGCGTGCTGTGCTGTAATAATCTGCATTCTGCAAAGTGCTTACGTTTGTCATAGTACAGTACTGTTCCACCGAGACGCATAGCAGAATAGTGTGTCCGCAATGATACGAGCACATGCCAGGTGTCGGCCCTTGTAAAGCTGCGACAATGCCACACCTGTTGTGATGTTTCACTTCAGTGACGACGACGTTATGTTGTCTGTCGCTTCCCTGCTGTGTGTCGATTCTGTTGCTTGCGGGTTCCAAACTGCAGTTACTAGACAAAATTTCCAACCATTCATTTGATATGAATAACATTTAACCTTAGAGTCATTACCAGCACCTTCGTTGGCGTAACAGTTTTCACTACTTCTGAAGCAGAACTGTGCAGATTCACGAGCCATCTGAAGGTCAAGCCACAAACTTAATAGAAAAAGAGACGACGTTATGACATCTAGTAATTGCGGCGGTATGAGAGAACTTTCAGTCAAGGCTTTCCATCTTCTGCAAGACCGGACCTCTGACAAGCGTTTGTATTAAAATCTGTTTTATGAATTGCCCAAGCCACCGCTGGTAGCCTAAGGGATACTATTAGCCTTGGGTTGCAGGATCGCGGGTTTGAGTCCGGTATCTAGCAGAGAGTGATATAAGATGAAACTTATTCCCAGTTTGTTTAAGGCTTTACGCTTAATCGACGTTGAGGCGAGAAAGGATTGGGACAAGGAAGGGGAAGGAATTCGACCATGGCGTTTTGAAGGAGGCACCAGTAGCCGCATTTCTCTGCCGTGATTTCGGTAAACCATGGAAAAAACAAACGAAATGGGCTCTTCAAGGGCAGAATGTTTACAGCGCTCACCCACCACGCTGGTTTCTCATTTCCTGTTTCCTACCATAAATTGTTTCAACGCGGAGATATCTGAGGTCAGTAACGACACCGCGATTTTAACGTGAAAGGAAGACAACAATCGATACATAACTGCAACGATTCATAACGAAAGACAGGATTTTTGTTTCCGTGTTATTTCTGTAGAATAGCAAGTGTGGGTAAGATTCCTTGCAACTTCGCTGGGCCTGTCACGTGATTCACGTTCCCTGAACATCATTTTCGTACTGGATAGATCTGATCTTATGACTACCAACAAGATAAGCACTTCCGTTTGGTCTCAGAAATATTTCAGTGAAATAGTGGATAATGCAATGAGACAGAAAATGTTTTTCTTGGCGTTTATTCCTAAGCATCGATGAAAACTGCTGTGCCTCCTACTCTAACTTCGGAACAGGTACTATAGAGATTTTACTGCGGCAGATTGGTTCATTCTTCGGAAAGGATTGAGGAGAATAACTAGATTCAGTGTCAGTCAGGTTTATTTGTAAATTAAGTGAGCTATCATTGCATCAGTCATTAGCAAGGCAAGAAAGATACAGCCATTACTCAAAACGAATTCTGTTTTCAAATATGAGAATAAAACGAATCGAATTATACGCCATTTCTCCGGCAATACCGACAAAGCCATTGGATACACTGAAGAAAAATTGAAAATGAAATTACAATGTTTGTCACGGTTATTAAATATTGGAATACATTTATAAAACAGACTGTCATTTAACCTTCAGTTCTGTTTATGGGTATGAAGTTCACCTCAACTATTGTTATTATGGAAGACGTTTCTTCTTTTTCTACTGACTAACTTCTTCTCTTCTGATGCTTTGAGATTTGTTGCTCAACCTGTCAGCTAATAGCAGCTGTCCATTGATTGTAGCTCCTACAGTCTTGGCTACGCAATGAATTACTCTCGTAATGTCTCAGATCTCAGAGGATATCAGATTCTCAGATATCAGCGACAGCACAGCACTCTGCACGCCCTTTGTTTAGTCCCTGCCTTGGTTCACGGGGCTCTAAGCCCTGCTACTGCTATCGCAATGAGCTCAAGTTTTAAAATGTCACATCCATCGTATCTATTATGTGAAGTAGTGAATTGTTTTTTCCGCGAGCTATTGAAACAATCTCCCGCAGGAAGATGTGAAGTTTCGTCGTCGATCACACCGACGGAGTTCTCGAGAGACTCTCCGAGTGGCCACGGTAAGTAGTAGGCAGCACGTTCAAGTGTCTCGCATGCCGAACATATCGACAGTTTCAGCAATACTCTGTCTTTATTGCTCGCTGACGCTGTAGACAAATAGTTTATGCCAGAAATAACAATATCTACTGAATTTTTGTTATTCTGTTTAATATATTTTCAGTAGGAAAATGCTGAACTGCCAATAATTTGCACCAAATGGCGTAAAGAGTCAATAGGACTGGTTGAGACGCCAATAAGCAGGCAGAGGTCGGTAAGGATTAATTACTACGAGAACGAGGAAACATGGCGTCGATATGTGTCTCGACACGATAACCTCTGCGCTAATGCATTTGTCTTAAGTTTTTCCTTTCATAGAGAAACCATCAGGGCGGTCGAACGTCATACTGATGAGCGTAGTTTTTACAAGTAGTACCAAGCCTGTAAAAGCTCCAGCCTCACCGTGACTTGAAAGGTTCACCAGAGTGCATACAGTTTTATTCACTGTTACGAGGTGTGTCAATGGCCGCCAGCTTAAGAGGCAGCAGTAAGAAGCAAACTGTGCTTTCATCGGATCATGCATTTGAAGAGTGGCCCAGAATTAGACGCAGTCCAGAACACGCCATAAATTAAGTCGACTGCGCGCGGCGGTACAATATAATGTGAGCAAGCGAGCACTGTCGCTGTGTTGGACTACCCCCAGCATCGAGTACCATGCACCAACTCTTTCAGTAATTTTGCATGAACGAATCTACGAACAAAGCACGGGTGTTTAATACTTTTCTTCGGTCATACGTTTAAACACTTTCAGTTGGTGATTGAGGAGAGATTGGCAAACAAAACCTTAACACATTCAACACATACAAAATTGATATGGTATCTGCTTTCACCTTTCAACTTCGGCTTGGTAGGTTTGAAGCGGTGGATGGGCAACACGAACTTGTCCTTTACCCCTGCGTGCTGGAAAGCAATTACAGCCGAGAAATGTTGACGGCTATCGTGTAATCACTGCCCATATCCTTTCTTCCGAGAACTAAGTGGCACTATTACACTCCTTGATGTTGTAAAGTATACATGGCTCCAAGGTCGATTTAATAAATCAGTATCTGGTGAGGAGATATCGACCGCCCCGAGGCACGGTATGGAACTGGATACGAGGTCAAGGCTGGAAACATCGATTTGAGTTTGTAGCGTCGACTGTGTTCAATAGAAACTAAGCAATCCAGAAAATACTGCGCAAACAAGCCAGTTGTGAGAGATGAAACGAAAATAACTCAAACCGCTGGATATTAAATCACCTATTTTTATCAAAACTCATCGCGTACTGGTTCGATTACCTGTATTTATGAGGCAACGAAGTCTTCACACACACACTTTAACTGACAAACAGAATGATTGTTACGAAACTGGTAGTTTATTCACTGCTAATTCATAACACAGGTGACTTCGATAGTCATTTCAACATTAGGTAAAAAGTGATCATTCAGAAAACTTTCATCACGTATTGTGAAAGGTCATGAAGTCTATCTCTAACACAAGAGTGGATTTTCTGCCGCTAGTGTGATCATAGAAACATGCTGCGACGTCAGCTTGGACTTTGAACTACGGCAGTGGAGAGGTACTTCAAAGAAATGCCGCAGTCAGTGTACGAGTATAACTTCACTTCATGCAATATTGTCCAGAAAGAATAAGTTTGAAAGCATATGATGCTTTCAAACTGACGGTTTTCTTTACGCCCTGTGTTTTTGGAAACATTTAACTTTTAATTTAATTTATTTAATTTAATTGCAATGGAGCACACACTCCCGTTGCAATTTCCCTACACACCCAACTTGCCCCTCTATCCTGCACCCACCTACATTGGCCCTCTACAAATTTTAACTTTAAATTCTTTTAACGTTTTGTTAACTTATTCATCATTCCCCTTGGTAACTCATTCCAATCCCTGACACCCTTACCTAAAAAAGAAAATCTTCCCACACCCTTGTGCCTGAAATAGAGTGCCAGCTTGTGGTCATGGTCATCTTTCCCTTCCATGAACTACTTTTCATACCTACTGCAATATCTTTCCATGCCTCATCACCAGTATACGCCCTGTACACTCCCATGACCCCCTCATCCTCCTCCTGTCTTGCAATGAATCCCATTTCAGCTCCTTTATCATATCTGTCACTGATTGCATTCTGCGATAATTTCCAGAAACAAATCTAGCAGCCCTTCTTTGCACCTTCTCCAACTCCTGTATTTGATACTACACTACCATATTCGAGCAATGGTCTGACCAAAGTTTTGTAACCCAATTCCTTTACTTCTCTCGTGCATCCCCTCATCACTCTCTCCAACAAGTGCAGAATTTTGAAACCTTTTCCTACCACCTCTCCAATGTGTCTTGCCCAGTTAAGCTTGTTATCAAAAGTAATGCCAAAATATTTACATTTCAAGTCTTCAGCAAGCAATTCTTTCCCCACCTTGTATGCATAATTAACCTTTTGTTTTTTATTTGTGTATCTAATAAGCTGACTCTTCTTTGCATTTATCTTCATTCCATGTTTACCAACCCAACTAGATATCCTGTCCAGATCACCCTGCAACTGTTTACAATCCTCTATCGTTTTGATTCTTTTATACAGCATTATGTCATCTGCAAACAATCTAATTTCAGATAGTAAACAATCAACAATTATTCATTAGAATAATGAATAACAATGGTCCCAATACGGTACCCTGCGGCACTCCCATTTTTACTTCCACTTCCTTTGATACCGAAATTCCTACCCTAACTTTGTTTTCTATCTTTTAAAAATTCTTCGACCCAGCAAATCACCTTCTCATCCACTCCAATAGTCAACTTTGCTGTTCTATTTGTGACTCCTACACGAATGCTAACCCCAGTAGTTTCACTCTATGTTTAACTGTGAGGCTTCGAAGAAATACACTGTCAGGTAGACAGGCAGGAATGCGGAAGCCCGTGTGAACCTAACGGAATCGTGCAGACTATCTCTGCGAGCCTCGAGAGTAGCATTATCAGCGGCTCCTTGTCCTTGTCTCCCGTGTGCCATTCGAGATAGCTGTATGGGGCAGCATACACCATGGACACAACGCAGCAAATGGCGAAACAGACGTCGAAGAGGCATTCTTCACCAAGTGGAAAACCGTTTGCCGGTTAAGGTCTTTACAATCAGACCCAAACAACCGGTAGACATTGTTCTATGTTAAACTCGTACCTATATAATAGTATGGACATATTCAACATTGTGAAATACTTATTTTCATCTCAAGCCATTGTTCAAATATCAATATAAGGGCACAGGTACTATAATACGTTTATTGTACGGCTAGAATCAGACTATGTCGCCTCTGGAACAGCATTTCCTAACAAAATCTCATGGCTCTGATACTGCAGCTCACATTCCATACCACTACACCATTACGAAATAATTTGCGACGGCAACGGGTACAGATTGTCGGACGGACATCATGGAACAAGGCCTTCGTTAAGCAAATTATCAGTTGTATCCTACATCCGTTTCACTTACCGAGGAAGACTAGAGGCTCGATTCCAGAGGCCACTCACCAACTCTGTGACTGTGAGCGTTCGTTCATGAGTGGCGTTACTGTTAACATACTTGCTCTATTATTATTACACCAAGACCCGTTTAGCGAAACGAGATGTAAGTTACTGAAAACTACGGTTGGGACGCACTTAGAATGATACACTTCACCACAAAGTGTTGATAAACATGTGAACGTTAAATACATTGGGTGTAGCCGGAAACACGAGCCTGCACAGCAACTGTCTTCCGCAGGGAACTCGCCCGTCTCTGTAGATAGCGACGAATTACCACGGAGCATCTGGTGCCATGTCCACCCGGATCGCGATACTCAGCCAAACGCTCTCCCTTACGTCATTTGTAATGGTGACAGCAAAACAGGTAACTCCTTTTACTACCAGTCTTTCCCCTCGAATATTCCGAAGTGAATGCCCAGATTCATCTCTTACTCGAACGAGCACTCTTTCCTAATAGTTGCTAATGCCTCGTCGCGTCCAGGTTATATGAGCCGGAACAGAGTCGAGGCAAGGAATGGGAAGGAACTCGGCCATGTCCTTTCGAAATCATTTCGGCATTCGCTTGGAATGATTTCGAGAAACTATGGAAAACGAAATTGGGATGGCCGGAAGTGGATTCGTACACACGTCGCGTCGTCCGGAATGCGAGGTTCGGTGGCTGTACTCAGTTCTCACCCTGTCACAATACAGCGCTGGACTTGGCGAGTGTTTAGTTTTGACAGTAGTGCTCTGTAGGAGTGGAGGCGCCACTTTGGTCGGCCGCGACTGTTGCAGCAGGTGGGTTGGGAAGCGGAACTCCAAGGCCACATTCCAGCCGCCCAGTTCCGGAACTTGCCTACCACACTGCCCACTCCTACATCGACAACGGAAGTTAAAAACTGAAATATTGAAACCCTGCGACTCAACATTCAGCTTCGGAACATCCGGGGGTTTAATACCTCACATTGTTTACAATTGCAAGCTGTTGCAACTACCCTGTTTAATATGGGCCTTGACCTGTAACAACTACTGTAGTTCTACCGCTGGCAAACTAATCCTATCTGCGTGGCCCATCTTTCGGCGTGTCGTCAGATGCATGTGCTCGGATGAGACTGCTTGGCAGAGCTGACGTCTATAGTGCTACGCACCTTGAAATTATATTGGACCTCCAGCGGCACAGAGTGTGGAAATACAAATCACTTTAGAGGAAAACTTCTCACACATCGCGGCCTCGTTACAAGCATTTTGCGGGAACAGTACACCTCACTAAAACACCATCCCTACAGCGACACTGGAATGAAACAAAGAGAATGTGTAATGCCTTTAATTCTTGTCGAACCAGCTTTTTTCTTTACGTAACAGTGATGCGCAAAATATGTAGATCTGGTGAGATCATTTGATGACAGATGAAAATGCATTGTCTGTACACACAATGGCAGCCAGGCGACTACTACCTGTAGGTACCGACGGTACTGCGTACTGAAGGAATTGCAGTGTAAAAGGAATCCAGTATTTACGACTGGCTAATAGGGTCATCTTTGCGGATGCGAATGTTCAGTGCTTGGCAACCGCGGATGCAGATGTATCGCGGAAGCGGATGTGGAGGTAAAAAATTTATAATTATTTAGATTTTAATATTTTATAAAAGTATATTTTTATTCCAAATTTTACGTTTTTTATAAGTTTATTTCAATATAATACTGCCTTATTGATTTATTTCTTGACTCCTCTCTCAACAACAAAAAAACATGCGATGATTTCACGAGTGAATTAAATTATTTACATAACCAAACACGCGTCTAAAAGACAATCTTTGTCATACGAACTTTGTGGAGTTCGCAGATCAACTAATTCAAGCGTCAAGCACTAGGCCACGCCACCGCAGTTTTCCGTGCCCGCCACCCGCCTTCCCACCGCTATAGTGGCCAGCAAACAGGTTGTTGTCACCTAATCGACGATGAGCAGAATCTTGTATAAAGAGGGAAGAATAATATATATCGAAATATAAACAAAACGTCCGCTATACATCCAAATTAAAAATTGCGGAAGCGGAGGTAGGATTTCAAGCGAAAGTTGCTGATATCCGTTACATCCCTACTGGCTACTATAGAGAAACTGCATCTGGTATCGAACGCTCTGAAAGGTTAGCATACGTTAGTCACCCGTAGCTCGGAAGAGATTGAATCCTGTTGAAACAGCAGCGTCCTGGACCCGCTGAAGCTATCACTAGACTGGCAGTGTGTCAACATCAATAAGAGCTCACACCGCCTACCCATAATACTGCAAGGTTACCAGCCTCGGTAGCGTAGGGGATAGAGTTCCGAAGGTCGCCGGTTCGAGTCCGGCCGAGGGCATGTGTGTTTAAGTGTTGTCGTGTCCGTCCTGTAGTGTTAGAAGTTACTACAACGTACTGGAGAAACACACACTGCAAGAGTGATGATCACATTGAGCAGGCTGTATGGCTCAAGTTGCCGAGTGCCAATTAAAACTACTGCGAGACTTTTCCTTTTCTTTTGCGTGTCAAGCAAATTGGAGTAAACACTGCCCCATCCCCTCTCCCCTTTGTAACGCGGGCCCTAAACAAATCTTCCAATCAACTTTTTTCTGTTACACAGTTCGGAAGAACGAGTGGAATGAAAGCAGCTGTGTCGTGATGTTTAAATGCCTGTAGCTGCAATGCCGCGTGGAGGCGCCACGTGAAAGTGACCGCTTCCGCCTTGGAAACAGAATACTGCGGCGGGCGCAGTGTCGTCTTACAGACCACCAGGTCGGCGCCACGCCCGTCATCACCACTAACTACAGTATCACGAATCACAGTCATTACAGCTCCATCTCATCAGATTTATTCTCTGCAAAAAAGGGGGCAAGTGTTATAGGGCTGCCTGCAGTACTCCCGGAAAAAAAAAAATAATCATCCTTCTCATAAACCAGAATCGAACTTAATGATGTTGCTTTCAATATATGAGTACGTGTCATAAGTCATACGATATTGATAAAACTTCAGTGGTTGGTTCTTTAATTCAAAAATATTCACTCAAATGGCGATTCAAGAAAATTTCACAAACTCCTCTTTCACTTTTCAAATGGAAAAGAGTTTTGAAGACGGGTTCTCAGCTAAAAAAAAAAACTTCAATATCCATATTCTTAAATTTTGACAACTCGAGTCTGATTTTATGATAAATTTTACTAAATACAAACGCTTTGAGTCACCTCAAAACAAATAAACCACTTCTTCGCGCGACTTCGCTCGCACGAATACGTTTGCACTGTGACCACTTCTTCGCGCGAAGGATAGTTCGTGCGAATTCGCTTCCAAAGTTCCAGTGTGACCGTAGCCTTATCTGTGGAAGCTCTCACGTACCACCAGAACTACAGGAGTCACCAGCTGGTTATCAATGCAAAGAAGAGTTTCATGAGCCCATTATGCTCAAATGACTAGTGAATTACTGCCTTTATCCTCATTTCATTACACTCAAAGAAGAATAATGTGTATTTCAGTTGCACATGGCTGCGACAATCGTAACAACTAGACAGCATATATTTTCGTGATTTACTTGCCTTACAAGCTGGCGTTATTCTCAGGTCCTTTCTTTCTGAAGAGTTATTGCATTGTTCTCTTGCAGTTTGTAAGAACAATGCGATAAAGCTGAAGACATCGGTCCCTTCTCTCACCCAGTTGTCGTTCTTGTTATTGTTCAATTCCTTTCAACCAACAACGTCTCTAAATTATAATGATCGTCACTTCCACGTTGTAATGAAACAGCTTAATGGGGCTGCTCGCACAATCTCCGATAGTGATTAATTATTTGTGATACATTTTGACTGCTTGCGTCGAATACGCTGGGGTTGGCGGATGAAAATGACAATATACCTGCAGCCAGCATTGTGACGTACCCTAACGGGATACAGCCGCCCAGAGATTACCTGGGGTCCACAGGGGCCTAGGTCGGAACAATGAGAGAGTGGAAGGGAGACCTCCCATTCCAACACACAAACGAGATGCCCTGTGGACTCAAGTCAGAGCTGAGAAAGTCAGCTAGAAGGCCTTTATAGCTAACGTGGCTCGAGCGATGACCGCTCACCAAGAACGGAAAATTTGATAGCGCGGGAGATAAAACCGAAGGATAATGATCTTGTCCGAAGTGTCTCGCACGAAATTATATAGAGGACCCCAGCGTAATCCAATGAACAATGTTTTCTAACCATGTGACTAGCTCTTCTTTGAACTTTATGTTCACACATACCTACGTATCGACGGATTAAGGCATCGAGAAGACTGGAGGGGAAGAGAGGTTAGAGGTCGGAAAAAAAGGATCTGTCTGGGTCTTGCGGTACTAGCTTCGTGGAGGGAGGAAGTAATTTCGCCAGCAGAAGTGCGGAGGTGTTGGCGACTTTGCGGCTACCGCACTTACAATTATCGCGAGCGGGTATTAAGGCATTACCTGACTCAGTACTCTAAAAAGCATCACTTGAGCAAACACTTTGCTCGTTGAGATTCAAAGCTGCCTCGAGGGCCGCACGCTAAGTGCGAACATACATCACGTCGGCGCACAATTGTGCAGTCGCTTCTCACGGTAAACTGTTATGTCATCTGACAGGACTCAGTGGGCGCATCTTTATTTTCCTCGACCCTATAACTACTCTGTGCGGAGGAATTTACGTGATTAAGAGAATCACTCTCCGATATACAAAACCGAGCATAACTAGTAGTCGCGAGCAAAATTGATTTGATACGTAAAGACTTTGTCATATATTCCTATCGATCAATAACTTTTATTATTAAGTCAATGACTTAAGGGCACCCTAATTTAATTAAAATTGAAGTCATTCGTTTCCGTGTGAAGTTCAGATTGTAATTGTAACAATTCTTATACTCACGCTAGAATTTTACAAAAAGTCTTTCATAAGTTTTTGTTAATTAACATTTAATCGCCTGACTTAAGACAAGGTGTTTTTTCATAAATCTTTGATTATGTATTCACAAATCTACATCTACATCTATACTCTGCAATTCACAATTACTGTGGGTGGCAGAGGGTGCTAAGCACCAATCGTAATTCAGTGCATTCCAATCCCGAACATAACGAGGAAAGAAAGAATACATAAATTTATCAGTACGGCATCTTATTTATCGAATCTTATCCAAATACATCTGTCTGTTTGCCTGTTACGTTAAATGAATAAATTGTCACGATAAAACAATTTTAGTGTTTAATGATGGAAAGTTATTTCGCACCAAGCATTCTCAAATCAAGTTATCAAAATATTTAAATGATTTATAAAAATAAGAATATTAATGTAATAATGGCATGTCTTTTATAACCCACCCAGACAGACCATCTTTTACCTAATGTCCACGTTCAAAAAAAAAATATACCGGCGTACGACTGCAATATTGATCTCTCTATCCTGTCCTATAGATGTGCATAAACTAACAATTTTTACATTCTGATTACTGTCATTACTACTCACAAAATCTGCTTGTAAAACATGTATCAAAATGTATTTCGTGTATCCTGGAGGTTTCCTTTTCATTTGTGATACTTTTCTGCTCTTTGAACGTCTAACACATCATAATCTGCTAAACTTCCTCCTGCACTGCTTGTTAAGATAACCGCTGGTGTGCGGAATGTTCTGCAGTTACCACCCGACTCTCCCCTACATATTATCTACAATGCCTCCAGCACTCGGATAACCAGGTCTTTTGCCACACTCCTCGTATAATTCGCAGACTATTACGTTATCGATAGACATCGCTTAGTTTTCCTTTTCTGGATGCTTCGTACCAGCTTTCGCAATGACATTCTTCACCGCCATAAATAAAACATGTGACTGGGCGCTGGCTTCTACTGCCGTCATCCTCTTGCATCATGCCGTACAAGGCAATCTAAAAACAGGGATATTTCTAACCTCAAGCATTTTCTTTTGTCAACAAGCGATTTTTCGGGCTAGATTCCATATCACTATTCTTCGTTGTGTTCAGCTGATCTGTGTTCTTTATTTTATTTTTCGACGCATTGGCACGCAGTATCACGAGAGCATAGTAGAGCTGTGCTTGCTTCCTTGGACTGGAAGGAAGACACACATTACCGCAATCTCCCGTCATTCTGCTCTCATAACGCACTACACGGCTCAGCCTGCGTATTCATTTTATTGCAGCTTTTATCTCTGCCCCCATGTCGTCCACCCTCGTCTTTACCACTCTCGTCCCTCTGTTCTCTGCTCGAGTTGGGGATTCTTTCTCCCATTATCTTTCTCTTCGCCTGTGCTTCGTCTTAGACGATATATTTCACTTCTCCCTGACGACACCCAACCTACATTTTACACAACATTCTTCCTACTATTTTTAATCATAGCTTATAGAATTTTTTACTGAAGAATTTTTCTGGTATTCTACTCAATTAGATTGATATTTCTCGGCCTTCTTCCCTAATGAACCCCTTGCTCGTGTCCGGGCGTAGGCGGTTACCATGGGGGATGTTTACCCTCCGTGGGAACGTCTGGGAAGATGGACTGGGATGGTTTCTCGTTGCATTCCCCAGTGACACTGTTAGTAAGCGTTGAAAGTGTGGGTGATTATTCAATGTAAAGTGTATGTGTGTTGTGAATATCCATAGCCTTAACGTCGCTATCAGACCAACTAATCGCCAATAAATTTGCATGCGCTCACTCCATACGTACTGTGGAGAAATTTAGCATTTAACCGAACACTTTGGCGCACAAAATGGTGGTAAGATAATACGTATCACTGCCTCTCATACTGTCCGCCAAGTCTAGATGAGAATTCTTCCACCACAGACTTGAACCAGCTAACCCCGTGTCAGCGCCGGACACAATCACGGAGTCACAACCTCCCGAGTCAGCCTGTCGTGTTGTTCACTCAAGTCAAAAACTAAAAAATATGAAATGTTATGGAGGCTGAACGGTTATTGACACGAGGTTAATCCTGGGTCATGTCATGAAGTTCAGCATTGACTTAGGACTAGTGGGTTGCGTGTGCCCCAGGTCTCGAGTGTGTGTTGCCGCCGTCCAGCCCGCCAGGTGGAGTAGTAGTCCCACTGGCGCCGTGGTGGTATTAATCGCCACGCGGCTAAATCGGCTGGCTAGCACCACGGCGGGCACAGTGGCGTCTGCAGAGAACCTCAGCCTCCGAGCGTCTGTCAGTCTCCGAACACCGGCGGCCAGGTCGTCAGGCATCACGCACAAACCTTAGCGCACATACTCTACATGTGGAGCGCACTGGAGGCTCTCAACGGTTAAGGCGTCTCACTGGACATCGGAAGGTCTCCGGTTCAAACCACTGTCTCGGGTGGGATTTCCCCATAACGCGACCTTCACTTCTGCCACAGCTTGATGTGCAATATGAAGTACGCCAGAAAGCTTCCGTGGATCAGATTCCCACTAAACAGCAGGTTCCCTGTACCCGGGAGGATTACCGGGTTAGGTTAAGGCGCCTACGACAGGGGTCGAATACGCAGCCAATTTAAACCTTGTCACCAGGTCCCTACGTCCACACGAGCCCTTACGTTTATACAAACTTGTGAGACATGAACGTCCCGTGTTATTACAAACTTAAGACGTCTATAATACTTAAATTATTGAGAATTTTTGTAATAGGACTCAATGCACCCTCCGCCACACACTTTTAGTGATTCGCGGAGTAATAATAATAACAATCATAGTAATAATAACTGCATATCAAACATCATTATCATACCACTTATAAAAAAAGATTGTCACTGTCTTAATGAGTCACATCCGATGAAATAAGAAACCATCAGCCTAGCAAGAAAAACGCAGCGTTCTAATAATGTCGAATGATTACAATATGATGATTTATTTTTGTTATCAAGAGGTAAGGGAGCGTGCATAAACCAGGTAGCTCCATTTTGGCCTCCTGTGAACCCCCCCCTCCTCCCACGTGGCTTTTGCCTCAACCCCCCCCCCCCCCTTCCCACGTAGCACATAGCTTTTTTCCCCTTTTGATTCCAGAAGACATTTTGTACCGTTTTCTCTTGTAAGACTATTGTAAATTACACACGGAGATAATTAAATGATGGAAATAAATATTAACATGCTGTTGTGTGTTCTGTACCTCATTTTAACTTTGAAAAGTGTTATGAAAGGAAAGCTACGTGGCCTGGCTCGGAACCCCTCCCTCCCCCCCCCACGTAGCCCAGCGTAGCCTTCCAGAAAAAAAAAACCCTCCACCCCCCCCCCCTTGGACCGAGCCATGTAGTTTGTGCACGCTCCTGAAGTTAGAGGATTTTTTTTTAACTGCTTTATGTCTCTTTTTAACATCGAGGTCTTTTAGAGACGGGAAAGGATGGGGGCAAGGAATGGGAAGGAATTCGGTCATGGCCTTTTGAAGGAAGCATCCCGGCATTTGCCTGGAGTGATTTGGGGAAACCATGGAAAACCCAAATCTGGATGCCCGGACGGGGATTCGAACCGCCGTCCTCCCGAATGCGAGGCGAGAACGCTAACCGTTACACCGGCCTGTTTCAGTTTTACCATCTGGCAACAAATAAAGGAACACCAAGTCGCGCATTGGCCTTGCTTCCACAACTTTATTGCTTATTATAGTGTCTTATTTTTGCAGCCAAGCGAACAAAAATGTGCCAGGACGTAATCCTGGAGAGTTTCTAGCAGCTCCGTGGTGATCGAACTGTAGAACCAGCGCATTGGTGCGACAGAGCGACACAGTCTGTAGTGAAGTTTAGGTGTATTTCAGAAAATCGTGATCCGGCGCCAGTGCGCTAAGTATAGCTTTCGTTTCCTGTACGACTGACTGGACCCACAACACTTGTTCACGCCCTACTTGCACGCAGGCATAACTTCAAAGTTGTTACATCGCCTCGCGTAAAACCTAAAATTAAACTCAACGTACCACGTGTTCAGATAATGAAGTTTTCTATTAGGACAATGCACTTCCCTTCAACTATTCTCCCCCAAATACCTCCTCTCTTCCCTCCATTCGTGTTTCTACGAATCTGGTAAGCATACGAAAAGATATTTCTCCCCAAAATAACGAAAATTTTTGTCACTCTCAAGAGGAAAGGATCACCGCACTCTAATCTTAGTTAGCACGGAAGTTTTTTGGAAATAAAAAAAAGTAGCGTCAAGCTGCGATCTTGCATCAATAACTTTCATGATAAATTAGAAATATCGGAAATTCTTCCAAAATTAAGAATCGGTTAGGTACAGTTAATACGTATGTTTCATAATACCAGAGCACGCTCCTTAACTCTACTGGAGATGTTAAAGAGCCTAGTACTTCATGGAGTCATTTCAGATTTGGTTTCTTGAAAATGGGAGAAACCAGCCTGCATTTTTAGCCAGAAAGCACTTTTTCCTCCACTAAAGATTAACGATATTTCAGAACAAAAGGGACAGTATTTAGTGGCATACTCTGAATACTCTTACTACGATATCATCGGGATCCTGTCATTTCCATTTCAGAATTACGATACCTGCAGGGTATAACATCCCTACTCTGCATTTTACAAAAGTTGGTTTTAGAGGGTACTTTGCACAAAAGCTCTGTATTCCAATCCCGAATGGCACGAGGAAAGAAAGAATACATGTAAACATCACTACGGCATCTTATTCATCTATCTCCTCTCCTACAATTTCGACCTAAATAGATTGGTGGACGAAGTGTTACATCACATTCGAAAAAAAGAAGATATTAGCAGATTCGCCAATAAATTCAAACGAAACCGTAATCGCCTGCCAGACAATCGCAGGCTAATCTATATATCATTTCACTGACGCTTTCGTAAGGACTGTGGCAAGACGTGAATCTAGTGGCTCTCCTCTGTACTTTATCGTGTCAAATTCTTGCTATAAGATCCAAGCAGTAATCCAAAGTGGACGCACCAGAGTTTTGTTCACTATTTCCTTCTAATGAACGTTACAATTCTCAAAAATACGACCTATGAATCATAATCTAGAATTAATTTTACCTGCGAGGGAAATTATGAGGAAGTTCCATTTCGTGTAGATTTCTACTATTACGCCAAAATACTTCAGAATAGATTCATACACGACATAGAAAAAAATGGTATGGTATTTTTATTTTTTTAAGTGAATTATTTTATAAAGCCAGTTTCAAGAATTCATGTTTTTCCACTAATCTCCTACCGATATGGTGAAGGGAAGTAGATATGTTGCGCTGCTATCAGTACGATAAATATTCTTATTAAGAGCCAAGACGTCACAAAAGGTGACAGAGGGCTGGTGGAAATAAATACTGCCCCAACCACATCTTAGTTGTTTGTTGCTATATCTGACCTACTAGTTTACATCGTTTGGTTTGACTGGTGGCAACTAAATTAGATGCTCCAGGAAGTTTCCTCGGTTTTAGCTAGCAAATTTATTTGCAGAAGGTGGGTGAACACCCGTATTAATACATTGTTGCAGTACCAGAAATAGTCTACAGTAGTATACACTGAAATTGCCTCCTGCAAACGACAGGACACCGTAATGTAAAGGCACTATAGGCGAAGACAAAGGTAACAGCAACTTCAGATTGAAAAACTGTAACCAGACAAAAATAAAATTATTAACTTAAAATTAGATTAGATTAGATTTCTCTCAGGTACCACTTAGTTGCATTCCAATCTTCAGGGTGACTATCACTGGGATGATATTTATTGGCACAGGTTTTGCCTGTCGTCGAGGAATCGTCAGTAATACAATGTTTAAGTTTCTATTGTAAATTGTGGTAATTTGATAGCTATACCTTAACGAAGTAGCACTGCTTGCGGGAATTCTTGAAATGAAATGTAGTATCATGAGCAGTACTGAAAGAGACTGCATTGTGGAAGATATATAAGTCGACTATTTCTTCCGATTACTTTGACAGTGAAGTGGCATACCTTGTGAACTACCACAGCTCACAACAGCAATATGAATTAAACATTGGATGGCTGACGTGTTCCAATTCACGCAATCCCAATTACAGCTGTATTGCCGCTTTATTAAACAACTACCATTTGATCGCATGGACTGACGTGTTGATTAATTTAAAACATAAAATTTGAAACGTAGGCTAATGAAATATGCCTCCAACTAATTTTCCCTGTTTGAAAAATAAGTTAGTAAGTAGAAGATTATTTCCAAACAAATTAGTAATTCTGTAAATAGGAAACAGTAGTAAAAAAAAATGCAGCGTGAAGGAAAAATTATTGGCCTTGGTGGGGATTTAAACTGCGACCAAAAGCGATGCTTCAATATATACAAAGCTATTCAACGCTATACTTCAACGGCTTTCCTATTGAAACAGGAATTTCGATTTCTTATAAACGAAGACTTCGACCAACGGCATTAGTGAGAAATACCCGGGATATTATTCCCAGAGACGTTTTGAAGATCTCTCCTTGCGAAGCGACATAACTGAAATATGGAGCAAAAAATGTCGAGGTTAAGAACAGATTTTCTTCTATTGCTCCGGCAACAGTCATTACATACAGCGCAGATATTAAGCTATACCATAAGAAATCCCATCCAAATCTGTTCGGAAGTGTTCGCGTGATGCCGTAAAAAATATCGATACAGTGTACTACAGCTTTATATATCTAAGGATAGCTGCAGAAGAAACAGTACAAAACTGCTAGTCTGAGAGTTTCCCCAAGAGATGCGCCTCAGCAGTTTGTTTTTCTCAGTCGAGTCACGTATCTGGTGCTGCACCTCTGCGATATCCGTTCAGCGTGTGGATGTGAAAGTACTCGCCAATGGGTTCGTTTCACTCAAAAACTTGTAATTATCAATCTCGATAGCAACATTCCCACAGTTTCTCCTTCGGAGTAGCCTAAAAAATGCTTTCGCTAAGGCTTTCTCGCAGCTTACGTGTTGAGTTGTATTCGGCGTTAGGAGAAAGGAATGTCTTTATAGCGTTAAGCTAGACTTTATCACCCCTGCTGTTACACCGCCACACACACTACGGAGGTATTTTAGGTAACGTGGCTTGAGATAAGCACGCCACTTGCTTGCTGGTTATTAGCCACAGGAAACAGTAAGCTGTCTAACAGATAGCGATCCGACGCCTCGGAGCGTTCTAGCCACAGAACAAAACCACAGTTTTCTCGGAGTATCGCTCGATAACAGGTACACTTATCAATTGTCAGAAATTTTACTAATGGAATCCCTCGAAATCTGGAGCAGCAACAGAAACGGTCAAAGTCTCCGAAAGAATTACGCAACAAATCTACTGCCTACATCCTGTTAAACTTTGGGTTTTTTCGAGCACAAACTAAATACAAACTTTTTATTTAACTGCTTAACGTGTCTTAACAGCGAGGTCTTTAGAGACGGAAAAGGATGGGGGGGGGGGCAAGGAATTGGAATGAATTCGGCCATGGCCTTTTGAAGGAAGCATCCCAGCATTCGCCTGGAGTGATTTGGGAAACCATGGAAAACCCAAGTCTGGATGCCCGGACGGCGATTCGAACCGCCGTCCTCCCGAATGCGAGGCCAGAACGCTAACCGTTACACCACCATGCTCGGTAAAATAGAAACAAAATGAAAACAAAAGGATGAAAAAGTAAGGTAACAAAATACGGTAGGACAGACCTGAATCTAAGTATATGCGAGCGTTATAAACGATTCGCGGGAATTAAAATTATTTCTACTCTCTTCAGAATAGTATCCACTACGATTTCATAAGTTATAAATTTGTAGACTCTATAATCTTGCGTGAAAAGACAATGTGTAAGGAATACGATTTTAAGGCTTCACCTTGCTTCAAACGAAACAACAAATCGTTTAAAGGAGACGGAAAAGTTTGAAGGACGTACGCCGGCGGAGTGCACAAACAGCGGGGGCCGTGCTGCGATAGGATTCAGTTCACGCCAGGCACAACCTAATAACCACTCGACAACAGGTGTGCCATGCAACACGACCAACAAACTATGTGGACATACACATCGCGAACACTAATTAAAGCCGCACAATATTCAAAAGTGCGGAGATGGTTAGAAGGGCACCTTCGCGCGCAATCTGGCGGCTTGTGGTAGAGTGTTTAATTTGCGAGTGCATTCAGACAACTCAAGGCAGCTCTGTAGGCAGCGCCCCACGCTCTACCGTGTTCTTGCGAAACGCACACCTACTGCGGAGTGACGTCACGTGGGAGCCATCTTTGTACATTTCATCTTGTCCTTCCTAAGGTTGCTGAATCACTCGTAAGCTATGCAATCAGTTTCTTTGAAATAGCTCCTGAAGCGGAAGCATTGTGCCTTAAAATACTTGCTATGCATTGATGAAGTCTTTTGTAAAACGTGTTCATAACTTTTTTTTAACTGCTTAACGTCTCTTAACAGCGAGGTCTTTAGAGACGGGAAAGGATGGGGGCAAGGAATGGGAAGGAATTCGGCCATGGCCTTTTGAAGGAAGCATCCCGGCATTTGCCTGGAGTAATTTGGGAAACCATGGAAAACCCAAATCTGGATGCCCGGATGGGGATTCGAACCGCCGTCCTCCCGAATGTGAGACCAGAACGCTAACCGTTACACTACCACGCTCGGTGTGTTCATAACAGTGTTCAACACAACAAGATCGGCTGCTCTACGTCTGAACGTTGACGTGATCAAGAATAAGACGTCCGTGAAATACAGCAGCAGAAACGTGCGATCGTATCGTCTAGATCATGTTAAGTTTCAGTATTACACATCACAAACAGAATGTTTTCTAGTACCCGCCAAAAAGTGTTCTATTAGCAGGTAAGGTTATCCCATTAGTTTCTTAGAAAATTGAAAAAGATAACCGCAATTACATTAATAACACTAACTTGCAACTTCGAAACAAAATTCTCGAGGGAAGAAAGTTTTTTTTTTCAGTATTGTAACTCAACGAAACACAAAGGCTTTTTAGTAACTAAAAAATTAGACGTATCAAGCAAAGAACGTATGTAACATCCACGTCATTTCCCAGATCTGTCGTAGCCTTACATTGTTTCGACAAGGCTGTAGGTATCGCAATAACATACTATTAACACCTGTACTGTCACCGAAAAAACACAGAAGTGTTGCCGTAATGGTATCTGTCTCTCAAAGAGGCAAATCGCCATACGTGAAACATTAAATTTAATCCATCAAAGGTGGCTGCAGTGATAGAAATAGAAAATATAAGACAATTGGTAGTGATTAAGAGCGATCTAAACGTTTTTAAATATATATAAATCTGCGTGAATTTGGCTTCCTTAGTGCCTTCTCCCCACACTGCAAGTTACTGCTCACAACTGACACTACTGCCGACA
Source organism: Vandiemenella viatica (assembly GCA_031002005.1). NCBI lineage: Eukaryota > Metazoa > Arthropoda > Insecta > Orthoptera > Morabidae > Vandiemenella > Vandiemenella viatica. Next base: position 138,773,529 of record JARYHS010013630.1, on the reverse strand, counting down.
CTGCAAATGTTTCGCATATCGTACGTAAATGCCGCCTCAGGAATTGAGTGGCTTTAGAACGGCGCTGCAATAAATGTATTATTATTAAGGTAGGTTTGGCTGAATCATTAATTCACTGTAGACTTCCTTGTCTGGAACAGCTCTATGAAATTTACTCCCAGGAATGGATTATTGGAAGTGGCAGCAGTGAAAGCCCCTGATCGAAGCTACACGGCTTTTGCACGGATAAATTAGATACATTAATATAAGTAAAAGAAAATGGGGTAGTAACTCTTTACTACGATAGACAATGAAATTTAATTACAGTGACCAGGATATTGTTTCATTTACAGTAAATGGCAAAGCTGTAGCTTCACGGAATGTTAGCAGTATAGTAATTAACGGCATAAAAGCCAAATAATTAAAATCCACGGACGCCTAGCGAGTAACAGATTAAAAGACTCGAGGTTTGCTGAATAGAAAGATTAGCCAAACGTCAAGGTTAAAGACAAAACAAAAACGATTGGCAGGAAAGAGGACAGCCAGACAATTGGCACGAAACTACCCAAAAGAAATGTGGGTGAAGTATATACCTCCTCACAGTATACGAATTACGCGACAGATAGAAGCTATGTGGCAGTATTAGTGGACATTGTTGTTAGGTTGGAATGCAATTTAGACTATAACGTCAGCTGGCAGTCCACGATACAGGATAAGGTACGGGGGCTACTTCTGAATAATTCAAGCTGCTCTCATGAATGCCATGTTACTAATGTCATGCTGATGCAATTAATCCCTTATTTATAGGAATCAAAGCTGTATGGACCAAGATAAAAACTAATACCACACACTACAACATAAGGTGTTAACATTCCTGTATTTATTTTTAATGTACTTTTGACTTCAGTGACACCATATTGTTAATTCATTCACTTTCAAGTAACTCCAACTATATCCCGGTGCAAGCTACCTTCAAAAGTATCAGATAAGCCGGTTGAAAACCTTGTTTGCTACAAGTAAAATTAAAAAGCTATTCACAGCACTTGGAAAGAGGACTGGTCTCCAAGCAATGATATAGGTATCAACGCTGTCAAGGTCACGGTTGTTCAAGGTAACAAATGACTTTGCTGTTAGCATTGACGTAAAGTGCCAGCACGTAAAAAGTTGGCACTCTTTCAAATTAACGCACATGTAAATTAATGAAGCTGCTAAGCAGAGTTATCACGTCATCGTCAATTACAAAATAACAGCTTCTAGGAAACACCAAGAGAATCAGCCGAAGGGAAAACGCTTCCGTACGACTATACAATGGCGATACTCCACAAACGTACTTATAATTATTCACTCAGTCAAATCGAAATAAAAAGTTGACGTGATTTAACCTTCAGAACCTTTTTTCTTGTGGTTTTACGCCTCGTCGACGTCGAGGTCATTAGAAGCGGTAGAGGAGAAGATGGAGCGGGGAGCAAGGAAACCATCCCAGCCATCGCCTAGCTTAATTTAGGGAAACCATGGATATCCGAATCGCCAGCCGGGGATTTGAATCCGCGTCCTCCCGAAATCAAGGTCCGATCGTTACCGCTCACCCACCAGCTCAGTTTAACTTCCGAAACACTGCAAATCACAGGTGTGACCGGTAGATTTTGCAGTGAGTGCTAAGAAGATAGCAAGGAATCGGAAGTGATAACTGCAGCAGAATATTGGTGCTATAAATCATTTTGTAGATTCGTGTCTTCATACACTGCGCCATTAAAACTGGATACCACAAAACATTCGAAAGTTATCATAAAATGGTATCAACTTGACGAAACTTTTTAGCCGCTTCGATGTGATGTCTGCTTCAAGATTCCCATTCAAGTTTTGCGGAAGAGTCGCCACAAATTAACTTAAAACCGTTAAGCTACAAGAAGCCGCCAGCAGAGCAAAATTAATACAATTATTTTTAAATGCTTCTAATTTCTTTGTTCTAATGTAGTATTGTAACAGCCACATTTTTCTAATTTCCAACACGAACGCTGCCATGCAGATTCTTTCATTCCTTTAGTTCTATAAAATTGCGACATTTCAAGATGGACGCAGCAGCAAGAAGTTTAAGTAGCTTTGACCAAATATTTTCTTCTGTGCTAGGCCACATTTCATCCTAACAGTATTTAAGAAGACGAACTGTTCTGGTTGATATTGATCCCTGGACAATAATGGAAGTGAATGGCAATACTTCCTGAAAGTGCGGTGATGTTTTTGCACAACGTGAGTGGGTATTTTGAGGTAAACATCACATCGAAGCGGCTCATCAAAATTTCAAGCGGTTAGTACCATATTTTGATAGCTGCCGAAAATCTGGGCCTATGACCGAGAAATTATCGACTATTACTACCGCGTGCACGAGATAATGCCAGCCATAAGGCAGGCCACACCTGCTACAACGTTACAAAACGCCTCACCTTGACAGTGGTAACGACGGAAAATCTAGATTGGTAGCCCTGCAGCAAGAACGACTCTAGAAGAAATGGCTCAAAATTAGTGCACACGTTCCGAGGGTGATATTTAAAAATAAGAGTATATTATATCGACAAAATACACACTAATTTCACGCTAATACTACCGTAACTGATAATGTTGAATGGTAACCCATTGCTGGAAACCATCTTTGCATTGTGACGTCGAACGATGATAGACATAACGAATACATTGTGTTGTACAATTTGTTATACCAATCTTAACAGATGGAAAATTTGAAGCAAACTACCAGAAACGTCAGTTTTTGCACCATAGTGCGTATCAATTGTAAAAAAGTTCTTGCATAAATGTTTTTATAGAACTGTCGACGTTACGAACTACTTCACGAGATTGGTATATGTTTGGTGTCTAATATATACATACATATTCTTAAATATCACCGTACTGATTCGTGCACAGATTTTAAATAAAAAAGACACTTCGGGTCAATTGGAGATCGCGATTCCGCTACAACATTAAATAATATCGTTGTAATATTGCGGTAGTCAGTTGCAAGACGTATTATTTTCAAGCAGTAATTCAGTTGTAATACAGCGTGGACCATTATTTTCAACCAGAAATTAGGTTGAGGAAATCGTTAAATGTACTTCGGAAAGAATTTCTAGCGGAGTCTTGCGTTTGACCACTGCAGTATTATGATGCCAAATCCAGGCGGGATCGCGATCTCCAGTAATCCTGACACTTCCTTCTGGAGTCGTCCTAACTGGGGAGGTTTACAAAATTCCTTAAAGTTCCAGAGTCGCCCTTGGCGCAAAACGGGAGAAATAAGTTGTCAGCATATGACAGGCAACAGGACCGAGTCTGCAGTGGTTCCTGTTGGCTCACGGAGATGACCCACATCCAGGCAGCAGCCAGAGGCGATGGGTACTATGTGTCCCACTTAGAGTATGGTCACCACGGCTGAAGGCACCGTAAGCCCAAACACTTGTGGCGACTGCGCCTGGCGTCCGCTCGGGTCCATCAACATATTCGCACCCAAACGAATCCTAAAGGATCTGCAGTTTAGGACGTATGCACTAGTCAGAGTGGCACTCACCAACTGCACGAGCTTGATGATGCCAGGTAGGGTCCTGAAGTAGTTGACGTTGAGTCGCTGCAGCGAGAAGGGCGCGCCCTGCTGGCCGGGGTCCGTCTTGACGTGCGGCGGCTGCTGGGGCGGCGCCTCCGTCGTGCTCACGGTCACCGTGGTCTCCGTCATCATGGCTTTCTAACCCGCGTGCTGCTCGCTAGACAACTCGCCGCTCACTGCCACGGCGCCGCGCGGCGCGGCTCTCCCCTCCATGCGGCCCCGCGCCCCCCACCACTCCCACCTGTTGACCGCGGCCTGTTGATACCTCTTGAGTATGCGCCTATTAAACAATCTCAATAAATAACGGTGCAGTGCAGTGCTGTTTAATTTCATTCCAGTAAAACAGGGCCCAAAACTCAGCACCACAGCGAACGCTGACGTCGAAGTCGAAAAAATGTGAAACTGAAAAACATTAATATTAGCAAAGCAAGCCTTATGCACCTATTCCCAGGTCGTAATTTAAAACCTTTTATGTCGGAAGTAAAATCGATTGCATTCACAGCCCTAGTGAAACCTACCTTAGAATATTGTTCTTCTGTATGGGGGTCCCATCAAAAGTTATTAATAGATACTGTAGAGAAAATCCAAAGAAGACCCACCTGATTCGTGATATATATATATATATATATACATCGTGGGAAAGTGTAAGCTAGATGTTGAAGTTGTGTTGTGAAGATCTGTAATACAGTTGACGTTGCTCCCGTCAAAAGCTAATTCTAAAATTCACTGTAGACCTATTTCAAGATGGCAATTAACATTAATATCTACGAATAAACGATAAAATAAGACAAATCAGGGCCGAAACCAATTCATTTCCATAATCATTTTTTCCACGAGCGATTAGGGAAAGGAATAGGAAGTATTTATGGAGCGTGAAAACTTAGAATCCGGTAGAAGTAGTTCTCGATAAACCGCTCCGGCCATCTTGGTCTGGATTTTCCATTGTTTTCCTAGATCACTCCAGTTGAATGCGGGGATGGTTCCTCAAAAAAGCCTCCTTCGAAATTCCGTATATCCCTTCTGGTCCACAAATGATTACATCTTAGCATAGGTCCAATACAACCTCCGCTACCCACTTTAAGTTAATCACATAGTAATAGTGGAATATAATTAACAAAAGCTAGTCTGGGGGGCAAGAATCGGGAAGGAATTGGGCCATGACCTTGTGAAGAAACCATCTCGGTTTCGACTCGATTGATTTCGGAAAACCACAAAAAACTGAAATCTGGATGGCCAGACAAAGATTCGAACCCGCCTTCTTCGGAGCGCCGTGTCACGGCTCACCGAGCACGCTCTGGTATGGATAGTGTAATGAGTGTGTGTTCAGAGCAGTACCTCGACGAGAAGTACACTTTCTTTCTTTTTTTTTTTTACTTATTGCTTTACGCCTCGTCGAAGGCTAAGGTCATTAGAGCCGGGATGGGACGAGGGACAAGGAACGGGAAGGAAATCGGCCATGGCCTTTTTGGAGGAAGCATCCCGGCATTCGCCTGGAGTGATTTGGGGAAACCATGGAAAACCCAAATCTGGATGCCCGGACGGGGATTCGAACCCGCGTCCTCCCGAATGCGAGGCCAGAGCGTTAACCGTTCACCCACCACGCTCAGTGGGAGAAATACAGTACCGATCTAGAAGATGAAACCTACTCTTCGGAAAGGCATTAGATGACAATCGAGTTTAACAGCCTTATCCGGCCGACGAATCACCATTTACCCTCACTGCATATACACTACAGAATAGTTTTAGCACAAAACAAGTATATCTAATCAAGGTGATTCGCACCTCCACCTGTTCTACCCCGCTGGACACCCGGCATCCTAGTCAGCTAACTTGCTGCAAAAGCCACGCAGTCACGAATGTTCATAGAAGCTGACAGTAAGTGTAATACTAGTCTCTGTCCAGGTCTTAATAGCAGTAGGAGTGGTTTGGTGGAGGCAGAGCTTCGCAATCCTATTCGTAATCCCGCTTCGGCTGCTTAAACAAAAGGGCTGTGCCGGGCAGTTAGTATCGAGGGACGTCAGCCCCTGTCACGGAGTCTGAAACCACAGCCTGGTGTACAGTGTTCTTTTTCGCTCTCACATCCCCTCTGGGCGGCTAGGAGGGCACGGGCAGGCATTACATGCTAAAAATGAAAATTACAGAGTTTCTACAAGGTGCCTTTCATCACGCGATGGCAAGAATAGGATTTTAATCAAACATCGCCTCTGCGGCCAAGATTGATTGCACACCTTAGAACAGACGCCTTCATTGATCCTAGAGAATTTAGTACATTCAGTTTTGTCATCTTAAGATAGTTCTTCAATTTTAACTGCCGCTTCGTCCAAAAATCAATTGGAAGTTGTTGATAGAAATTTGTTGTGGGCACGATTGTTATAACGAAATTTGCTCTCATATCGCTTCTGGGCACTTAGGATGGGTACGGACAGGCATTACATGCTAAAAATTACAGAGTTTCTACCAAGTGCCTTTCAACCCAGTGAACAACCAAGAGAAAATTAATATAACAACGAAGTCGCGCTCGGCGCTGGATTTGAATAGAACTTTCTCTGGAAACTAGCGGAGCGTGTCCGTTGGCAAAACACAACGTTTCACGATCAAAGTCTCTGTCGTCATTGTCAATGGCGACAGAGGTACGACTGAGCGAACTGAAAGATAAATCACAAATAACGCAGTCATCTTCAAAACCAGAGTCAAAAAAATCATAGGAAACATGGTTCCTAACAACGAACTGAATCGTCAATTACCGAAAATAGGAAATCATGAATTAATCTATCAACGAAACTAAATTCGTGTATATGCGTTCCAGAAAAACTCAGAAACCACTGATCAGGTTTAGATGGTGTTTTCTCCGTTTTAAAGCTCAGGATTAGCCTTGAATTGTTCGGAATATGTCATGTTATAACGTTACATGACGCCGGAGCAGTAAATGAAATTCTGTACGTATAGCGAGAAAAGATGTAATACCAACTAGATGTTACATACATCATACTTCACAAAAATAATACAGCACTTACTGGTTCCTTCTTTAAATTTCGGTTATTCAGTCTTTAAACTCCATAGATGGCCATACCGAATACGAAGAGGAAACTATGTAAATTAATAATTACGAAAAATATGCCAGACAACGATGTTGTCGTCGAAGTTATCTCAGGCAAAAAAGTTACAATTTCTGACTACTAACCTAACCCATGCATAACTACGAGAAAGTGAGCCTTTCGTGTTATGAATAAAAACAATTTTATAAAATATTTCTGATATTCAAGTGTAGAGGTGAGGAACAGATTTTAATTTTCATCTCCAGCGGCAGACGAGGCAGCATAATGAGACACATCTAGTATTTGATACTGTGAATACTCCATCAAAATTGATTCAGCAGATTTCAAGTTATTCCATATTATTCGAAAAATAAACATGTCGTAACATCTTAAGACATGCGTTAGATTTTAACTAGGATCCAAGCTTTAAAATTGCGAAACCCACTGAAGACCCTTTTTTTTGCGTGATGCCAGAGCAGAACAAACAGATGCATTCCAGATGCTGATTAACATAATACAGGTATATGGTATGTATCAATGCGCATATGTTACATGTTTCGATTTCCAAGCAACAACCTTAGCAGATCAAATAATTGCGCAGTAGGTGTTGAGATTAGGCTAAACTGCAGTCTAGACCAAAATGAAAACTGAAATTCCAGCATCCAACCGACCCCGATCTGGGAACTGTGTGAGTAAATCGGTGTTTAGTTTATTTCCGGAAATGACTTATGCCAAATTAGTTAAGCTTAGGACACATGATTTCCGTCGGATGAATAAAAATAGGATAGGTGTAAATCAAGTCCGACCCACACCTTTCTGAGTATGATGTTAGTGAATCTAGGTTTGCTTTCATTCCAGAAATGGGAGTCGCGAATTTAATGAAACTTGATACTGACGTTTCTTATTGGAAGAATGAAAACAGTATACAGGTTAATCAACACCAACTGTACCGGGCAACGCCGGGTACGCTGCTAGTTATACTATAAAGTGTGCCTGTTAGGACAGAAACATAGAAGTTACTGGACAAAACATATGAAACAAATTCAGGTGAGGAAATATCAGTAGCCGATTCTAAGAATGACTTTTGAGCCGTGATGAGTCTGGTGTAAGCGTCACGGATCACGCTATTGAGTAAGGTTAACATGAAACCAGTTTAGGAGGCGTACAGCATGGTAAGCGCATCCTCGATTAGAATAAAAGACTGACAGTCCCAGCTACATACAATGCGCGGGGATGGTGTATGTTGGGGCGACTGGCCGGACAATATACGAGGGGCAGTCAAAAAGTTCCACGAATTTCATTGTAACTCTTTATTAACAAAACATACGTACACATTTACTTAATCTCCTTCAAAGTAGGATCCTTCTGAACACACACACTTGCTCCACCGCTCCTGCCATTGCTGGAAACAACGATGAAAATCCTGTTTTGGTACCTTCCGAAGTACAGCCGTCGCTCGTCCATGAGAGATCCCCACTTCTTGTGCCAACTCGTCGATGGTCATTCTTCGGTCTGATCTGATTTACTGTTTCACTTGCTCGACCATTGCTTCGTTTCTGGAGGTTGAAGGTCTCCCACTGCGACTCTCGTCATCCAGCGATTCCTGTCCACCATTAAATCTTGAAAACCACTCGTAAACGGCTGTTTACTTTAACGAATCGTCACCGCCGTAAACTCTTTGTAAGGCTAACAAAGTCTCTGAAGCAGATTTCCCTAATCTGCACATGAACTTGATGTTCGCCCTTTGCTCAAACTGCGACATCGTGCCAACTGATTACCGCACACACCTACCCTCAGCTACACTGCCTAGTACTGCCTGTTCAGACCTGCTCAGACCTGTCAAGCTCATAACAATTACTTCACAAATGCCAACACTACGACAGAATTCCGGGAACTTTTTGACTGCCCCTCGTATGAGAGGTTACGAGAAGATAGCCGCCTCTACGAGTAAAACTACACGGACAAGTAGGTAATACAGTATGCGTCTACTACCGGTCAGGTTGTCTACTTTCAAAATAGTAGACTTCTTCGGTGGTGGGCGAAGCGGAGAAAGCAGGCGCTAAACGCCTCACCAATGCCTGCAAAGACACCGGCTTATGGCTTCATGACGTGAACCATTCCTGCCTACAAACAGAACAGCTGACTTTGCGACACCCACCAAGCCTTGTAACACCTGCGCTCTTCTAATTGGCCACGACGGGTGAACCTTCCAAATGAAGATTTGGCAGTATACGTCTCAGCGCTGTTCTGCAATAGAAGAGTACCAAAGCGCGTCGCCTGATACGTCGGCATTTTGTACTATAGGACGCGGCAACACCCAGACAGCGTGGAAATTAATTAGCGAGCTTTCGATTGCAGCGAAAATCCAAGCATGTAACTGTGTCCCGAAATATTCAAATGGCTTAGCAAATATCCACTCAAATCTGAACTGTCGTTAGCATACTTTCATGGAAATTCTGGTTCTAACAAACTGAAAACCGTTCCCAGTATAACTTGGGATTTCGTGATGACGGTTAAAGTGCCACCCAAAATATTACAGTTCTTCAAGACGTTGCCTATACTGTAACGCGAGTGTTAAAAATTCTGACCATGCAAGCAAAGAGTGACTGTTTTGGTACAGGTAGCAATCGAACAGAGAGAGCACCAAACTACAAGATATAACAATACAAATTGGTGCTATACAGAAAATAAGGTAGGGAGTGAAGAGACTTTATAGAAAAGAATCTCTGTCATGTTAGTAGAAGTATAACTTCCTGGAAGGGTAAGAAGGAGCATGTGATGGTGAGAGACGATTATGATTGGCTGAGGGACCAAAGAGCGATTCGTCCTTGCTTGAGTAAGTCAGTATTTCTCAAGTCGTCGATTGGAGCAGAACTGTTAGCGCGATCGAAGTAGTGGCCATGTGCTTGCTATAGCTTGCAGGGTCGTATCCGTTCATAATACGTGTGCGGAGTGTTTAATCGGTGCTGAATGTCCTCATAAACTGATTGACTGCAGAGAAGCATGTTTGCGGTGGCGGACTGTTCCTAATTACAAACCTTTTATAGTGTTCACAGCGAAGTTTAAGAACTATAACTACGTGCATGGTATCGGTCTGAACTTTGTAAAACTATATGCCGAGTTGGTGTTAGTTATTTCTGTATTCCAGATTTCCTTAAAGACAGATCATTTAAGTGTAATCACCGTGAACTTTTCCTGTAAAGGACTCGCGACCACGATTGTTATTATCTGAACCTGTGTGTAGTCAGTATTGTTTCGTTTGTCGGTATCACACGAACATTATTTCAAGGTTAAAGTATCGTATCTATCCACTGAAGGAAGTAGTACAGTTACTTTTACAAACCACTACTTTTCATATCCGAAATAGTGATGGCTGAAAGACTACAGCGGAGTAGCTATGTAGTGCTAGCTGATTAGTATCTCAGCAGCAGTTTGGAAACCAGCATTGTAACGCTACAATACGAAAGACATCTTCCAGTTTGCTCTTGATTATTGGAACTGCCATATTACCTCCGTACCTGATACTTGTCCTAAAAAAAAAAGTGTAGCACGTGCCTCAGGTTAAGTACAACGTACTGTACCTAATAGTTGACGATGTGCATGTTCTAAGAGCCTGTTTCGTTCCGTACCAAAGTTATTGATCGTAAATAACGTGGTTTCATAGAAACAATTGATGCTTTATTTTGAGCTTCCGCTCTGGTGACTGCTGGATACCGGCTATAAACAGCATTCAGGACGGCCTGTACGCTGCGGCCACACCTGCACGCGACAAGCTGTACTGTAGATCGTCGGGAAGACAGGCTGGTTGCACTCATCACCCTTCTCACGAAGCTTGTAAATCATCTGGCATAGAATAAGGACACGCCTCCTACCTTGAGGCAGCCTTAAATCAAATGCGGTGGACCACTTCTGAGGAAGAAGGCCGCGGCGGCAACCACGCAGTGGATAAAACATCAACTGCCAAACAAGATCAACCGACAGTCGTAACGATTTTGGAGTAAATGTCTAGCGACAACACACTCCACTCTACTCTGTGGCTGCTACACTAGACTACACTGTCGCCTGGGGTTCACATGTTTATTTATTTACTTCTGTGTTTTTCAGCAGTCAGTGACTACACCAGAGTCCCGCTAATCCGAACCCCGGTAAACCGAACGTTCGGTTAATCCGAACATGGCAAAAAATTAGTCAAGTATGAAAATTGGTAAAAGAATTGTAACGCAGTTCATGAAAATAGTTCATACTGTATTTAATTGCGCGGTAAACTACTGTACATACACACAATTTTAATTTACACAGTACAGTACACACATATTAGAAAAATTAGCAAGAAAGTTTGAATAGTGCATAACAATGAAAGAAAAACTGTCAAACTTCGATAATAGTTACAATGGTTACAAGCGCCCATTTTATTCTTACTTTTTAGAAGAAAAAAACTCAGTCATTGGGACTGTTTCAAAATCTGCCGAATTTCAAGTGTTTTTCCCGGAGACGTTGCACAGGACTGTTCAACAGTGCCGGATCTAGGGGTGGTCAAACCGGAGCGCTTGCCCCGGGTGACAATTTCAGGGGGGTGGCAAAATCGTGTTGAAGGAGCGGTAAATGGCAAATTTGTGTGACGGTGACCTTTTTTTTTAGCTCTACTGTCCAAAGCGGAGACCATCGGGGGCGGCAAAATCAGAGAATAGCTCTGTACCGCCCCGGGCGGGAAATTCATGTTTGAAGGGGCGGCAATCTCAAGTTTTTTCCCCGACTCGGAAAATTTGTAGATCCGCCACTGCTGTTCCAGCTTCACTCGGTTCTCCTTCCAATCACAAATGGTTGCCTCCCATCACACAGTTCCGTCGCCAGTTTAGATACATTCTCACCATTGTCTAACCCAGGGGTGGCCAACCCGCCTCAAACATTTTTGCGGCCCGCGAGATCCATCGCACTTTTACAAAATATGTTTATTTTATAATGGTCAAAGTAGTGAGTACCAATGTATTAAAAATACATAATTTGTACATCCATATATACTAAAATTAACTGTCGAAATTATGATAAAAAATTAACTTTGTTTTTAAAATAATATTCTTGCGTATATATGACAGATATTGTTGGTATCATTATTATTATATTATATAAATTTACATGTAAAATTAATAGTAAACACAATAATAAAAATTTATCATGTATAAATTTTTCACTCCAAAAAACGCCTATAGTGGGTCTATATCTAATATGGGAATATATCATTTTATATGCGGCCCGCAGAGTTATGATGCATTTCCAATGTGGCCCGCATGGTCATTTGGGTTGGCCACCCCTGCTAACCGCTTCAAATCATCCAGTTTTTCTTTAAGAGTTAACGTTGTATGTTTCCGTTTACTCATGACGACAATGCACCACTGCACCCGAATGCATACAATACAACTGTGCAGCGAGCCAGCGATCAATAGTAGTTTGCGAGCCGGCTGACAGTGCACTGACCTCGAACAGTTCAACGTCTCAGCAGCGGTAGGACTGGGCCACTGTCCCCCTACTTGTTACCTACTTATATGCTTGGTATACTTCATTCTAGAAACTGGTCACTGTAATTCCGGCTAATCCGAACAAGGCCCGGTCCCAATTAGTTGGGATTAGCGTGAGGGACTCTGGTGTACTTCTATTACGTAACTAGTGTATTAGGATCGCTGGCTGCTGTGCGAGGTATCTCTCAGCCTCAGCAGTCCTCTGCTTTGGGCGACTGGTTTCCTTCTCCTTACAAGGAAGAGAAAGCTGCGTAACTTTCAAACCTACATCTACGGAAATTGTCATGCAGACTTAAGAGAAAGCTGACAAGAATCAGTCCTTCAAGAATCGTAACGTCAACAGTCGCTACCAACAAACTGTAAGCGTGGTTAGCAAGTCTCCAGATATCGCTGCAGACATCATCCATTCTGCGACTCGAAGCATAACAACTGCCAATATGCTCGTATTTGTTCAGAATAAACTTTTGTTTCTTAGAGGCTTTAGTTGCTGCTATGTTCTAATCTAATCGCTTACATGCAGTCATGCCCATTGGCTGAGTTGGTTACGGCACCGTGACGGTACCCTGCCCCGTAAAGAGGTGATGCTGCGGATCCTCGTGGTGGAAGAAACTATCAGCATCAGGACTTGGCCGTTAGTGCAGGAGAAGTGGTGGTGCGCAGTTCTTAATCACCACATTGTGCACCAAAGTCGTGGGTTAATTCCTAAACCTCTCCGCATTGCGTATGGAGTGACTTTTTTTTTTACTTATGGCTTTACGCCTCGTCGACCACTAAGGTCATTAGAGGCGGGATGGGACTGGAGACAAGGAACGGGAAGGAATTAGGCCATGGCCTTTTTGAAGAAAGCATCCCGGCATTCGCCTGGAGTGATTTGGGGAAACCATGGAAAACCCAAATCTGGATGCCCGGACGGGGATTCGAACCCGCGTCCTCCCGAATGTGAGGTGACAGCATACGACACTGCTAATAGGGCATAAGAACGCAGTTTCTCTCTGCATTGAGAATATATCAAATGTTCTCGGGTGACATTTCATATATACTGTTAGTAGTGATTCGTCTATAAGATGGCGAGGTTATGCGTGGCGACAATTTCTTTTCCTTCGTAACATTAAACCTCAATGGGCAGGCACTGGGTTTCACGCTCTTCCATCTTTCATTCACTCACAACACAATGATACACACAAAACAATGAACACATAAATGCAATTCCATCCCTGGGAAGGCAAGTGGATACCACCCTAGTTGAGGAGATAAATGATAAAGTCTGCCGTCATATTGGTACTGCACGGTATAAACCTATTATCATTGCCTGAGTTTTTGATTCTTCAGGATTCATACATATCAGTTTAGAAATTCCTAATCTCTGTAGAACTGGAAGCTATACGCTACACAGTACTTTCTGTGACCGGGGACACAGATGATTGGTATCCACAGACTACGTTAAATGAAGCACTGTTTTGTACACTTTTCCACTCTGTTTCTGTTGGATTTTACTGACGAACGTGCTTAACAACAGTGAGCTTAGATTATATTTACCGTTGAATGAGAAGACATCAAATATTAATGCTATATTTTAAGGAACTCGAGAGCAGTCGTATCGGGCCTCGTATGGGAACTGAACTTCTTTATAGCGCGGGACCTCGCGCCCCTGCGGGGTCACTGCCCGCCACGTATCGACTCGCAGGGTCGATAGTGACCACCAACAGCGGTAGAGTTTCTGCTTCTCACAATCGGTTATCTGCATCAAGAGTCGAGATGTAGGTAACATTTCTTCTGAAACCATAATCTCCACGTACAAATAACTGTCGAATTGTATATTACATAAGAAAACTTTTAAGTTGTTATTCGACGAAGTACAAATTTTCTGCTGAAATAAATGCTACCAGGCAGGGTCTGCGTGCTTCTTATACGAAGCAGGTTTCGCTTTGCATCCAGTTAGACAAAGGGTCTTCTCGAGCTGTGATGTACTATGAAGCCCCGCTAGTATTGTCCGATAGTGTTCTGTTTGGCGCTGGTTTGAATTGAGAACAATTGTCAGGCATTTGTTGTGTTGATCTCGTTACAATACTTGTTGGTGCTTCCGGCTTCTCCACGATCAGCTATAAATAGTTACTTTTTTATTCATTTATAAGTATTAGCATTCGGCACCAAGACCATACAGCCAGACAAGATTAACATAATCATTACACAGATTTTTTTTTTCAAAAAAAATTAACAGTGAATGCACATGAAAAATTTGACACTGGTAATATTCAGATATCATTATTACTCTTGCTATGAGTAGAGAAAACTATTAACCATCATTGTTGACATTAGAGACTAGCTTAGGTTTTTATTTGTTCGACTAGTAGAAATTTTACTAAGACAGTGTTGGTTCTCCGTAGCTAATAAGTTTGCAACATTTGTTTGTAAGTTATGCCTGATTGCTGAAGATCTTTATGAGAATAGCATGTTGTTTACATCTCTCTCGCTAATTTCATCGATGCACAAAACGGGAATGGTACCAAATGCAATGGTACCAAGATGTTTGGGAAAGCTACCATGATGAAATTTTAGTGGCACAATATTACTTATTGTTTTCTTGTAACAAACCATCTTTGACGCGATCGTTTAATTGGCGCCTTTGGGTGCAGAGTCCGTAGCGTCGACCGTTAGTTTCTATCACCGAGCGTGGTGGTGTAGCGGTTAGCGTTCTGGCCCCGCATTCGGGAGGACGCCGGTTCGAATCCCCGTCTGGGCATCCAGATTTGGGTTTTCTATGGTTTCCCAAATCACTCCAGGCAAATGCCGGGATGCTTCCTTTAAAAAGGCCATGGTTGAATTGCTTCCAATTCCTTGCTCCCCATCCATTCACGTCTCTAAAGACCTCGCTGTTAAGAGACGTTAAGCAGTAAAAAAAAAGTATCTATCGATTTTTCCCATATCTTTCCCCATTAGTTGCTCGTAAAGGTCCAGACCGTAAAATAATAGATGGTATATACCTTAGTTTACTGGCGTTTTGGCTAACGTACCCGCTAATTCGTTTCCTATTAGGCCAGCGTGACCTTTAATACACATCACTTGCACCTGTTTATTGAAGCTATGAAGGCGTTAGAACAGTTCAATGGTTTTGTAGCTTACAATATTTTTTTCCATTGCTGTATGATGAAGTGCTGGAATGTGTAGGAGACGAAAGGTTCCTTTATAGAAACAATATGGAACAGAAAAAGGAACTGGAATGGTCATGTGTTGAAGAATGAGTGCCTGCTTAAAATTGCTCTGGGAGGGATTGTAAACGGAGAGTAAAGAAGAGGTCGGCGGAGGAAGAAAATGATTGATGACATCATGGTAGATGGGGGAAATATATAGAGACTAAGAGAATGGCGGAACAGAGGGAGGCTTGGAAGGCTGTCACTGTGCATGGACCTGCTGAATAGCAGAAAGCCCTTGATGATGATGATGACTAGTACTAGTATGATTATAGAGGAACTCAAACGCGCTTCTTGAATCCATAAAACTTTGATCCAAATTTCTTCGCTCTCTCAGTGTATTATACATTCTAAACCCGGTGCAGGTGGCGGTACTGTTGGTTTTGTACCCCAATTATTCCTGAACAATAAGTGAATTTATGTAATATCTCTCCAATTTTCCTTCCTGGAGTTTGAAACACTCTGCTTGTGATATACAAACAGTTTTCACATCTGCCAGGTTGTGCTTTCTTCAGGGCTGTGAAGATAAAGGATTTATGAGCATGAGTCGGTAGATTCAAGTCAAGAACCGAACGTCAACCTACCAAAGTAGGAGCTGACCAGGATCTCTATTTTTTCTTATTGCTTTACGCCTCGTCGATGTCGAGGTCATTAGAGGCGGGAATGGACTGGGAGCAAGGAGCTAAAAGGAATTCAGCCATCGCCTTTTGAAGGAACCATCCCGGTATTGACCTGGAGTGATTTTGGGAAACCATGGAAAATGAAATCTGAATGGCCGGATGGGGATTCGAACCCACGTCCTCCCGAATGCGGGGCCAGGGCGTTACCGCTCACACACCTCGTTTGGTACCAGGGTCTCAACCTCGGAGAGAACAAAATGGTACACGGAATATAATGCTAATTTTTCCGCCGGATCGTATGCAGCTGGGTGTTGTAAGGATGCTGTATCTTTCTTTGATAAATTATAGGAACTGTAGAATTCCTTCTCAGTATCTACAGTTGAGTGGAATGTTTTTATATTTCAAGTGAAGTAAAACTCTATCATGTGTCGTCTTTCTCAGATAGCATGTTCTTCTTGGGGTGGCGCCTGCAGATCTCTCTGTAGCTCCTGGCAGCTCTTCAGATATCCGGCTGGGCACCCGCGCTTCCAGTCTGTCGAATTCACTTCCGGAAATGTGATTCCTGATCATGTTGGGGAATGATATCCAGTTAGGATCTAACAGTGTGAGAAAATCTTTGCATTCTATGAACTTCGAATTGGCATTGAGAACGATGGTTGATAGAGCGTGGTGGGTGAGCGGTAACACTCTGGCCTCGCATTCGGGAGGACGCGCTTACCAATCCTCGTCCGGCCATCCAATATTAGGGTTTTCCGTGGATTCTCCAAAGCACTCGAGGTGAATGCAGGCATGGTTTCTTCAAAATGCCATGGCCGAATTCCTTCCCGTTCCTTGCAACCAGTCCTTTTCCTCCTCAAATGACTTCATCGTCGAAGAGGCAAAAATCCACTGGCACGACTGCTGAATTTTATCGGTGGTTGGTATCATACATAGAAGATAAAGTCGGTACCTTGGATCTTTATGAGTCGAGAGCTGTGGAAACAAGCGTCATACGCAACTATGCATTCGATATGAAGGGTAAATGAGACAGATTCATTATCAATATCACTGCTGCCGGCATCGGTAGCGTAGGGGCTAGAAGCCAGTCTCCGATTAGAATCTGGCCAATGGCATGGGTGTTTAATTCAAGTGTTGTCCTTCACTTGAACAATTAGATAAATAATGAAAGGAGCATTATTATATACATGACAATCGTATAAATACATTGAGGAGTGGATATAAAGTCGAGTGGGATTAAAAAAATTGTCACTATCGACAGGACGATTTTAGAAACCAGACTTCACTTACGAATAGTTTGGAATCTCAAAGCATCCATAATGGAGCAGGAAACATGGAAATCTATCCACGGGGCTTAGACGATACGTTACAAAATGAATGTCTACACAGCTAAACGACTGGAGGCTCTCATTTTGCGACGCTGACCTATACGTTTTCTCAGATATCTCGATCTAAAATGTCTACAGGTGGCAGTTCTTCCACTAAATCCCTCATTTGCAATAATTTCCCCTAACAACATATCCAAACATTGCGCCACGTGCTAAATTCTCCAAAAATGACTAAAAAATCCTCAAGTAAAGCCCCAAAATAAGTCCAAGTAATTTTGCTAAATTAACAAGAAGGGGTTTAATTGCTTAGGGGCCCTATTCACACCAGTGCGAGTGGCTTTGGTTTCCAAGATGTACCCCAAGGTTCAACCGCCGAGCTTCAATTTGCCGCGGACTCCACCTCTTGCGGTGGCTAGCCTAACCGAACTACGCCCCATTATTTAAAACACAGCATATGTCACAAAAATCAACAATTGTCGTCACAACCTCGCTGAATCTCTTTATGTTCTACTCTCCCCTTTCAAACTTCTCCCTTCGAAGACATGAAGGGAGACATTTTACCTTCATTCGTAAGAACTTGATAGGATTCGTGGTTTGTTGACCTGACCGCATGTTGTTTCTGTTTAGCAGTCAGAGTGATTGCAAATGTTTTGCGGCAGAGTACCAGCGGTGAAGCATTATTGACCTGTCCGCGGCGTGCAGTAAATAAGTGATGAGGAGGAGTGGCCTACAAAATGGCTTCTCTATCAAATATAAATGCAAATTGGTTTAAACACAGTACAGACACGGTACAGATATTTGTTATATGGCTACTTGTTTTACCATAATTACGAGAAAACTGACAATATTTTGCTTTAAGTATGTTGTAAACATTCTCTGAACAGTTAAACAACATGAAACAGAATGAAACGGGGAACAAACATTTGCACCGCCGATTTACTTCCCATCTCATGGATCTGCAATGAACACTCTGTTCACTGTAGATGATTTTAGTGGAAGAATACAGACCGAATTAAATAGTTAGTTCATGTTTTCGTAATGACCTGGTGACATGATTTACTACTGGCTGCGAAGGCCATCCTGTCGTAGCCGCCTAGCTTAACATGGTAATCCTACTTGGTATAGAGGACCTACAGTTTAACGTGAAATCCAAACCACAGAGGTGTTTTGGGTACTTTACGTTACACAATAAGTTCTGCCGGAGGTGAAGGTCGAGTTAATGGCTTTTGAAAATCCCAGCCGACACAGAGATTCGAATGTGGGATCTTTCGATCTGCGGTCACACGTCTTAACCACGAAGCCAGCAGATTGTTCAAGACGGAATGAAAACTAGTAATGGCGGAACTAATAGTCGCTCTGGGATTTGCAGACTTTTTTTGCCATTCATTTCCCTTTTGGACGACGAAGGGCATGCCTGCCATTTCGATAGTCCCCTGTCCTGTGCTGTTCTCTTATACCAGAGTCCTCCAGCCCCCATGAGGATAGAAAACCATTGATGAGTTGCCTGTTCTATGATGTTCATCTCTTCGTACCATCCACTCACTCTTATTGTTAGATCTATAACATCCATATGGCCAAGTCACTTCGATTTCTTATCTTAAACCATCTTTTGAACATTTTTTATGTCAACTTTTTATTTTCTTAATTTCATACAAATAAACAAAAAAGCTTTCTACATTCTGAGAATAAAAATCTGATTTTTTTTTCATCTTATTTTTGGTGAAAGAGAATGTCTTACCCTGCCAGACAATGATTCTTCCTTGTTTATGTTAGAAGGAAAATCATTGTTCGTAGTGAGACCGAATGACCAGGCAGACTGTTATGCGTCAGATATGTTTTTCCTGCCTGTTAAGGAAGCAATCCATCTGTCCTAAATATTGGTAGTCTCGACATATTATTTGCTTTTGTATTATAAGTAATCTCTTCTCGAAGGTTATTTTTTATGTCATTGGTTTTAACTTCATTAACCAACTTTCCCACTTGTTCAGTATGTTTATACTCTTTAATCAACATTATCGCATGACTGTTAAAAGCTCGCCTTAAATTTTACAGATTTCTACCATCAGTATTTGTCCAGAAATACATGTCCCAGCAAACATATATATAAATTTGGTAATATGGACGCGCCAGTGCGGTAGCGGACGTTAAAGGCAAACACAATGGAAGTGCAACGTGATCAGGACCTGGTTATAATATTATATCAATCCCACAATTATTTTTTTAATTATTGTATTATCTTAATTTTTTGATTAATTATAAATATTCTAAATAATTGTGTAAATGTCTGTAATATGCTGCAATATTTCCGGGTTTCCACAGATAGTAGTTTGTATTATAATCGGAGGTAGCATAGTTTATTGTCTTTAAGAATTGTATTGTAGACTCTTTGGTCTTGCCAGCTGAGCAAAGAGCAGTGTTCGCTGGGTCATGGAGGAAAGAAATATATGGAGACGAAATACCGCGGTGGCGGCAGCGGCCATATTACGTATCCATTTGACTTTCTGCGATTTTTTTTTTTTTTTTTTTTTTGTATTTCAACTCACTTTTGAGACAATGTATCTCGAGAATAGGCAAGATATCGAAACTTTTTATTCTTTATTTTTTTTTGTCTCATCTTTTTAAATAAGAATCCGTCATCAAATTTGACTTTAACCAATTTTTTTCTTCTGAATTTCAACCAAAAACATCTCACATTTGAGACAAAATATCTCGAAAACTAAGCAGGATATCAAAAAATTTTATTCTTCATTTTTTATTTGTCTCATCGAGTTACATAATAATCCAACATCAGATTGCGGCGTCACGTTTATCCTAGAGTCCCCTTGAGGTTTTGTACATATTCCCCGTGTCTGTATGGATAGGTAATATGGCGGCCACGCCTCCTCACTCCTCTCCGCCCGGCGTCACTTTAATGCGTGGTGAAGATCCCTTGCGTCGACTCCATATATTTCTTTCCTCCATGCGCTGGGTGGGCATCAAGGTTGTGTTGCGTCGCTTATATAATGTCGCAGGACGCAAGTTTGTGCTTCTTTGTAGGATTGTCAGATTTTTTGGATGTAATTTGAATGTGAAAAAAGTAATTCAAGAAATGGAATTAATTAAATTCAGCAATTTGATTAGAACAGCGCACTTTTCATTTTTAGACTTGATAACAATGCCTTCCCTTTTGTTCAATGGTTATACACTAAAAAACCAAAGAAACTGGTACACCTACCCATGGGCGCCGGGAGGGGGGTGCAAGGGGGTGCACTTGCACCCCCCTGACATCCCGGGTCGCCCGTAAATTTGGGCCGATAGGGGGTGGGGAGGACCAATTACGGCCCTGGTGCACCCCCCTGCATCCCGGGTCGCCGTGTGGGCAGTAGTTGAGCTAAAAAAAAAAGGGTCACCCGGAAATTTTTGGGCCGATAGGGGGGGGGGGGCACCAACGCAGCCCTGGTGCACCCCCCTAGTAGCAATCCTGCCGGCGCCCATGCACCTGCCTAATATCGTGTAGGGCCCCCGCGAGCACGCAGTAGTGCCACAACACGACGTGGCATGGACTCGACTAATATCTCAAGTAGTGCTGGAGGGAAGTGACACTATGCATCCTGCAGGGATGTCCATAAATCCGTAAGAGTACGAGGGTGTGGAGATCTCTTCTGAACGGCACGTTGCAAGGCATCCCAGATATGCTCAATAATGTTCATGTCTGAGAAGTTTGGTGACCAGCGGAGGTGTTTAAACCCAGAAGAGTGTTCCCGGAGCCACTCTGTATCAATTCTGGACGTCTGGGGTGTCGCATTGTCCTTCTGGAATTGCCCAAGCCCGTCGGAATGCACAACGGACATGAATGGATGCAGGTGATCAGCCGGGATGCATACGGACGTGTCACCTGTCAGAGTCATATCTATACATATCAGGGGTCCCATGTCACTCCAACTGCACACGCCCCACACCATTACAGAGCCTCCACCAGCTTGAACAGTCACCCGCTGACATGCAGGGTCCATGAATTCATGAGGTTGTCTGCATAATCGTACACGTCCATCCGCTCGATATAATTGGAAACGAGACTTGTCAGACCAGGCAACATGTTTCCAATCATCAACAGTCCAATGTCGGTATTGAAGGGCCCAGGCAAGGCGTAAAGCTTTGTGTCGTGCACTCGGCAAGGGTACACGAGTGGGCCTTCCGCTCCGAAAGCCTATATCGATGATGTTTCGTTGAATGGTTCGCACGCCGACACTTGTTGATGGCCCATAATTGATATCCGCAGCAATTTGCGGAAGGGTTGCACTTCTGTCACGTTGAACGATTCCCTTCAGTCGTCGTTGGTCCCGTTCTTTCAGGATCTTTTCCGACCCAGCGATGTCGGAGATTTGATGTTTTACCGGATTCCCGATATTCACGGTGCACTCGTGAAATGGTCGTACGGGAAAATCCCCAGCTCATCGCTACCTCGGAGATGCTGTGTCCCATCTCTCGGGCGCCAGCTATAACACCACGTTCAAACTCACATAAATCGTGATAACATGCCATTGTAGCAGCAGTAACCGATCTAACGCCTGTGACAGACACCTGTCGTCTTGTATAGGCGTTGGCGACCGCAGCGCCGTACTCTGAGTACTTACATATCTCTATGTTTGCATACGGTTGCCTATAACAGTTTCTTTGGCTCTTCAGTGTATTTCACTGACTATATTAATTTAAATTATCCGAGCTGACGGCTAGTATGTGTTGAGTGGTGATAAATGTACCAGAATCATCCAAAAACACACCGTTACCCCCAAACAGTTTGGCTATGTTAATAATCTTCGAGGGCTACCTTAGTAAATTACAGCAGTGAAATTAAGCACACTAATTAGGTGGAAAGCTACATGGTCCCCGCGTACCGGTCGTCCTGATTGTGGTTTTTAGCCAGTTTCCCGCATTCATCAAGACAAATGCTGGGACAATACAGTTCACAACAAAAATACACTTATAACACACAGAACACGGTTACACGTTTTGCAGACACATGCAACACAACAATCCTACATTTGAGTAGATGTTCCGGATACGATAAATCCGGTTCTATCACGAGTTGAACATCCGTCCTTCCACTGTCAGAAATACACACCGAGCCCCAGTGCGCAGCTGGTTCGCCAGGGCCGATACAAAAAGAAGTAATATGGGGTGTCCTTGATGGTGTAGGAATTCTATTTCTATTGATTTTTATTCTTACATTTGTATAATTTATTTATTTATCACTCATTTCTTATACATCCAGGTTAACATCTGTTCTTGTTGTTACCACAGCACAACACAACACAACTACCAAAGAGTCTGCTGTGTAGAGCTGATACCGACATTTATCTGTGGTTCAACGATATTCTATTACAATGAATTTTGTACATAGATGATTTTTTTCACAAACATCTATCTTGTTAATAAGCTGTTTCCTTATAATGGCCCCTTGTCTAAATTTTGAAGATCACTCCAACTGACATATATTTAGTTTTTGATTTAGGGCCTACTAAAACGATTAATTTGTTCTAAAATATTAATGAACAATATATGTATGTTTTTCGTATTCCAAAGCAGCAAAGAGAATGAACTGATGGTCTCAATACAATTGTTGTTTGCTACATTTCAGTTTAGTCCTTTTAATTTTTAAAAACCTGATTCATAACTTGCAGGTGGTTAAATATCCCGAACAGAAAATTTTTTTTTTTAACTGTTGACCAGTATCTAGTATTTTTTTTTCAGTTTTGTTACGTCAACCATGGTGAAAGGATTGTAGAAGGTAGAAATAGGATTAATCACACGATAATTGTTTATTAATTGTTTCGGCACTTTCTAACGAAGAGAAACCATTTTGGGATAGCGTCCAGTCTTTGGAATTTTGCATGTACTGAGATTTCGTTGAACACTTTAATAAACTGTGATATATACTTTATTGCAAAGGTACTACATCAGAAACCTCAGACAGAAATCTAACCAAAATTTCAGCTTAATATCGATGATAAAACTTGATGGACTTTACGTATAGTAGTTCCTCTTCGTATTAAAATGCCTGATGTTTCTTTTTTTAACTGCTTAACGTCTCTTAACAGCGAGGTCTTTAGAGACGGGAAAGAATGGGGGGCAAGGAATGGGAAGGAATTCGGCCATGGCCTTTTGAAGGAAGCATCCCGGCATTTGCCTGGAGTGATTTGGGAAACCATGGAAAACCCAAATCTGGATGCCCGGACGGGGATTCGAACCGCCGTCCTCCCGAATGCGAGGCCAGAACGCTAACCGTTACACCACCACGCTCGGTCTGATTTTCGTGTAGCTTTACGAACATTTGATTAGCTACCTTCTTCGTTTTTCTAAATTATACACCGTAAAATGTACAGAAAACGAAAAGCAAAACTTCTTGGATTTGTAGGAACACCAGAAATAAGAAACCGAGCGTGGTGGGTGAACGGTTAACGTTCTGGCCTCGCATTCGGGAGGACGCGGGTTCAAATCCCCGTCCGGGCATCCAGATTTGGGTTTTCCATGGTTTCTCCAAATCACTCCAGGTGAATGCCGGGATGCTTCCTTCAAAAAGGCCATGGCCGAATTCCTTCCCCTTCCTTGTCCCCAGTCCCATCCCGCCTCTAATGACCTTAGCCGTCGACGAGGCGTAAAAAAAAAAAAAAAAAAAAAAAAAAAAAAAAAGTAAAACAAACGAAGTTTATAACATGACATCCAGAGTTTGTTTTCTTCTCCGGGATAATAATTGCTAAAACTGAAATAGGTAATTGTTCCACACCCCTCGGCGCAGGCAGATGCTGGTAGAGGTGTAATGCTTGTTAGCAGTGCAGGGCTCACAGCTCTTGCGTGCCCTTGGTGTGAGATCGCTGACTCAGTACCGACCAGAAATACCTCGCTCACCGTCTGCAAACACAAAACCTGCACTTTCGCCCGCCGCATGAAACACATTGTAAGGCTGGGTAATGTCACGAGCTAAACAAACGTTGCATTTGCAGAAATCAGCAAGAAATGAAGAATACGTTGCGGGAGGTTTGCTATGTTTTTTGTTTTCCGGCTCTGCAGAGTTCGTCGCTTCTTGTGGACGACACTCATTCAGTTGTTACAATACTACGTTTGTGTTGATTCTCTTTTATTGTAGTAACGTTGTCATTGATTTTATTCTAACCTTAACTTTGTCACATTGCTTAGAGGTTAAGATAGAATGTTGTAGGCCTGGCTGTGAATGAATGTGGTTTTTAGTTCTAAAGTGCATTTATTTCTCTACGTAGTTCCCCTCTGGCTCGCCCGTTGGCTCAGTTGGCCGCGGCACTGGCAAGGATTAGCTGGCGGTGGAAGAAATTTTCATCATCAGAACTTTACAGTTGCTAAACAGATAGTCCACCAAAGTGCTGCATTAAATCTCGTACCTCTCCACAGTGCGTATGGAGTGAGGGCATAAGACACTGTTGTTGGTGATTCGTCCGTCGGATCTTTCGGAAGAGCAGGCCTGAATGAGCCAGCACCTTGTTTCGCCCTCTTCCTCCAATACAAACAATATCCTACACTGAAGACACACACTGTCGCAGTCTTACACATTTACAACAACACTTACTAACACCGTTACACTGGGGAAGGCAACCAGTTCATCTTTCCAGACGTTGCTATAGAGGGATAAGCAACCCCCTTGGCAACCGCCTTCGCTAGGACAAGAGCAAGACGTTCATAACAAGTTCCCCTTTGGTTCAATGCAATTTGTCCAATGTTTCTGCAATTAATGGATTCCATGCATCAACTGAGATTCTGGAGGCCTTGAAAATAAATTGCTGCCATAAATTTGTCTCGATTTGGAAGTAAATCGAAGCCGGGGTGTGGTGCAAATATGGTGGATAAAGAGGATGTACGATCTATTCGCAATTCAGATCCCCCGATTGTCTCATTTCGAAAATACCTTTGTGGATGGATGAACCGTCATAAAGAAAACAAATTTTCTTTTATAACTCGGATATCCTCACGCGAATTTTTTCATTATTTTTGCTTTAGAAGACTTGCGTAGAATTCAACAGTTATTTTTTTATCCTTTTCAGGTTAATCAATAAGAAGAATCCTTCTTTCATCCCAGAAAGCACTGGCCTCTACCCTTGTGGCTTCATCTTTACTGGTACAGAGCCTCATGCTTCCAACCAATATTTTGACAGCTGCTTCGTTTCTGGCGTGGAATGGAGTATCATTGTTATCAATACTAACAAAATAGTGCACAAAACTGGTAGAATCCTTTTTAAAACGGGCCAAATATTGTTGCGATATTTCTTACCGTATTTGTTTTTAGTCAGGACTAAGGGGCCCTACAGACGACCTGATTTGGTCAGCCTGACCATATCAGCCGTAAAATCAGGTCTCGCATCCACACGAGGCCTGATCTGCAGTCTGCTTCAGCCTGTCGGCATAGACGCACGGTGACGTGCCGCCTGTTTTATTGAAACAACAAACATTCATTTGTTGTTTCAATAAACTGGTGTTAACTGATAATTAAAAAAACAAAAGATTAAGGTCTAAGAATAGCTTAAGGAAAGGAATGAATTTAGCCACGTGAAATTAGAAAACTCGACACTAATGATTCGCCGAACAGTTAAATTTAGTAAAACCTCTGATCACAAGGCAAGTTACCATAATGAGAAGATAATATGTAACTGCGCAAGAATGATTAACTGCAACTTTTTTAAATATTTAGCAACGAGTAGAGTGTGTGCTAATCTCAAGTTCAGTAGTGCTATATCTGCACAATTACTATCGCAAATAATACCAAAAACATGTGAAGTGTATGGTTTTAAAAATCTATATACCCAGATAAAAACTCCATTTTTAACTGGAACTATTTAATTAAATATGACAAGAAAAACTTATTTTTTTTTATTTTCATGTGAATAATTTTCAATTTTGTTAATTACATTATTAATTTGAATCATTTTTCCACGATTAAAAATTCTTTCAAAACGGACTGTTACCATCACAGCATTTGGTTGTTCGGAATATTTTGCCGGAAAAATTATTATGTTCATTAATAGACGTTTGATACCTAAAACAGTATATCAATGCTTAAATGTAACCAGACAATATGAGACAACGTGGCAATTTAATCACGGTGGCTCAATGTACGACAGGATATAGTTATTTTAAAGTCAAGGAGATGAGGATCACTATTTTACAATTATAAGGGTATATTTAGCCTTGTACTGTTAACACAAATTATGAGTTAGTTTACATGCATTCCTACACCACCGGACGTGTATCAGATGGAGACATATTAAAATGCACAAAGTTTTATAATAAGTGTATTGTAGATGACCTGACTCTGCATCAAACGTCATTGTTGCTTTGAAGAAATACCTTGGCTCCATATGTTTCCACTGACGAGAATGCATTTATTCTGAATGAAAATTTCTTAAAACCATACAAACGGAACAGTAAATCACATGAAATGAGAGGTTTTAATTACAGACTTCCCAGAGCTAGCAGGGTCGTGGAAAACATTTTCGGCATTCTGGCATGACGTTTCCAAGTATTCCAGATATTCAAAATGTTGATAAAATAATTTATGGCCAGTTATCTATTACATAATTATTTCTGTGAATTGCTGCCTGGCATCTCCACTTTTGTGTAGTTTGTCGGAAATATCCCACCAATACCGATTATCTTTGTACATTTCTTAAAATTCCATTAACGCCATCCATTCAGTGAGAACATTCTTCTCTGTGGTGTCACATATAGGTGTTTACTGTTCGAGGGTCTCGGAGCGACTGGGGCGAAATCGGCCTGATTAAATCATGTCACGCTGGTCAGACCCCGACCAGATCGGCCGACTCTGCCACCCGACAAGGATTTATCAGGCGACAAGCCTACACACCATACGATATCGCTCCTGATCTGACCGTATCAGGCATCAGATCAGGTCGTGTGTAGGGGGTTTAAGCCAGTGCGGCACCCATCTTACACCAAGCTGTTTCATATTCAATTTTCTATGTCAACTGTACCGAACCCTTTCTTCTGATATGCCTTTGCCTCAACTACGTCAAACCCCATAAATCATCCAGTACCACATTTCGCACTTTCTTGATGATTTCTTCTGTTGTTGCAGTTTTTGATGGTCCTTCACGCAGATCAACTTCAGGAAATGTAATACTACGCTTAAATTCAGTCGCATATGTTTTGACTGTTTAAAATGAAGGAGCAGACTCCTTGCAAAACTCTTCAATTTTCAATAATTTCCTTCGGTGATAAACGCTTCAAATGTCAGCACGATATTCCTATTCATTCGAACGTTATCCCCCCGTATGATAGTGTCTTAAATATTTTTGTTATATTTATTTTCTTTATTAATTTAAAAATATAAACATTTTACATTAAGGATGAAATTTGTCGTTGAAAGTAATTTTAAAATGCGTTTATCTGGGCAGTGTTTCTGGTTGTCCATCCTCTCTCTGTTTACCCTTGTAGCAATATTATCTCGTTGACAACACCCTACAAATAGCGTGCTTCCGGCAACAGGTGTTCCTGTAGTGATATCAGCGATCCCATCCTAACTGATACCCACCTCCTGGTGTTATCAACATATTTTCCTTTGAGTTACCTAACAGAGAGTATTTTTCAAAATTTTGTCGGTACCAATGGACACCACAGCTCAATGACTAGGACGAACAAACTTGTCGCAAAAGCACCAAATACTCTTTGAATACCAATAAACCTACAACAAACAATAATAACCTCATATAGTTGTAATGACCTAGTGACAGGGTTTCTTATCGGCTACGCAATTCGCCCCTATCGTAGCCGCCTAGCAAAACACGGTAGTCCTACCGGGTATAGGGGACCTACGGTTTAACGTGCAATCCGAACCACGGAAGCATTCTTGCGTATTTCATATTACACAGCAGGTTGTTCCAGAGATGAAGGTAGGTTTAAGGGCCCTTATGAAAATTCCAGCCAAGGCCTGGATTGGAAGCTGGGAACCTTTCATCTCCAGTCAGAAGCCTTAACAAATAATCCTCTAGACAGCTCTAACCAACAACTGCGCTTTCTTCTTATTCATTGTACAACTCAAGGAACTTTCCTGATATTTACATCTTCTTAACAATATTACAGCAAAAATGCGGTGATTGTCCAGAATTTCCTTTTCCATTTGTTTTGATGCTTCTTAGTAAGCGACACATTTTTCATTAACTGGACTACCGCTGGCGAAATTTTGTTATTTACTTGTCAGGAGATGAGCTATCCACCTCACTGAATTTCGCTAACTTTGATTCCATGCAACACATTTTAACAGCCTATCTGAATTCTAACATTTAAGTGACTTTTACATTCCAGGATACCGGGAGCTATATTATTACCTAATAATGAATTTGAATACGTTTTAGTAAAATAAAGTTCTATATCAGTGATTAAATTTCTAAACTGTTAAATATTACTGTACAGTAATTTCATTTTGTAACTTCAAATTTTAAAATGAACATTTACATTCAGCTGATAGATGGAAGGAATACTTACAAAAAATGTGTAACGGCAACAATTTCACTTGTAGCGCTTGAAAAATAGGAAGAGGTTATGTTTGATGATGTGGATCTTATTTAATTGACACGAGTATGAAAGATTTGAAATCGTACGTGGCTTTAAGAGTAGATAAAAAACTAACTTAGTCCACAACCCGAAGGTTGGTTGGATCCTCCAGAAGGAGGCATACTAAGCATCTGTGTCAGAGGTAGGACGGCCATTCCTTTCCTCCGGGATCTACAGTGGAATACGAACCCAGGAACGACCTGGCATAGCTCAGTAGGAGTAGATAAGATTCCAAAAAAATTGTTGAAATCCGAAGGAGAAGAAGGAATTAAAATTATTCAAACTGCTATGAAAAAATATACAAAAATGGAGAAATTGTAACAAAGTTTCATAAACGTATCAGCTAAACATTCACAAAGAACGCACAAGCTAACAAATGAGAAATGATATCATAGACTTAAAAGTTACTAACTACAATGATATGGAGAAGAACGTACTGGAAAAAAAAGAATTTTGGATGTAGGGTATAATGGAAGCAACAATGTCGTTACATTTGTTATAAGGAAAAATAAATAAAGTTTTTGTAAAATATATTCTTAGATATGTATAAAGAATGTTAATTTTTAACCATCTGGGTATCACAGTGAGCGAAAAACCATCAATTTCGAAAAAGGTGTGTCAGGTGTAATACTCTTCCCCTTTATTAATCTGCAAGTCGCCTTAATTGCTAACAGATCGTGATGTAGTTGAAAATGTTATACGGTCGGAGGCTGATTTCAATAGAGACTTCAGGGAACTTCAGTTTCCTGAAACTCAAACAGGCCAACACAAACAGAGAGTCTCCAAAACTACTGAAATAATCCCCATAATTTTTTTTAATAGTCTGAAACTATTCTGTTTGAAACTGTCCTTTCTGTTTCAAACAGGCACATCAACCGATATTTAATTTGAAATAAATTATCAGAAGACCCACAGCATACAATATTAATTACACCACTCTGGAAATTTTCGTAATCAGTTGCTGACCTCAACTGCTCGATTACAAATATTATCTGCCCGTTACGTAAACACTACGAAGAAATTTTATATTCACACTAAACAAAGTGCTTAATGTCTTGCTGAATAGTTTAAACACTCACACTCCTCGTTATCAGTCAAACCTGGTTTCCTGAACCTGTATTCCTCAAAACGTTTAACTCATCTGATTATCATCACTTCTCAGAATAACCAATGTCACTTCCTTTACCGATTACAAACCGTTTAATACTTTTATATTAAATACCACACGATCATTCAATTTTCACTTATCTTCTCTATGCGAAACCTGTTTTTCTGTCTGTGAAACTAACAATTTAAGAGACTGGAGACAAAGAACGGGAAGGAATTCACCCGTCGTCTTTTTATAAGGCAACATCCTGCATTCACGCGGAGTAATTTGGGAAACTATGAAAACCCAAATCTGGATGGGCGGACGGGAATTCCTCCCGAATGAGAGACCAGAGCGTCACCACCACACTGGATGAAGAGGACGATTCAATACGCCATAGACGGTCGCTATTCCAGCGTCTCTCAACCTCTTTCAACGCGGGGACCAGAAAATTGCCACAATAATGCTGTTAACCATTAAGTTATATGGGCCTAAATTTTTAGCCATGTGTATATTATCAACATCTGCAACATATTTTACCGTACCATTATAACATAATGAATGTAAAAGCATGTTTTGAATTCCTATGGAAACACAGTTATGAAACTGGAAGTGAACTATTAAAAGATAATTAGACATTGGCCAAACTCTTCATATTAAGTAACCAAATAAATAATAATGTTACTACAGGCTGAATGCTACAGTATACCAAAGACCTACATGCACAAAATAAAAGACATTAGACCTGACACATTTTATTCTTATTTACTTCACTACTCTTCTGTTACGAATCCTACCACGCTCCGCGATTCCTCGCACCTACTGCAAGACCATTACAAAAGGGTCATTTACTATTCTTTTATTTATTTATTTATCAATCTTGTTTCATGGATCCCTGCTGATGAAGGACCTCTGGGATCTTTAAACGAACGCGCAATAGGAAATGAATAAACTATTGTAGGAACAATGCTGTCCTAGCCTCACCCTGTGAATAATGTCAGGTCCTATAGTTAATACCCGCTTATAGCCTTATACAGTACTGCGCTGAGTAGCCCTCAGACACATTTGTATGGGCCACTGCTAAGGACGCCATTATTGTCGCATGCTCAAGAGATGCGACAGCAAGGAAGATTGCGTAAGCAGACTTCCGCCAGCAACATACCCTCCCGCCTCTTAGGAGTGCTGAAGACTTCGCGCGTTCGTCTGTTTGAATTTGAGGCCACTGGGTGATATTCTCAGGACCCACTCCGCTAACGCGTGTGTCTCGGATGTTCCAAGCCGGGGTCCACATGAGTGACGACGGGTAACTTCCGCCTCCGCCGGGACCACGAGACGGACTTTTGACGGCCGACGCTGCTGGGTGACGACGTGGGCCCGACAGCCGCTGCCGCCACTAGGTGCTTCGCCAGGAGACCCCGCCTGCAGTATACGTGTTCGTGTTTGTGCAGTGACAGTTTTATACCGCCTTCCGGACGGTCGTGTTGAAGCGCTGGGAAACTTCGTTGTCCGCGTGCCCGGCGCGCTTTCCGAACCCGGTCGATCCAGGGCGCCGGACTCAACTGCCGCCTCACGCCGGTAATGTGCACTTGGTGATAGCGCGACCACTGCGATTCGTGTGCCCGCCTGACCTATTAATGTAGAAAAATCGCAGACGGTTTCCGCAATGTTATGTTCCTTGCGGTACCGAACTGCGAGAGTTCTCACGCTCTCACCGTGTTAGCTAGTCGTGGCCGAAATTGAATGAGAACAATAACGTTAATGCAATAACTGTTCGCCACACCTGGACCTTGCACCGGTTATATTCGTGTGTTTTCTTCTTTGTTTGTATCAGTATATACTAGTTATGGCGTCCGCGATATTCTTGTATTTTGCAGACTCCTTTGTGTAGAATTAAAGGTTACAAAGTGGAGTTTTTTCTGTAATTATTAGACGAAGGATAAGAACCGATCTATATCCCAAGCATAAATGTTAACTTTGCATATTTCTGATCAAACCTTAACGGTTTCAGCTGGAAAATTAGTGATTGTTGCATGAAAACATCCGTTTCACGGGTTGAAACATTAAAATACAGATATGGTATCTAAATTTATAATATTATGCGCGCGGACCACCTGAAACACAGGTGAGAAACACTGATCTATTCGACTGACTTTTGATGTCTTCGCTCTGTGTGGAAGTACTGACCACAGAGGAAGAATACGATACTGCGTGAAACATTTAAAAAAAAAATTATTTAATATTTTTACTTGACTGCTTAGAAAATATGCGTCATTCTTACACAGTCGGAGGAGTTAGCAGTTCTATGATAAATTGCGGATATTCGTAGACATTATGTTAAAACTACTAAAAGAAGCCAGACAAAGATTTGTTAATAACACAAGACACGCGTACCGTCTTGGAAAAACGGAAAATTATTGTTTTAAAAATAAAAAGTCTTCCTCTATATAATTATTCTATTTCTAGGCTGTTGTTTTCGCTCAAGATATTTACTAATAAGTCAATGAGATAAGTAATAATGATATTCCCTTAACTATAGGAGAAGACGATTATGTGCCGACAATCTAAACATTTTTATAGCACGAGTATTTGACCAAAGGCCTCTTAGGTACACTAATGCTGAAATGTTGAATCAAAAAATTCGAGGAAGACTTATATAGAGATAAATATCAATTAGGATTATATTTACGCACCGGGACTGTATTTGTCAAGCAGTAGACAACTGTTTTTATGAGTATCGACCTGTTGTTTCGCAAGCAGGGCGTCGCTGAGTTGAGTGGTATCAGAAGGCCGTTTCTCAAATCTCGGTATCTTTCGTTGAGCAGGAAATGCTTTTGTTTATCAAAGACTTTATCTTCTTTTATCGTAGGTTCTTAAGATGGGCAGAGCTCAGCAAATTCGTTACTGCCGTCCCGCGCAGATATTCACCATTTTTTTGACGTTGCTATTAGAACTTGTCAATCACGAATACTATTTACGAGGAAATAACTGAAAGCAAAAGGCTGATGTGGTTATTGTATGAACACAGGAGAACCAGGCAATGAGAATAAGAATTAACTGAGGATGTAATGAGATAGTGCGTGTAAAGTAGATGAGGGATGTATACTCGCTACTGCTATTCCGACCATTATAAGAGAAGTCACGTTCTCTGACGAAACACGACCCGGACTGAACAGGGCGTACAATTATTTTCACTGCTATAACTTACAGTAGCTTACGTTTTATTTGCTCCATATCTGCTGGAATCTCCACGACCTATTCGCGATGATGATAATAATATTTCGTACTCCTTTAATTATTGTTATTTACAGACAGTTTTTCCATTGTACTTATCTGCTGTTCATGATTCCTGCAGGTGACGAAACTCCTGTGGTTTCCATGATAGCTTATTTCTGGTACGTTTGTTAAGAACTGTGATATATGCAACATTGACTGGAGTTTTTAGTGTCCACGTTTAGCATTGCTGCGTCTGTATACACACGGAATAGTGTTATCACAAGGGTTCGGATCTTTAGGACAAGTCATATTTTTTCATGTCTTCTGTTTGAGCTGAAATGCTGAATTAAACACCGATTCAACGTTTCTGATTGTATTCAAATGTATTTTATATAGCATATAAATGTATATTCAGATCATTTTCCTAGTTTTGGTCATATTTCGATAGTGTTTATATTTTGAGGAAAATCCGGTAATTTTTCAATAGTACCGGGAATTCATTAGGTATAAATTAGAAGAAATTAAGATAATTATTTTTGAACTGTACTTCTGCTATATAGGTGGCGGAAAAAAAACAACTAATTTTCACTATGGTCAGAATTCACCAGTCAAGAATTAAAGTTGTACATTATTGTCGCTCTCTAAACGTAATGTTCCGCCCGCCTTTAATCTCGACAATGCAGCAGAAGCATGCCTGTGTCGATCCGCGTCTATCAATATCTCAATGAAATATCCTCAGTCATCGTTAAATCTGAAATGGATCAGTGAGTAGACCTACCACCATGCCGAAAATAAGTGCGAAGTTACGTAAGGAAATTTAGAGAGGAGAGTTTTAGTACAGATGAAAGAGTTCTATTCTGTAAATTATCTGAAATTGAAGTAACTTCAACAAAACGATTAAATATTTAATTTCTCAATGGTGCAGCGAGTGCACGGAAGAAAATTATGCTGCCTACGTGAAAGTGACACTACTAGATAAAATAAATGATGTCTAACTGAGTATAGTAGAAGGTGGTTAATATGAACCCCCATTTTGTTTTTTTATTATAAATTGAATATTATTAATCAAAAATAGGTGTGATTAGCACAGTTACAATCTGGTGTTAGTTACTGAACACATTATAATAGGTAGATGCGTTTAAAACTTCATTTTATATTTTAAAAAATTCGATTTTCAAAAGTCGACACATTCTTCAGGAAACGGGATGTGCAGTTAATATGGCCCCCATGGTGTTTGTAAAATGGACCCCCTTATTAATGTAAGGAAATATTGGGGAACAAAATTATTACAACTGCTTTGTAACAAAAAAAACATGTTTATTATATGTAAGTAAATATAAGTAGATTTAGTAGATATGAGGAGGTATAAAAAATGAAATATAGATCATAATATGGAAAAAAAATTAACCACAGAAATCGAAGACATACGCCTCCTTCTCTCCCCCGGCACATTTGTTTTAAGTCCCATGAGAACACATTAGGCACTGGACTCATAATTCCCCGCGGAAGTTACCAGAGCAGTTTTCATCAAAAAAAAAAAAAAAGACATGATGTCTTCTTGGTTTGATTGAAGCTTTCCAACTGGGATGTCAAAAAGGAATTCACTGGAGCAAGTGGAGAGCTGCATCCCAGCATCATCATCGTCCCTGCTGTTAGCTGGGAGTTGGTGTTTAGGGTTGATCTTCTTTGATTTCGCAGCATTGACACGCTGGGTTGAGTTAGATGTGGTTGCTTGTTCTGCAGCGCAAGCTTTAAGTACGGAACAAGAAGGTTGGGGGTTATGAAACGTCAAACTTCTGTTGACACTTGTTGTTGAGCCTCTCCCACGAACACGAAGACTGGCAGCGGCTTCTTTGTTTGCCAGGAAATCTTCTAGCTCTCTTTTATAAGGAGAACTAGTGACGATTTTTGCGACAGAAGGTTTTCATCCACAAATTTAATCTTTTCCTTTTTTTCTGGGATGGGGTGAATGTCATTAGGTGACACAGTAGAGGTCGATGTGGGTGGTCGAGGATTGGCTTCAACCGTTGGGTGTCATCAGGCTGGTCATCAGGGTTATCAGCTTGATTTTAGTTTTAGGTTTCCTCCTCCCCTGCAATTAATTCATGGTCTTGAAATATGTCTCTTTCCATGGTGTACACACACATGACCCAGAATCCATTCATAGCGTTTAATCATATGGTACATCGCAAGTACGCCTTTCCACTAAGGGATGCTATATCGTAAGGTCCATCAGGTCATTTTGCATAGAGCATCCATTGTCTGATGTTTTCGCTGTAATAGGTCTTCAGAGCTCCCATGAAAGTTCGTTCTAACGGTTGCAATTTATGCGTTATGTGGAATGGTAAGAACAAAATCGTGATGTAAATCTTCCTCACTAAGTGTATCACATCAATGTTTCTTGTGTGAGAAAACTGGCCGTCAAGGATAAGTAGTATGGGTGAGGTCTCCGTTGGCTTAGTTTTATAAACAAAGTGGGTCAACCAGTCTTTGAACAAATTTGCTTGAACCCATCCAGATGAGTGAGCTCTTCCAATAGACCCAGGAGGGACTCCTTTTATAGGGAGATTCAACATGTTTGTTCTCAGTAAAATCAACATCGGAGAAATATAAGATCCTCCTGCAATCATTGAACAGATTACTGTTATCGAAGATCCACGTTCTTCCGAAGTCAGAAAATATATTTGACGTTTACCTTTACTGGCAATTACCTGTGATATCTTGGTCTGAACTATACTCCGAATACGGGAGTAAAACATTTCGCAGAGGGAATATGATAATCCAGTTGGTTTTCGGATTGACAGCTTGTCTTGGTGACGTCTAACAAAATGGTCTAGCCAAGCGCTGTCAGCAACTTCGTTTCTAGTGTTGGTTTTAATGCCATTTCTAACTGCCAGTTGTATGCCATTCGGCAAACATCCAAGCGAGTGAAACCGAACTATTTGGCCTCCATATACTGCAAGTACCCTACTAGTTCATTTTCTAGTGCTTTAGGTAGAGCTGGGTTTCTTCCTAGTTTCTTTGTGGTGACCTCAGCTCCCTAAAATGTACTAGTCTCTTTTACATATCTTCGCAAGGTTGTCTTCGCCACCTCAAAATGTTTCAAAGTCTTTTTGACACTCATTTCTTTTTCAATCACAGAAGATACTGCTTCTTTCATCTTATCCTTGTCCCATAATTGCCTTCTACCGATCAGTTTTGGTGTCAAGCTGGCTCTAGGCATCAGAAAAATAAATTAACCACAAATATTGAAATTGCTTGTAATATGGATCCGGGAGTCCATATTACCATCACCTAAGGGGGCCATATTGCAGACATAGAAAAACGTAGTTATAGGATAAAAACTGAAATTCCCAGAACTTTCTAGTCTGTGTTAAACTGTTGGCAATAGCCTCTAAATCATAAGTATGGTACCTAGAACTAAGTATTTATCAGTCATGGTAGGTTAAAATAAAGAAATTTACATACCTTTCAAAGTTTTGAAAATCACAAAAACACAATTCATCTCACTACTACTCAGCGACTACGCCGAATGGCTTCCAGCGTTCCTACCAGCCAGTTGGTATACTAGTGGACTAGTTCCAGTGTACTCCACTAGATTTCAGCACATCGTTATTAAAATACGGAGGGGGGGTCATATAATATGCAGCGGCCATATTACCACATTCTCCTCTATATTTTGACGTATAATAAATTTAAATGTTTGGTCATATTTTGTTATTTTTGGGTCATATTTACCCGTTTTTAAGGTCATATTTTCCTGCATATTTCTCCATTTTTTTGGTCATAAAGATCCGAACCCTGGTTATTAGTATTCAGCTCGTGAGTGGAAACATGGAGAGCTAGAGCGGCTGTGTCGTGGCCGCGCGCTCTGTCGACAGAAATAGCGGCGGCCAGTCGCTGCGATCACTGCACCTCACCCTCACTCTCTTCTGCGACAAACAACAAAAGGAAATGGAATTTGACCTTTAAGCAATACATTTGACTAGAATGTTTTATATTTTCCCTCGATGAATAAGTTATTGTTTGTAAATTTATTTGATTCTCGACGTGTGTATATTTGGTTGTTATTCCTCATTTTGGGACAACACATCACGGACAAGCATTTGCACCCATTCACCAGGTCTGACTCGAATCGGTGGCTCCTCTAACTCATGGTCAACACTCTGCCTTCTGTATCGCCCTGCTCCGCAATTCGTTCCACAAGCCACTCCAGATGAATGCTGGGATGGTTCCTTCAAAAAGCTATCGCCGGATTCCTTCCCGTTCCTCGCCCTCGTTCCTTTCTTCCCTCTCATGACGTCAACGTCACCGAGGCATAAAGCCAGGCCAAAAAAAAATCTTTCATATTATACTTTCGATGTCCTTACTATGTATAATCACTATTTTATCTGGAATTCGAATTCTAAAAAGTAACACCTGTCTACAGTCTGCAGTGTACTAGTTAATTAAGATAAGAGAGACCAGAAAAAAAATATCCGCGTTTCTACTGAATTACAGGCTTTAAACATATTCATTAATTAGTGAACGGATACAGGAAAATCATGCAGTTGGCGTGTGGTAACGTCACAGGTATTAACACGCCTTCCATAAGACTGAACCGGGGCACTTGCAATGAGATAGTCGGCCTGTTTACATTCGCGAGCCGACCAGACCTATATTTAACTGGCACCCCGCGCTCCGAGGCGGGGAAATCGTACACCTTTCTCTTCGCTGCTTAGACGTGCCTGCTTCAAACACACAACGAGGCACACGAGTGCGTGTTAAAACAGACAAAAGTCGAGAAACACAGAGCAAACCACGTCCACGTCATACTCTAGCAGGCAGCACACTACATAGTACTAAAGGCGTACATTTTCAATAGTGTCGCTACGCAGTAACATACTATAAAGCTCGAATATTAGGACAAACAAATTACTAAAAATTAGGCCTCCACTGGTTTCCAGTTTCTTGCTGCAATGTTCTGCTGACATGCAATTTCTCTGCACCTGAATGACGTCACGGAATTCGTTCATATCTTTCAGTGGTTGCTGCCAACTGCTTGGTTCGCGTGGACTATGCACGGTGATCCCGTGATGATCTTACAAACTTTCAGGGGTGATGGAGAAGGGAAAATACATTATTTTGAGATAAGGAACTATGGTCCGGAAACAACCGAGTCGAAAGTTATCACCAAAAATCGTTCTGATTTCTCTGATGGTGGAATACATGTACCAGTACTGTTGTTTCTAGTATTATAGGGTAGGCAATCCTGATGAGTAGGTGTAGAGATGGTTCCAACACGATGGAACCTCACACACTTTGGAGTGAGGGTTCATGAACACCTGAATCAGATATTTCCTGAAAAGTGGATAAGCAGAGTAGGTCCTGCCCCCCGGCCAGCACGCTCACCTGATCTCACCCCACTTGATTACTTCTTGTGGAGCCACGTGAAAAGTCTTGTGTACGAGACGCCTGTAGAGGATCTGCTGGCAAGAATTCTCGCTGCCTGCTATACTGTTCAAACGACTCCGGGGATATTAGAACGGGTACGACGCAACTTTGTGCGACGATGTGAGACGCCATTTTGAA
>JARYHS010013630.1:138641938-138733841 GCA_031002005.1 Vandiemenella viatica | reverse complement strand
CTTAATGTAAATAATGTCATATTTTTCTCTGGGGTTTTTGTCAGTGCACTGTATTTAGTATTAGTCATATACTGTAAATAGATTTATATTGTAATGATAGAACTCTATAACTTGTCAAAGAAAATTGTAATAAATAGACTCTATATTGTCAAAGAAAATTGTAAAAAATAGTCTCTTAACTATGGATGAGGAGAGAGAAAAAAACAACAAATATATGTTGTACTGATGTTTTTTATTGAAGAATCATAATTTAAATAAATCTTTTACATTTATCCATGTGTTATGTGATTTATCAAAACCTAACCACTTCACTAATGCCATATTCTTCCTTTTCCTTATTACTCGTTCAACAAGAAATGTACTTGGATGTTTTGTTAATTGTAATTCTTGCTGGTAAAATGCTCCTGCAATATCTTTACCCTGATAATCTTTAAGTAAATAAGTTACAGGATTTGATAATTTAACTTTTCTGATGGTAAACACTTCAGTTGACCAGTTTGGCAGGTAGCCTTTGTCAAACTTTTCTTTAAACCTACTAATCCTAACATGGTCACCAACTTTGAATTTTGCTGGTGTGGTAGTCTTCACACGGAAGTACACTGTAGAAAGTAAAGAGTTGTCCTTTACATCACAAGGTTTCATTTTAATGGTGCTATGCCACTTGTTGTTATAATTTGACATTAACTGAGGAAGAAGTTCAATCCACCGATGTGAGCCACGCCTGCTGAATTCTTGCCACATTGCATTCTTAATAGTTCTGTTTAATCGTTCAACTATTGATGCTTTAAGATGTGTATATGTTGAGTAGTGATTAATACCATAGCTAGTCATGAGATTCTTGAACTTGGAATTGTAAAACTCTTTTCCGTTGTCAGTCTGTAAGTTTTTAGGTACACGACCACCACTTAGTATTTTTCATAGCATCAGCAACACACTAGCTGTCTTGTTCTTGAGGGGTACTGCCCATGCATACTTTGAATAAGTATCAATCACCATCAGTATATACTTGTAGCCACTGTTTTTACGAGAGTATGGGATCATTTCTACAATATCAGCTTGCCACAGATCATCGAGTCCTTTGATTACTACATGACGTCTTGGGAAATTTCTTCTTGCTGGTCGATGGAGTTCTGCCACAACTTGATCCATGTTACAATATAATGTTTCTTTCACGAAGTTCTTCAACCACTGATAAAATTTCGTTGG
This sequence comes from Vandiemenella viatica, assembly GCA_031002005.1. NCBI lineage: Eukaryota > Metazoa > Arthropoda > Insecta > Orthoptera > Morabidae > Vandiemenella > Vandiemenella viatica. The sequence continues at coordinate 138,732,635 of JARYHS010013630.1, read as the reverse complement.
AGTGTGCCGTATGTCCTGCTGATGTCGATGCGGTAAGTAACTTCAATCTTTCAACGAGTTCATTCGGATCGTCCCAATACACATATTCCTTCATGGGAAGAAGACCAGAACCAGACTGACTGACAATTTTAGAGATTATGGTTTTATACTTAATATTGGTAGCTGGTTTCAGAATATTACCAGATGGGCTAAATTTTACTCTGTGGGCACTCGTGTTGTTTAATATTTCAAAGTAGCTTTTCAAGTCCTTGGCAGTATACTGTTTTGGGTTTTTCAAAAACAACAACTCCATTAATCCTCTAGTTCTTTCATGTTCATCACCATCGATTACAATCACATTTTCATCAATAGTAACAGGTGAGTTTCCAATCATTAGTGAATCATTCTTCCATCGAACACCATACACAGAATCATAATCTCGATCACTTCGACCAAGTGACTTCAAGATATCTTTGATCAAGAGAGGAGACTGCTGCTGCTGTATATGTCGCTGAGGTAAGAAAACTCTTTCCATAGTATCTGTCACAGGTCTTAATGAATCCTTGAAGAATCTCTCAGAGTCAATTTGGCCCGTCTTCAGCTCGAGTAACTTGCGTCGAATTGCATTGCGGGCCTTTATGATACCACGTTTGGTTGTTGTTGTTGGTCCATGTTTACACACCGAATGAAGCTTGTGTGTGTTTACTGTACTATTTTATATTTGAAAAATACATTCACATTGAGATTGACAGGGTGCGGCTTTCTCAGTTCGGCTAATACATGGGAGTCGGACGTTTTAACATGGAAACTAAGTTTATCGTGTTGTTTTACATTGAGTGGAACATCTTTATTATATTCACGTGAGTTATGTTTAACGAGTATGCCTTTTGGTACAGTCATGGAAACGATTGTTCCATCAGTCGGAATTTCATAATAATTGTACCCTCCTTCTAATACATACGCCTCATCGATCACTTCACCTGTGGGGTTAATAGGTACCACGATGGATGCACTTGCTGATTTTAATTCATTCAGTAAGGAAAATAAATCCTGGTTTATGCGAAATTTTTCATCTGAGTATGAAAGTTTCTTCTCCATATCGACAACCATACGCAAGGATTTATCAATGGCATCCCGGTGCATGGCTTGAACGTATCCTTTATTTGCAACATCATCGTCTCTGACGGGCTTGGCTACACGTTTGAGTACTTTACCCTGGCAATCCAAATTACCATCATTCGTAAGAAGTATGTTCTGTGGTGGGTACACAAACACCCTCTTATTCTGTGTCGTTGAAGTTCTCCCAAACTTGTCCATGGCTGTAATGATGTCAGAAGACAGTGTGCGCAGCTATTTATTTAAAAATGAATCAAATCCGTTGCGATATCTTCCATGGTACATGTCGCAGTCTTTGTCAATAACCAAAAATCCATGTTTACAATCATTCCAGCAGTACCCACATAGGTTCTTAAACTCCTTGAACGTCATGTCGGTGTTGACGTGGTCATTGTAAATGTGTTTGAGATTCATATCGTCCTGTTTAAAGATTACGATCAAGTTAGCATTGTCTCTAACCAACTGTTTCGGTATACGGCTATATGTCTGACACAAGTAAAAAGAATCGACTGATCTGTGCCTGCCCATGCAAAAGTAATCTCGTATATTATTCTGCTTCTCACACGAAACATCATCAAACACAAACACAGAATTAGGTAGAGCTTCACTTGGAGGAGGTACACTTTGATTATCACTAAATGTCAAATACTGAATTTCTTTAATGGGTTCTAATATTTTCCCTAGTAATTGATACTTTGGTTGGTACAACGACTTTGAAAACACGTATACATTTTCAAATCTAAGACCATTGGGGTGTTCCAGCAGGGACAGCACAAGATTGGTTTTCCCACAATTTGATGGACCACACACTATTGCTCTCACTGTCTCAGGGAACAGAGGTCCGTTCTTCTTCCGTCTAGTATTGTTGCCGACAGAATCAACATTACTCACGGGCAATGTGTCTCGCTGTTTGACAAACTTCATATTGACAAGTTAGGTGGTTGCTCCGGCTATATATAGGCGCGCGAACAACTAAAGTATGTTAGTTGGTAACAATGCCTCCTACGAGGAAGAAGAAGGGTCGTGGCTTTTTAAACAAGCTCATCGACAAGATGCCTTTTGAGGCGCATATACCTACATACCAGTTTTGTGGTCCCGGTACTAAACTGGAAAAACGGTTGGCACTTGGGCAGAAGGGTATCAACCCACTAGATGCAGCCTGCAGGGAACACGATATTGCTTATGCACAGGGGGCAGATAGAGCTGAAGCAGATCGGATACTCGTTGAGAGGGCTGCAGATAGAATGAAGGCTAAAGATGCAAAATTTGGTGAACGTGCAGCGGCATTCTTGGTTAATAGGGCCATGCGTGCCAAGTTAAAGTTTGGCGGAGGTGTTAAGAAAAAGAAACCGAAGAAAAAAAAGAAGGGTGGTATTCTGCCATTAATACCTTTATTTGCTGGCTTGTCAGCTGCTGGTGCTTTAGCAGGCGGTGGTGGCTATGTCGTCAAAGCTGTTTAAAGCAGCGAAAGAGGCGAATAAGGCAGTTGACTGAGGAGAAACGACACAACAAAACGATGGAGACACTTGCAATGAGGGGTAAAGGTCTATATTTGAAGCCATACCGGAAAGATGGGTCTGGATTAAAAAAAAGTCGGTTCAGCCGCTGACGGACGATGACATACGTAAGCATGTAAAGCGTTTGCGCATACCCAATTTTCGTGGTGTTTTCATGCGTGACACATTACCCAAAAAATTCGTGAACGTGAATGTGGAATTGTGAACTTGGATAGTGCTAAAAGTGCTGGAACACATTGGGTTGCTTACATCAAGTACAAAGATGGTGTAGTTAAATACTTTGACAGTTTCGGTGACTTACATCCTCCATTGGAACTGCCAGCGTTACTTTGCAGAGAACAGAATACAATACAATGTTGCAGTCAACACCAGACTTTGGCACACATGTATGTGGACATTTGTGTTTAAAATTCCTGTATGAAATGTATGACATCAGTCTTGAACGAACCTTGGACAAAATAACACATGTCCTGTAACACTCTGCTTGTCAGGCACCAGTTCAGTCTTGGGCTGTGATTACTTCCCACCAATAGATTTGAGCCAAGGTGATTACACAGTCGGTTTGGTTGACTTTCAGACTTACAATTCGATTCCAAATATAGACGAATCAAATTGTAAATTTCATTACTCGAAGAATAAGGTGATAGTCATACCCTACAGGATCTTACGATATTGACGATTTGGCTAATTATTTGGTTCGACACACTAAAAACGACAAGCTAGTAATTAGAGCAAACAACAATTCGCTCAAGTGCAGATAGAAACACCTGTGGAAATTGACTTCTCTAAACCAAACTCAATTGGATCTCTGCTTGGATTTTCGAAACGTGTGTTAAAGCCTGGATTTCATACATCAGACTACACTGTGCAGATCTTCAAAATTAACGCCATAAGAATTGAGTGCAGCATATGTACAGGAAATTACGTCAACGATAAGCTGGGACATACACTACACGAGTTTTTTCCAACAGTCCCGCCAGGGTACAAGATTGTGGAAGTACCCGCTAATGTCATATATCTACCCATCACAGTAAAAACTCTCAGTAATATCAACGTTAGAGTTGTCGATCAAGACGGTAATTTAGTGGATTTTTAGAGGAGAGACCATCACTCTCAGACTACATATAAAAAAGAATGGGCGCTCGTTATAACAAGAAGCGTCACCCACGCAAAGCTGTCAGTCGTGAACCAACAGTGAAACGATTAACACCTGAGAACGTCCTCTTCCTACAGTCGTTAGGCTATACAGTTAAAAGTCATGGATGATGTGCTAGACATAACTTCTAGTGTGGAGTTTGACGAGTCGGTGACGCGCAAACAATATTTGAGTCACCAGCCGCATACGCCAGCCACATTTAATAACAATGATGAAATCCGAATACCGATTCAAAACCAAGATACATATACACTACCATGCGAAAGCTACTTGCATATGGAAGGAAGATTCATCAAGTCAGATGGTTCAGGAGCTACAAATTCAATTACCACATCCAATGCATTCGCTTTTCTGTTTGAGGAAATTCGATATGAACTTAATGGAACTGAAATTGACCGAAATAGAAATGTTGGTATCACAAGCACATTGAAAACGCTTATTTCTGCAAGCTCCCCACAAATGGGTTTGTTGATCAATGCAGGATGGGGTCAACGCGCTCCTGGAAATGGTTACTTTGATGTATGTATACCACTGAGTATGCTCTTGGGTTTTTGCGAAGACTTTAAAAAGATACTTGCAAATGTAAAACAAGAACTAATATTGATTCGAGCTAGGGACGATACAAATTCATATGTACAAGCCAATCCAAATCCTCAGGAAAGTAAATTCACCATCAGCAAACTGGCATGGGTGATGCCTCATTTGCAAATAGGTGAAAGAGAAAAGCTAGCGCTGCTTAAGATTGTAGACAGTGGGAAACCACTTCGCATTAATTTCAGAAGCTGGGATCTGTTGGAGTACCCGTTGCTTCCAATCAGCAAGACTCAAATTTGGTCTTTGAAAACATCAACACAATTGGAGAAACCTAGGTTCGTGGTTCTGGGATTTCAAACAAACAGGAAACGGAATGCGGAATTAAGTGCAAACATCTTTGACGACTGCAATCTTACCAATGTCAAGGTGTTCCTAAATGATGTGGCGTATCCATATGAGAACATGAATTTGGACTTTAAGAAAAACCGAACCACGTTGTTGTATGATATGTATGCAAGATTCCAACAGTCTTACTACGAACGAGACCATCCTTTACCGCTACTAAAACGTGAAGAATTTATAGAAACTGCACCTATCGCCGTAATTGACTGTTCACATCAAAACGAGTCTGTTAAAACGGGGCCTGTAGACATTCGTGTCGAGTTTGATAGCAGTGAGAATTTTCCTGCCTACACCGCTGCATACTGCCTGATCTTGCACGATCGTGTTGTAGAATACGTACCTCTAACAAGTGTCGTGCGTAAGCTGACATAAAATCAAGTAGCAGAGAGTCTTGTCAACCATTACCATGCCGACCATCTTCCTGGACGCACAGGGCTTCACGAAGAAGGATGGTGGGTTTATTTTCAAAGAAGTTGCTGTGTGTGTAACACGGTCTGACAAAATTATCTCTACACATTGTATTTCTGTATCATCACCATCGCGTGGAGGTAATGAACCATCAGTTAGATGGCTAACACATAATTACCATGGAATACCTTGGGATTCTGATGGCGTTTCCTTCAGCAAGATGTGCTCTATACTACATGCAATAACCAATGAGGATGATTCAATCATTTACGTTAAAGGACTGGAGAAGGCTCGATGGTTACAGAAAATCATCAGGAAGAAAGTATGCTACAATATAGAAGATTTAGGATGTCCACCACTGCGAGAACTCAAGAAAAATAATTTGAGAAAACTTTGTAACTTACATATATTTTGTAATAATATGTGTGCAATTGAAAATGTATTTTTAATCGCCAATTGGTGGGCGAAATAAAAAGATTTTAAAAAATGTATATTCTATCTTATTATTTAATTAGGATAGGTGAAATGATAAAAGAAAAATCTGGTAAAATGATTTTATTTACTCACATTGAAATTCTCTGGTTACAATTTTTTTGACATCATCAAGTACAATTAAATTTTTGTATGCAATGATTTCATTTTTTAGTTGCATATAGTCAATTGTAGAACTGTAAGACACATGACTAGGGTGAACGCCGCCGATGTGTACATCGATTAACTTTGTCACCGAAGCCGTACATTTGTAGTAGTCACTCATCACTTTATCCGCCAACTCATTCACAAATACCTTGTAGTAAACTGCATGCGTTGTAGCTCCACTTTTTCCTGGCGAACAAGGATGCGGTCACTGCAGGCTGCACGTCGACGAGGTTCTGCCATGTAGACTTGGCGAGGAAAATGCCGCTGGTAGGATCAGTGCTGTTGTGAAAACATAACATTTTCACCCCCGACACCGTCAGGCAGGATACAGCATGCTCACCGAGCGGGATGCTGGTCTGGCCGCTGCCGGTGAGCATTTTGGAGACTGCGTCCGACTCCATGGCGAGGACGTCCCATTCTTCGGATGAAAGGGTGATTTTGTTGTAGCCCACCCTCTCAAGTACCACAACAGGCTCGAAATCACGTTGCGGTGACAAACCGAAAGTCAGCCGCTTGGAATCTCCGGCGTTCAGCTGGTACACAGACGCGAAGAACATTACTGGACGACACATCGCAGCGGACTGAGGGACACTAATTATTACCGCATACGTCATCACCACCTCTGCTAAATACATCAGTTCCTTTTAAATCTTGCTCAACTTTGCGCTTAACATAGTCATACACTAACAGTTTTTTATATGCTTTAATTTCTAACTTTAAACGTTCATAGACTAGTGTTGAACAGGGGCTGTATGACACTTCATTGACATGTACACTATCAAAATGCAAATCTATCAGGCCATTCACAGAACAACGGGGGAAGTCACGAATCACTTTCACTGATAACGTATTCACAAACTCGTTGTAGTACTTGGTAACTTGATAACTCCAGGGCTTCATGGTGTTAATGGCGCCGGTCACTGCTGGCAGGGCGTCGACCATGTTGTCCCATGTTGATTCGCCGAGAAACACACCATAGGCAGGCACAGCATTGTTGTAAAACCATATAGTTTTCGCTCCAGCCACTGTTCGGGAAGAGATGGTGTGGTTGCCGAGCGAAACACTCGTTTGTAGATGCTCAGTGTTGTTGAAAAAGCCACCAATTGTATAGACCATCTGTCTCAGTACATCCCACACATCATATGTGAGAGTGACTTTATTGTACCCAACTTTTTCGAGTACAACTACTGGATTAAATTCCAGTTTAGGTGACAAACCAACAGTGATACGCTTGGTGTCACTGCTGTTTAACTTGTAGCATGTTGAAAACAGGAGAACCTCACTAGCCATAATGAACTGGACTTGACGATCGCCGACCGGGAACTGAGGGCTAGCTGGCTGGTGTGATGGCCTTTATACTCCGGCAGTGACTTCAACACCCACTTCTTTAGCTAGCTTGACATCTGAGAGGAAGTGGATTCGGGACCATCATACTCGATTTCCCGATTAATGGATGAACTAATCGTCCATTGTCTACTTAAACCAATGGGTCCATTTAAACTCCTCAGAGATAAGACTTTAATTATATTTAAGTTACTCGGTAAAGGTGGAATTGGTATACGCAACACACGATGACCACTAGGAACTAAAGTGATAGACGAATCCATAGTTTTGTCGCCATGATACAACTTGTCTGACATCCGCATTCCAGAACAGAAATAGCCATTGCCTCAGGGGTTGGGTGGGCGGTGTGGAATGTCTGCGCCCAAAGAAATTAAGGAGATGCTGCCATCTAGCGGCCACCAAATAAACTAACGGTCCAGCGCAAGCCCGCCCGGAGCTGCCATCTGGGCGGTCTGTCAAGGAACTAACTTGTGACGTCATACGACCTTGGCCGCCATTGGTCCATTCGAATTTCCCGCCATCCAACTGTGACGTCACGCGGACGAGTGGAGTCTCTTCCGGCTTAAGATCTTTTGTCACAAAGTCTGCCTTCCCCTCCTACTGAGATCGCTTTAGTGACGTCACTTGCTGGTAGGCGCTACGGCTTCGTATGGAGTGTTTCCCGCTATCCAAGTTTTCAACTATTTGTTGCTAGTTATCTCTTGTTAATAATGAGATTTTACGTTGAATATCAAATGAAGAACAATTTGTAGAAGCCTACAGCGGAAAAATACCGTAAATTATTTGTCGGACTAGCTATAGAAACAACCACTGACTTTTATTCTTCGGAGCTTGAGAATGTAATAACTTCAATTCGAGAATCATTTATATTTAAACTGGAAGTTAGAGATTAACAGAAATCCTTCATAAGAATGACTAAAATTTTAAATTAAGTTAGCTGTTTTAGCAGATATTTACGACAAAAATGCAAGTGCAGTATAAGGTAAGCGCAACAGTTAAATAACTGGATGTTATGGACAATATTTCTTAACTGCGGATAAATAATTATAGATTAATAATATTTTTTTCCAGCGAAACTGAATTTTTTGTTTATTTGTTTACCGACCGCGTTCACTTCAACGCACGCAGAAACTGTGATGTTTAATAAGTGTTCACTATTAAAGAGAAGAAAAGTAACGATGCCTTGATGTCCAGGTAGCTGCATGGTTATGGTATAGGAATTAAAACATCCTATATTCGAACCTTAATTAGGATAATATTTTTTCGTGTGTACATTTTTTTTTTTTTTTTTTTTCTGTTTGCCGTTTGTTGCTTCACAGAATCATGTTTTTATTAGAAGAAGTCATAGAACGGCATGCAAACGTTTGAAACATAAATTGCTGTCATACAAGAAAACTTTTATAAAAAGATACCCTCCTGTTTTTAATTTTGAAACATACCTGAGATAGATCATCATTGCAACAAAACCCAAGTATTCGGCGGCGAATAATAGGATTTATTTTAACAATAACATTGCCCGCTAATCTCGCAACAATTCCGGAACGTTTTGAATACTTTTTTCTGGAATTTTTACGAGACGATATAACTGTATGTTGCCTTTCTGACATAAATTCATCTATTTAAGCGGTATTTACTTTTAATGCGCAAGTAATTTTCAGTTTTTTAAAACTTTTTATCGGTGTGCAAGTAACGTCCATTTTCAGTTTTGAAGTCTTTTTTGGTTATGTCTGAAACGTTTATAATACTCTTGCTATCCAAAAATTTGTGAAGCATTCGGATAAAAAATTAATGTTTTGGTGGATTTTAGAAAAAGAATATGCGACGCTACCAACAGCAACTAGTATCTAAAGAAAACATTCACAAATAACAAAACATATTCCAAAGCGAGGATCGAACCTAAGAACCCTAACTTTGCTGATACTCCCCTTAAACAGTGTACTACATTATCTCAAAGAAATTATGGTCCAAATTATATTTACAGTAAATGATATGCGACTTAGACGCAATGTCTTCTGGGTTTCTTTGAGCAAGTTGCAGCGACTTTTTTTTCCTATATCAGCTAATGTGGGGGGAACACTTATGTTTATTTGGAGAGTTTTTATCATTGTGGTTGTAGATTGATGTACTACACACTATTTATAAACAATATTTCCAACAATTTATACACAAATTCAGAGAAACTAACCAAACGTTTCTTACGTAGAGTGAGCGCCTGCTGGCATGTGACGTCATGAGTCTCGTTGGCCCGCGCCAGGCAGCACAGGAGCGTTTTGCCGGGCTTTCAAATCGTCTAAATTTTAACGTTGAATTTTACGTAAAATAAGTACTTTTGTCGAAAGATAAATAGTACCCGGTAAATAAAGTGTATCAATAAACTATTTAAAACCATTTTCAAAAAATAGTCAAATAGCCAATTGAGTTTGCTATCAAGTTGCCAAGATATTTATACTTTAACCCTTCAACAAGCAATTCTGACTCCACCATACAATCATAATTAACCTTTAGCTTTTTTTTTATCTGTGTACCTGATAAGCTGATTCTTCTTGTCATTTATCTTTATTCCATTCCGACCTACCCTTTTAGATATTCTATCCAGGGAGAGTACAATCTGTGGAAATGAAATTTCAGAAAAGTAGAGTAGGAGTAACAAGAAGAGACAGAATAAGGAATGAGAGAATTAGGGAGATGATAAAGGAAGAACCACTACAACAGAGAATTGAAAAATCTAGGTTACAGTCATGCGGGCATGTAAAGAGAATAAGAGAGGAGATGCTACCAAGGAAGATGCTGGACATGGAGCTGAAAGGGAAGAGACCTAGAGGAAGACCGAGGGACAGATGGATTAAAGATGTTAAGAAATGTGCGGATGAAAGAGGAGGAAATTGGGCGACAGTGAAAGAAGAGAGATGGTGGTTAGACAGGAAGCGCTGGTGAGGCTTTTGTTCCCAGCAGACCCGGCCAGTGGCTGGAAGCTGTTCTAGATGATGATGATGATTCAAGTCACTCTGTAGCTGTTCAGTATACCATTAGGTATATCATCTGCAAAAAACCTAAATTCTGATCATAATCCTTCAACATAATCATTCATTAGAATAATGATCAGCAACGGTCCCAATAAACTACCCTGAGGCACTTCCATAATTTCTTACACTCTTTTGATAATTTATTTCCTACTCTAACACTTTCCTTTTAGGAATTCCTCTACCCAGCAAGTAAATTTTTCATCCAATCCAATAGACTTCAGTTTATGTAAAACCATTTTATGCCTCACTATGTCAGATGCCTTAGAAACATCTAGTGCCACACTATCAACTTTACCTCCCTTGTCCAATTCATCTAAAATATCTTGCATTTATCCCACCATCTGAGATTCACATGAATATCCTTGCCTAAAGCCACATTATTGATCTGCAAACCAGTTTCTTTCCTCACAGACATTTCTGATATAGTTGCATATCAATCTCTCTGAATAAAATTTCATGGTAAGGTACAATACTGTATCCCCTTTACATTTTTTTAGCTTTCTCAATTCCTTCATAATTTCCTGAGAATCTATTTCAAATTTTGTAGTTTCCTCAGCTATACTTTTAGGGAGACTCTCCTCTGATTCATTCCCTCCCATCACAGGATGATTTTCCCTAGTTGTCTCACTAAACCAGTCACTCAATATCTCTGCCATCTTAAAATCCTCAGTGACTTAAACTCTGTTCTTATCTACAATAGTCTGAAGCCATTCCCTTCCCTCCTCTTCACTTTTCTAATATAGGGATAAAAATTTCTAGATGCATAATTAAGTGGTCCTCCTGCACCAATAATATTCTTCATAAACCCATCCTTTGCTTCTCTCTTTGTTCTTATTAATTGGTTGTTTAGTTGTTTTAAGTATTCCCTACTGCCATTCTGTCTCTTAACTCTGTTGTGTGTTCCTGCCTTACTATCCTCTTTAACCTTCTCACTTCCCTATTGTAGTATGTATGTTCTGTACTTCTCTTTATTTTCTGATTTGAAATAAACATTTCCTCACCCTTTTTGTTATCTCCTTAAACTCTTTTTTACTTATCGCTTTATGCCTCATCAACGACGAATTCATTAGATGCCAGACTAAGAACTGGAAGGAATTCAGCAATGGCCTTTTTGAAGGAAGCATTGTGGAATCCGCATGGAGTGATTTGGGGATCCATGGAAAACCCAAATCTGGTTGCCCGGATGGGGATTTGAACCGGCGTTCTCCTGAATGCGAGGCCAGAATGCCTTAAACTCTTCCCACTTGGGGACCATCCTGATAGCTGTATAAAACTGCAGTGAGGGTGGCCAGTATGCAGTGGTCTTGGCTCATGCCTCGATCCAGTGAGTGGCACATCAAGAACCATCCTGGCATTTGGAAGACCAAAATCTGGAAGGCTGGACGGAGATTCAAACCCGTCTCTTTCCAATTGTGGAGCCAGAGCACTGTAGCTCAGCCACCATGCTTGGTGCTTGATTCCATGAGTTACGAGGACTTAATTATACAAAGATCATGAAATGGAAGTTGCACATAACTTTGATCATAGCTAGAGCTAATTCCAGTCTGTGATTCAAAGGTTGAAGTTTGAAGAATTGTAACACTTATACAGAGGAGATAGTGTACTATACTTTTATGTAGGCAGACAAGAGTCAAATTTGTCAGTGGGCAATCTTTCCCCTTCTCAACTAGAGGTAAAAGTGACAGAGTGGGGATAGAGCAGATTCACCTTGAGCCACCTCTGTTAATTGAATATACATGCGTTTGTCACATTAATAATAACTGGACAGTTTAAGTGTCTTTTTGTTTTTGATTCAGAGTCAACTATAATATCTAAGGCAAGAATTTACTACATTTTTGTCTTCATTTAAATCTATGTATATTTGCATCCTTTGCGTTTTAAAGTTTTTATTTTTACTGTTATTGATCAATTTGCCTACATTTCCTGACTTCAGTGACATGACTCAAATGAAAAAATAATCTTCCTCCTTCCAGTACTATTTCTCAAATTCTGTAAACTTCAGATCAACTTCCCCTTTCTGCAGGCATCCATTATCAAACGATATCATGATTAAACGTTTTATTTCTGTGATCTGTATGTTATTTTGACATGGTACAATGAATGACAACTTACACTAAATTGCAAAAAGTGCAAGGCAATGTGTAAAACTAACAAAAATAATCTGTTTGTTATGAAATACAAAGAAATCAATTCACCTATTGAAATGGTTGATTCCATGATGTATTTGGGCTTAATACTACAAAGCATCAAGCAATGGGATCTTCTCATAACATTCAATCATAGGTAGATCTAATTCTAGGTTGCAATTTACGTGTCAAATTTTGAAGAATTGTAAAACTCATACAAAGGAGATGGCATATAAGACTCTCATGCATCCACCTTTCAACTACTATTTTGCCATTTGGGATTTAAATCACAAGGGATTGGTTGACAATATAGAGAATGTAGAGAGAAGAGTCGCTCGATTCAGGACTACTTGCAACAGTCCATTTGAAAGTGTCATTGAATTGATACATAGGATTGAGCTAGGATTGTCTGTTTAGTGATGATGACAGGAGAGATAAGATTAGAGAAGTTAGGAATCATATTGATGCTTAAATTAATTTTTTCCACCCTTGTGGTATTTGAGATTGGAATGCACAGTGGTAGTTTCGGTTCAAAGCACCTTCTGTTATAAACATTTTTGTGAGTTGCAGAGCACAGATGTAGACACCAACATTCATAATTTTCCTACAATATGCAACTATCACCAAAAAATACTTTCTCCATATCTAATACTTTATTCTCTTTTTCTTGTGTTGGATATACAACCTACAATGCGTGATTCAATCATTATATTTTTCACCAGTTTCCAAAATGAACTCCTGAAAATCTAAGTTACTTACTCTCTGTAATAACCCTCTTACTATACATTATTAATGGCACGTTTTAAACAGAAAATTCTAATGTTTGTAAAGTGTCCAACATTCAGTGAATTTGATGTTTTTGGAAAGTGATATCATATTCTTCTTCCTTTATTTCAATAAACTAGTGGTAAAAGTTTGTTTTGGGGTTGAAAGAAAATTTGTTGCTGGATAGTAATTGGAGGCTGGTAGATGCTGGTATGAAATATATTTTCATCACTCCGAAGCCTTGCCGAAATAGGATTCAGGGCATGGGTGAAAAAATCTCTGAATTGAAAGTATCTCTCTCACACAGAATGAAAGTAAAGCTATGGGATTTGCTACCTGTAGGGGATCCATATCCCACAAATACAGATTGTCTCAACCTACCACCCTTCTTATCTTCATTTGTTTCATCCTATCTCTTATACTAAAGTTTGCAAAACAGGCTATGGAACTAAAATATATATGTGTCAGTTGGGGAATCCATATTTATCTTCTTGATCAAGGACCTGTCTTAAAAATTCATGTTTCATTTTATTGCATTGTGTATGGGTGTGGTTTTTTTGTCCATCATATAAAATTCATAAAGAAGTTTGGTTTCAATTTCCCTACCTGAATTTTTATCCATGTTGATATCAAACACCTTAGCTCTGCTACTGTTATTTGGGGTGTGGAAATAAATAATCACTTGTAACAAAGTGAGAAACACAAGGCAGTAAAGATGGATGCTACATAACATAAATTCACAGCATGAAAGTAAATTAGGGTTTCCATAAGTCTTCACTTTTCTTAATGAACCCTATTTGTTAATGGCTAAATATGCATCAGGCAAAAAGTTGCAGAAACACGTAGAATACCAAATTCATAAAAAAATACATCCAATTAATCTGAGAAAAACAGTTAACTCAAACAGTCAAGTAAGGTAACAAGTTTGACTAATTCTCATTCTTCAACAAAATTAATTTTTTTAAAATCACTTTTTTAAAATGAACATTAATGCTACAGTTTTTGTGGACGATGTTATGATTTGGGGAAGAGTGAAGTAGAAATGAACTAGTGGCTTGATTGGTTACATAATGAATTTAATAAGATGAGATCAACATTGTATGCTTGGTAGACAACAAGGAAATCAAAATATTTAAATTAAAATCAAGAATAAAGGCAAGAGAAATTGCATACCAAAGTTGATGGCTGTGACAAATGTTGGCATAGTACCTCCCTTGACTGTGACATTTTCAATTTCATGTTGTTGCCTTGATTTTAATTTGAAACTAAGGAAACAGGAAGCAGCTTCTAGGCAATATAAATAATAAAGAAAAGGGAAATTACCATCACATACCAAAGTTAATTGCTGCGACAAGACAAAACACATAAAACAGACGCACAAATACAATATTTCGGTATTAACCTTCTTCATGTAATAGAGAACGAGCCATTTGGCTCCACACAGAATGTCACCCCATGCACACATGTCCGGAAGCAAATGGCTCATGCTCCATTATATTATGTAAATGATTTTGTATCCAGTGTCAGTAATGGGGATAAAATTTTATTTGCGGATGTCAGTAACATCATCATCATCAGTGATCCCTCAGTCAATGAACTCCAGGCTAAAGGAAAAGCAGCTCTTATAGAAGTCTTAAACTGTTCCCAAAATAATAAATTGACCCTCAATATAAATAAGACAAGCAGCATCAAATTCAGTTCAATTAGCTGTGTTGAACAGATAGACTTAAGACTTAATAATTAACACATTGTGTGTGTTGCAAATACAAAGTTTCTGGGAATGACCATTGATCACGAGTTAAAGTGGAATGAACATCTACAAATTTTGTGAAAGAAAATATCCACAACCTGTGTTTTGCACATAGAATTCTAGCTACTGTATGCAATGATAATTGCCTCAAAATAATATACTTTGCAAACATTCATTCAATAATATCCTATGGAATCATTTTTCGGGCTTCAAGCAAAAAAAAAAAAAAAAAAAAAAAAAAAAAAATGGAAACACTATTTTATTAGAAAAATTGTCTGTCAGGATACTAGCAAAAACTACAAGGTGAACCCATTGTAAGGACATATTTAGAAAATTAGACATCCTGACTGTTCCATCCTGTTATGTCTTCAATTCTATAATGTATATAAAAAATAACTTACAAGACTTCAGCAAAAACAGTTCTGTCCATACATATTCCACAAGATCAAAAAATGATCTACACATAGAAAGGAAATTAAAATAGTTTTTTCCACAAGGGAGTGAAATTGTATAACAAATGCCATTAAAATTTGAGGGAGAAAAAAACACAGGACTTTTTAAGAAAAGGGTAAAAGTTTATCTAGTAGAAAATGTTTATTACTCCATAGAAGACTATTTAAAGTAGTCAAATTATATAAAACAGTGGTGTCTATTAAACTAGTAGTTATAGATAAATTGTACTAAATCTTATGTATATTTTCTATATTCCTTACATTTCTAGTTGAATATCCAACTTGTACACATTATGTATTAAAATTTAAAATGACGAAACCAATATACATGAAAATGTATCATATGGTGAGTAAAATAAATGAAATCAAATGAAATGATGAAGGTTCATACTGAAATATTGTATTTTTATGTCTGCTTTATGTGTTTTGTCTTGTCGCAGCCATTAACTTTGGTATGTGATGGTAATTTCCCTTTTCTTTATTATTTATATTACCTAGAAGCTGCTTCCTGTTTCCTTAGTTTCAAATTAAAATCAAGGCAACATGAAATTGAAAATGTCACAGTCAAGGGAGGTACTGTGTCAATATTTGAATATCTCTTCTTGGGGAAGATTATCAAGTAGAAAGTGTAATAAAGTCAAATGCCATAGTCTCTGAGATCATCATCAGTATTGATGAGTGGACATGTAGTTCTGGATTTAATGACACAGTTATAGTGATGGGCAGAACAAATGACATAGATATTGGACATAATAATGATATCTTCAAGAATATAGCAGGTAAACTGATAGATGTAAGTAAAAGGACAAATTTCATCTTAAATCTGGCGCCATATAGCTATGACAAACCAAATGTGAACAATCTAATTAGGAGTTTTAATAACAACATGCTAAAGGACATTAATAGTTCAAGTAGTGATAAGAAAAGGCTAAGCTTAAACTTTGAAATAGAAAAGATAAAATGATACTATTACAGCAGACATGGACTACATCTAAATTATAATGAAAAAATGAAAATCTGTGGTAGAATGGTAGATATAATAATAATAATAAAAAAAAACAGAAAATCAAGTTAAAAACATATGAACCTTCAAAAGAAGTTAACTTTTACACAAAAGTGGTTTGCTAGTAATAAAAATGTTAGTACCGGTAATGACAAGAAAGAAATATACATAAACAAAGAAACTAACAGTAAACTCACATTCCTAGGCAAATGGTTATTGAAACATAACACAGTACAAACACACAAATCATTAACAGAGGCTAAAGCAAGTAATGTTTTAGGCAAAGTAACTCATTATCAATCAATATTAGAATGGAAGAGCAAAGAAATGAGATTAACTACCAAAAGTATTGTAGAGGAAGATTCAGGAGAGAAAATGAATTAATTACAGGTCTACACATTGAAGAAAATGCTGTGGGAAATAGTTACATCAGGGAAAGGTATCATGGAATTTTAATTTTAGTAAAACATAGATAAGATTTAAAGTATTAAAAATAAATCACAATTATTGTCTGAAATAAAAACCTATGTGAGGTTCTAGAATCTCTGTGCAGTAGTTATACCTAAGCAATTCTAAGGGGGGATTTGAATATTGATGTATTAAAGAGCAATAAGATTTTGAAAGAACTTGGAGACATTTGTAGTTGTTTAGGACTTGAGATTTGCATAAAGAGTCCTACAATGGAAACCGGCACTTCAAAAACAGCAGTAGATAATACAATAACTAACTATCCAGAGGATAAATATATAACAAAGATATTACACACTTCAATATCAGATCACCATGCACAAGAAATGAGTATTAAAAATAAAGTAGAACATCAGGAAACTTGGCTATTGGAAGAATATAAGACCTACACTAAACAAAATATTGAATTGCTTAAGAACATTTTAAGCAGACAAACATGGACTGAAACATTTTATTCCTACAGAACATATGAAAAATATGACTCATTCATAAGTGTAGTTAATTATTACAAAGACATAGCATTCCCAATAAAAAAAGGAAAAACACAATTAATACACAAAACAACACAGAAAAAATGGAATACAGAAGGTATTATACAATACAAGGAACATATAAAATGGGTTAGTAGATTGTGTAGGGAAGGGTACCCATCACTGAAGAAATATCTGCTAAAGTGTAAGAATGAATTAAAAAATAAGATTACTAAGGTAAAAATCAGACAACATTCATAGCATGCTACACAGAAGTGACAATAAACAAAGAGCATTATGAAAATTATTAATAGAGAGAGAGGGTAAAAATCAGATTATGAAACAGAATCAAATCATTGAGTAGATTGTGTATAATGAGGATATAATAGATAATTCTAGACAAATTTAATGCACATTAAACAAACATTATATAAATAAAAAAAACTGACTAACAGTCATAGTAACAAGTCAAAAAACAGATGACTACATTAAGGTGATCATGGATTCAGTGTTCCTTAGTCCAACTAAGAAATAAGGCACATTTTAAAGTCATTAAATATGAAAACGTCTATAGGAACTGATGAGATATCCAGCATGCTCATAAAAAAATGTAATAGTTATCTCTTACAACCTTTAGTACACATAATAAATCATTCATTTGCAAGTGGAACATTTCCATATTGTCTACAGTTTTCAAAAGTTATACCCGTATTCAAGAAAGGGGAAAGGTCAGATGTAAACAATTATAGACAATGGCGTAGCTAGGTCAACAAGGGCCCCGGTGCAAAAAATTTATTTTGGGCCCTCAGGCCACTTGGGCGACCTTTCTTTTGCTTTGTGTTGCTGGTAGGGGCTCCCTGAGGTGAGGCTGGGGGCCCATGAGTTGTGCTTGGGGGCCCCCTGAGCAGTGGTTGGGGGGTTCCCTGAGCAGTGAGGGGCTCTTAGTAAGATGGGCTCCATGTGTCTCAGGAGCCCCCATAGATGACGGTAGAGCTAAAAAAAAGGTCACCAGTTTTCCTGAGTTTGCGCTTCGGTGAGGTATGCTTATGGGCCCCCTAAGCGTAGGGGCCCTGGTGCACTGCACCACCTAGACCCATAGTAGCTACGCCCCTGATTATAGACCGTTGTCACTAAACTCTAGTAACTATATCAAAAAATTTAGAGAAAGCAGTGGAGCAGGGGCTTATTGACTTCCTTAATAAGCATGACATTACAGATGCTCAGCATAGGTTAGGTCATACAGGTCTACGGAATCAGCAGTTATAATGTTTGTAGATTCGATAAAAAAATTCTTTGATGATGGAGAGTACATAACAGCAGTACTTACAGATCTATCAAAAGCCTTTTACACAGTTAATCATCAAAGGCTACTCCACAAATTAGAAAAATGGGGAATAAAGGGCAAGGCTTATGAATGTATCTGTCAAATAGAAAACAATTCACCATTATAAAAAGCAACACAGACTTTTAAAATGTCACATCCATCATCCTAACTATAAAAGCAGGAGTAACACAGGGCTCAGTGCTGGGGCCTCTTTTGTTCATTCTATGTATAGACGATATCCCAAGACCAGAAGGAGAGAATTACCCAAAAGTTTTTTTTATGTAGATGATGCAAATTATTCAATCTAGAAACAAACCTTAATCTGTACTTCCAGCAACTAGCAACATTGTTGGAAGATAATTATCTTGTAATTAAACTAAACAAAACTGAAATGATATCATTTCAAACAAAAAGAACAAGGTACTCTGTAAATTCAAACATAAGTAGTGAGACAAAAACAGCTATCTTGCCTGTAAATTAAATTGACAATTTCATGAATTGGAAAAATCAGATGGCTCAATGCTGTAAGAAACTAACCCCTCTCGTATTTATGGTCCGCTACCTCAGAAAATTCTGCACAAAGGATATTCTGATGACCATCAATTTCTCTCTTTTTGAAAGCCAACAGAGTTGTGGGATATCAGAGTGGGAAAGGGCCACAAAGAATAGTATCATGAGAATTTTAAAAATACAAAAACATATAACTAGAACAATACTAAAAGAAAAATGTTTTCATATTAAAAAAAAATATATTGTATTTTTTTAAAAAAAATTCTAACAATCCCTTGTATATACATGTATAAGACTATACTGCTTTCACTCACTAAGAGAATGAACACATAATAAAACTAATTTCAGTTTACAAGTATATAACACAAAAAATTTGAAAAATTTCCTTCCTATTCTGCAGCCAACTGTTCAATAAGCTTCCTACAAATTAAAGATTAATTAGTAGCAAGAGAGAACAGTTCAAGCCTAAGCTCAAAGAGTATTTAAATGATGGAACAAGGGAAAGAATGACAGAATAAAAAATTGTTTGTATTAATAATGTGTAATTATATAAGATAGTGTAGCACACATTAAAGTAAGTGGCTGACATAAAAATGTTTGAGCAAATTGTTTGTATTAATAGTGTGTAATTATGTAGGATAGTGTAGCACATATTTGTCTATGACATATAAAAAACGTAAATCTATAGTAAAGTAAGTGGCTGGCATCAAAATGAATGAGCAAGTTAGCTGTTTTTGTTCACTTATTTGC
The DNA here is from genome assembly GCA_031002005.1 of Vandiemenella viatica. Taxonomy (NCBI): domain Eukaryota; kingdom Metazoa; phylum Arthropoda; class Insecta; order Orthoptera; family Morabidae; genus Vandiemenella; species Vandiemenella viatica. Next base: position 138,712,899 of record JARYHS010013630.1, on the reverse strand, counting down.
TCACTGCTTACGTTTAAATTTACAGAGAACCTTGTTATTTTTGTTTGAAATGTTATCATTTAAGATTTGTTTAAGTTAATTACAAGATAATTATCTTCCAACCATGTTGCTAGTTTCTGGAAGTACAGATTAATGTTTGTTTCTAGATTCCATAGTTTGATATCTTCATGGTTGCATCATCTATATAAAGAACTATTGGGTCATTCTCTCATTCTGGATATTGTTTATATATATCGAATGAATCCACTCAACCCCCCCCCCCCCAAAAAACAAACGATATCCGCACAGCCCCCTCCCCCCCGCAAAAAAAAATCCGCTCAAGCCCCCTCCCAAACCAAAATCCTGGATCCACCACTTGGCCCCAGGACTGAGCCCTGTGATACATTTCCTGTTATAGTGAGGACGTTGGATGTTAGGCCTACACTTTAAAAGTCTGTTGCTTTATATAATCGTCAATTGTTTCCTATTTGACAGATACAACCTTATTCATTCATAAACCTTACCCCTTATTCCCCATTTTTCTAATTTGTGGATTAGCCTTTGATGATTAAATGTGTCAAAGGCTTCTGATAGATCTATAAGTACTGCTGTTGTGTACTCTCCTTCATCCAAGAATTTTTTTTTAAATCGAATCTACAAACATTATAACTGCTGTTTCTGTAGACTAAGACTTCCTAAACCCATGCTGAGAATTTGTAATTATGTCGTGTTTATTAAGGAAGTCAATAAGCCTCTACACCACTGCTTTCTCAAAAAAAAAAAAAAAAACAAAAAAAAAAAAAAAGATAGAGTTTAGTGACAACCGTTATAATTGCTTACATCTGACCATTCCCCTTTCTTGAATACGGGCATAACTTTAGAAATCTTTAGAGAAGTATTAATGAGCTGGGTAGATCAAGATGGAGTGAAGATAAACGAAGATTAATCTTTTAGGTATATTAGAAAAAAAAATTGTTTATGAATGTAGGGAGGAAAAGTGCAAATATTTTGGCATAAGACTTGATATTAAACTTAACTGGTCGGGTCACATTTAAAAAACCGCGTTGAATAGTTTCCCAAACATATTGAAACAATTTAAATTTCGTAAAGAGCTACAGTAGGTTGATGGAAAAATAATACTCACAGAATTTAAAATGAAATTTAGTGAGAAAAATGGGTGTGTAAGGAAATCGCGAAAGTAACATGCGCACCACCGATGAAGATAAATAAGAATTTGTTTAAATCGGTTATCTCTCTACATATATATTGTCTCCATGTTTGTCTCTGCAATACATCTCTCTTATATTCTTTGCTCTCCAGAGACACTTCAGTCATTGCAATCATGATTGCAATGAGTCACAGATTTAATATTACGAGGTAGGTGCTGCTCTCTACACAGAATTACGCGTAGCGCCTCATAGTTTAGCCTTTGACAAATAGATGGTAGTAATGTAGTTCAAAGATGGCGACGTATTGACTTGTAGGATGAGTTCAGTCTACGGTTTGAGAAAACTTATACCGATTCAGTTCATCATTTAGACGCGACTAAGCGGTGGTGGTGGTTTGTGATGGGAAGGATAGAGCGTTTTGACCCGGCTTCAGGATTATTCACTCTACCATGTGGTGACAAGTCCCTCGGTGTTCTTCATTGGACTTAACAAAAGTAAGTTTTTGCTCTGTTTTACCCTATAAATTTTCTGCAATCAGAATAATAATTTTGTGCTGTAATGTTGCACACTGTGTGCATGTGACTTAATTTCCTGCAGTTCGCAGTGTGTGCATATTGTATTTAATAATTGTTCGGGTTATAACAGAGATAGCATTGTCGATTATTCACTACTTAAAAGATCCAAAACACTGTTGTAAATGTGGGGGAAGGTATGCTAAATAAAACCACTTCGGATATCGCTCGTTTTTGCTGTTGTGTCTTGCAAAACGTACTTGACGCATTAGAATTAGAAATAACTTCTGGATTTCGTTTTCTCTGGAGATCGTGCTTCACCGTTCTTGTTTCAAAGACTTGTTTGTATTTAGTGGGCGTAACTGTTCAATATGCAGAAGTAATTATTTCATCTCCACTAAATGTGATGGTGAGGTTGATATATTTTTGTTGAACGTTGTTACTTGTTACCAAACTTTCGCGTAGGTAAGCATAATCAGAATGAAATACGCAAAGTGTTTTAAAGGCAGTTAAAAGAATTCGAATGTTACGCTTATGCGTTCAGGTTGTGTGCTTACATGAATATACAACTTCTGCTGTTATTAATTGATCGAAGCTACCACTTTATTACAAAATGTTAATTATGTTTATGTCATCGAGAAAATTGTCAAGTGGTAAATTTTTAAAACTCCCGCCATAGTAGTATCAGTATTTGAAATCTAATTTGATATTGTCAGTTTACATTAATTTGATTTTGTTGACGAAAGTTAGGAATGGATTACCGGCTCGTAACGCACCTAGGATTTTGCATGCATTGAAGCAACGAAATTTTCGAACTTATTGTCTCTGTTCTGTTCTTGTTCTGTTTGCACTGTAGTACTGCCAGTACCTATAAAACGGGATTACTGGAGATCGCGATTCCGCCAGGAATTGTCATCATAATACTGCAGTGGTCAAACGCAAGACTCCACTATAAATTCTTCCCTAAGTACATTTAACGGTTTCACACTAGTCCAGGCTGTATTACAACCTAATTTGTGCTTGAAAATAATGGTCCAGGCTGTATTACAACGGAATTACTGCTTGATAATAATACGTCTTGCGACTGACTACATCAGTATTCCAACGATATTACTATATGTTGTTGTAGCGGAATCGCGATCTCCAGTAGACCCTATAAAACTGTCTTCCAAGTCTTTTAATTCAATCAGTGGTCGAAATTAACATTAACACATTCTCAGTTCTGTATCATATTCGGGAGGATATCCTCATCGGGATTTGGTTTTTCCATGGTTTCCCCAAATCACTCCAGGCGAATGCCGGAATGGTTCCTCCAAAAGGCCATGGCGGAATTTCTTGCCATTCTTTTTCCCCAGTACTTTCCCGCCCTAATGACATCGACGATGCGTAAAGGCACAAAAACTCTCGGTTATATACAATACAGTACATTTATTTTTCATAGATCCTAATATGAGAGACTGGCTCCGTGGGATGTAGAAAGCTGTCAATCTACAGATAAACAATTGCATAACAAAATAGATACATACACCAGAAAATGTACATTCACAGCTTAAATGGTACATTAATTACGTCAACTACATTTATACACACTACTGGCAATTAGTTTGTAGATACCTTAGAATACATATTTCTTAAATGCACATTTTTTTAAAGCGGAAAAACATTGTTAAATTATTTCTGATATAAATTAATGTGATTAATTACTGATTAACTGTTGTAGCTCTTTATTTCTTCACTTGGAGTATTGGGGATACAAAAATATACAGTTTACACAATATCTGCATTCGCCACTACACTTGGAAAAACTTTTTCAAATGAAAAGATTTCTGCAAGTATCCAACGCCACTTGCAGGTTTTTACCAAAACAAACATCTGATCTGCGCCAGCCAAAGTCGATTGTGCATCATCAATATGCGGAATATTCGGCAGACTTCCTGGCCGAATAGCCGAATATTCGGCAAAACTATTCGGCCGGAGTGAGCCAAAATCTGTATTGTTGTGTTTGTCTCTCGCCCGCCTATTAAAGCAGAGTTACCTCCCACCACTCTGTGCCTGTTTTAACAAGCTTTTAGTATGGCCTCAAGTATCTACGTTGGATTATTTATGACATTACTTTTTTTTGCTTAAGAATAATATCCAATGAGGTGTGAAGATGGAAAAGCTTTCGTACGATAGTTCATAATACGGGATAAGCAATTGGTATAACCTTCTTAAGACCGAATTGCTGTTACCACTTTCTGAACTGCTCCCTACATAGTACGATTTACTTCCATCAATAATCTTCTTGTAGTATGGTATGCCATTCTTCACTACATGGATCGATAACAGATTGCAGTATTTCCGTAGTCACAACATCCTCATACCTCTTTTTTAAGTCTGTGAGAAGGGCATTTAGACTAAATGTTGAATATAGGCCGAAATGTCATCATCCTCAACGTTTATCAGTTACAAGTTGGAGAACTGGGAAGATTCGTGGCTTCCGTTTTGTTTGAATATATTAATTCTGACAAGAAAACCTAAAATTATGGCAATGCAGGGTTGGCCTCAGTTCACTGTTTCATTCAGGTGCAAGATAGTACGCGGTGGAATTCCACATATTATATGCTTGAAAGGTTAATGGAGCAAAAACGGGTAATTTCAGTGTATCTCACGGATTGCAATATTGTCAACTTGACTGCTGCTCAATGGGAGGTTTTAGAGCAACTTTTGAGATTGCTACAACCATTTGAAGAACTAACAAAAATCACCAGTTCCGGATATGCATGCATTTCTGAAATTATTCCGTATGTTGTTGCTCTAACGCGATATTGGAATAAAGCTATCACATCAGAGCTAACAGTCAACTTAAGCCAAGTGAGACTTGTCATGCAACAAGGGTTGAACGAACGATTTGAAGACATTGCCACAAATAAAAATTATTTGTCGGCAACCGCTTTCGACCCTCGCTTCAAAATGAATGTTTTCACCAGTCAACTGCAAAGAGAAAAATCAAGGCAGTATATTTTGATCGATGGTCTAAAGACGTACTGTGAAACAAGCAGCGACGGCAGCGCGAATTCGTCCCCTATTGAGTCCAAGAGGATGACGGAAGAGTAGGGTCACAGTCAGAGCACACACTCATCTTTTATGGAGTGTTTTGAAGAGATTGTTACAGAGAAAAGTACGATCAATGCAGGGACATCACAAGAAAAAAAATGCAGTTGAAACCGAAATTGATTTTTATTTAAATATTAATAATATATCATGGCATGATAATCCGTACATTTGATGGCAAGCAGGAAGAGAGAAATTTCCGTGTTTGACAAAGCTTGCAGCAAAATACTTGTCCGCGCCAGGAAGCAGTGTTTATTCCGAGCGGCTTTTCTCTGAAGCTGGAAATGTCTACGAGAAGAAAAGTAAACTACTACCTGACAATGCAGAAAAATTAGTATTTCTGCATTACAATCTTCCACTCCTAAATTTCAATTATGATGATTCCAGTGAATAGGTATTTAATATTTTTGTTTTGGTTTGACATCGTGTGAGTTTGACCATACACGATTATTTTTTGTAATTGTAAGATAAATACATTACCATGCAATGAATCAATAGTTTTATTTTAGGCAATTATCTAACTAAAAAAAAATCCTAAGTATTCGGCCGAATAGTAAAAAAGTGGCGAATACCGAATAGTTGCCGAATATTCGTTGCAAGCCTAATTTAAAGGTAATAATTCAGTTCCAAATATTGTAAATGGGAGAAATGAAGTATGTAGTATTTTAGTTACAGGAGGCATCATAGTGTTAAATGTTTATTGGACAAATGTAAAGGTAGGACTATATTTCACCAAAATGCTTTCAATGACACTGAAAGTTTACACCATATATGGGCAACCCCCGGCCTGCGGGCCGGATCCGGCCCTCCACCAACTTCAGTCCGGCCCGCGAGAGATTCAGAAATTTCAAATAACGCTTCAAACTCAAGTCTCCCATTAATTTTCATTTGATTTTTCTATTTGTTTTTGTTAATTTGCTTTTTGTATGTTTGATTATCCTATTGTAATTCTAGTAAATAAAAAATGTGTGAATTTGTATCGCCTTTTTATTCACTACTATCTACTTCTTTCTTACCTACGGCCCGCAACCTGATTAAGTCCCGAAATTACGCCCTCAGCTAAGCAAAGGTTGCCCATACCTGGTTTACACCATGAATGAGGAACATTTCTTGCATAGTTCTGTGCCAGTCAGACTGATCTGTTATTGGAGCGAAGCAACCTTTTAATTGCTTTTCGTTTGTCTAACGTACCTGTTTATCTTTTTCATTGAAGATACTTTTCCATCTTCTGTAGAGATAGATGTAGGTGTGATATGGATTATTCTTGATCTTTGGGCGTTTGCTAGTTTTTCTGTTAATGTAATTTATGTTGGCTTAAAAACTTCAGAAAGTACGTAACAAATAAATCCGAAAACCATCATGCTACTCAGAAGAACTTGGGAGACTAGAAGTTATTCGTTGGTAAGCTTCTAATTTTGGAATTTTTCCTAATGTGATTGCAGATTTGGATTAATATTTTGATTTTTCGGTAAATCCTTTTCAGTGAACTCAGGATCCCCAATCAAACAAAAAAGAAAATGATTGCAGCTCGTACCAAAATTCAAATATGTTTTTGTGCGTTTTACTCCATTATTAATTACATGCTCGAGAGTTATACTTCGGCGAAAGCCTTATTACACTTATTTTTTGCAAGAGTCCGATGGTCAGAAAGTAGAAAGATGAACACGATTTTGATATTTCGGTTGTTGCTGTGATGGTTTTCGCAGCAAGCCAGACTGGATTCTAGACCCATAATACATTGTTATTAACAATGACCTTCAGCTATTGTGAGATACAAAATCGACAGTGGTTTATGGGGATTCATTCTCTGTATCTTTCAGGTTTCGAGGAAGTAAAATTTTAACTGTTAGAATTAATGCTTTGTATGATTTTAGGTTAATAGTAGTCTGTTTAAGTTTAATAATGTTTTAAGTTAAGAAACAAGAGAGATGCTGAAATATATCTGCTATCTCCGAGTTTCGTTCGAATGATGTTAAAATGTTCGGGAAAGATTGTATACGTAAACAATGTGTAGCAACAAAAATTAAAAGAAGAGTCAGCTTAGTAGATACACAGATAAGAAACTAAAGTCTGATTATGGTTATAAGGTGCGGAACGAATTGCTTGTTGAAGACTTGAAATGTAAATACCTTAGCATAAAATTTGATATCAAACTCAACTGGGCTGGACGCATTGGACAGGTGGTTGGAAAAGATTTCAAAATACTTCACTTGTTGGAGAGAGTGATGTACTACAGAAGTAAGGAAATAGGGTACCAAACTTTGGTTAAGCCATTGCTTGAATGTGGTGGTATTGTACGAGACCCAAATTTTGTGTATCAAATACAAGAGTTGGAGTGGGTGCAAAGGAGGGGTGTTAGATTTGTCTCTGGAAATTACTGCAGAACACAATCAGTGAATGATACGATACAATACAATACATTCATTTTCCATTGATCCCAATATAAGAGACTGGCTCTGTGGGATGTGGAAAGTTGTCAATTTACAGATAAACAGTTGCATAACAAAATAATAAGTACACCACTAGATGTACAGTCATAGTATACATGGTACATTAAACACTTCCATTAAAAAATAATACATACACCAGAAGAAGTAGTCATAGCATATATGGTACATAAAAAAAATCCATAACAAAATAATACATACACCACAAGATGTACATAACATATATGGTACCGTAAACAATTACGTAACAAACTAAATACATACACCAGGAGATGTACAGTCATAAAGGAGCTAGAATGGGATTCAATGGAAGACAGGAAAAGGATGAAGTCATGGGAATATACAAGGCACATATTTGAGGTGTGGAAAGATATTGAAAGAACAAAGATGCATGAAAGGGAAAAGATAACATGACCACAAGATACACTCGCTTTCAGGCATGGGGGTATGGGAAGGTTGTTGGCCCAGGGATTGAAATAAATTACCAAAATAAATGATTAATTACCAAAAATGCTAAAAGAATTCAATGTTGAAATTTGAAGAAGACAAACGTAAGCGGTGACAAGAAGGGGAAATATGGGCGTGTAGGGAAATTATCAGTGGATCATGCGTTTTATCACAATTAAATTATATAAGAGTTGGCATTGTTGAAGATTACTGCGTAAAATTTACCATAAGTCAGTTGTTTGAAATTTAACTTTTTGGACGTCACTATTTTATTCTTGGTACAGAATATAAGTTTTATAAATGTTTATATCCCTTGCTCCGTAGAAACCTATAAAACTGATTGCAGTGATAGTCTTCTGGAAGTATGTTTTATACCAGCGAGTAGCGGATATATTATGTCGAAGGACCCTTCGTATCTCATGTGTGTTGGGAAATTGTCACCGGAGCTTAGATTAATAAGTAATCTGTTCTGGCGCTATCTGCTCTCTTAGGTATTTAATTCTTCTTTCTTATTCTGTCTAGAAACAGTAGAATGAAATATGTATATTTTTACCTGATGTGTGGTCAAATTGTCAATTGAATTAAAAATATCAAAACAAAAAAAGAATCAAATCTTGGTTCTGATTTATTTGTTATCTTTGAATATCTTACTTGTTAGGGTGGAGATTCTTTATTGTAACACCACTTGCTTAGTGAGTCTCCTCTGAGATATCATTGTTACTTGTAGTACTGAAAAGTAAGCATTTACCTTATTAATAATAAAACTGTCGGGGGAGGGGGAACGTGGGGATTTATTTCCCGGAAGCGGGGCGTGATTCTAAAAACTTAGCAACCGCAGTGTAGAATGAAACATGCGTCATTGTGCTTTAGTCTAAATCGTCAGTCACGGCTATCACGTCTTTGCTCCCGGATTTCTAAGTATATCTGTTAGATATTCATTTTGGTATCATTATTGAAGTCAGGTTATACTGTTACAAAGTCGTCCACGTTTTTTCGTAGTGCGATGACTTTATTTTTTTTTTAACTGAAATAATGTTTTAATTTAACTTGCCAAAGTACAGGGTAACGCTGCCATAGATTGACGTTCACCGGCTGAATCGTCATTGGGAAAGTGATTGTGAATCGGTGCTTCCGCCTTGCTGTCCATTATTACGTGTCAACCACCATTTGTCAATTTTCCTCAGTTATTAACAATCCGCATCAATCTCCTACTAAACGATAAATGTTCGCTTCAATCAGCCATCGTCAATATTATTGATGCGAATACCGACAATCTGATTGGTCGTTTCGGCTCCGTGGGGTACTTGACGCCTTCAGCGTAGCTGCCTCTCTTTGGTGGAATACAAGGTGTAGCGGGACTGTTTCTGCTCTATCTCCTTAATGCCTTGATGGTTTCAATAAACTATCCCACTAGCTATGACCGTTGTTGCTGTTAACTGTTGGCGTACTACAGTATTCGAAGTTGTTTGTTTCTTAACGCGGTCGCCACCCAGAGACTTGGCTCTGAGAATATTAATGGTCTTCTCTTTAAGCACAATGCCAACTAAGCTTCATGTGGGTACTTGACCCACATCAGATCTCGTCTTCACTACTCGCATGATCATGGAAAAACATTGGGAGAGAGGAAGAGATGTCATATTTATTTTCTTAGATATTGAAAAGGCCTATGACAGCATACCTAGGGATAAACTTTAGGAATGTCTGACCAAACGGAAGGTTCCAACAAGCTTGATCACCAAAGTTAGAATGCTTTATGAGAGCTGCCAAAGCTGCATTCAAATTGGAGACTCCTATTCAGACTGGTTTGTGACTACCAAAGGTGTTCAGCAAGGTAGCGCATTATCACCGCTGTTGTTCATCATCGTAATGGATGAAATTATGAAGAGAGTAAAACAGCAATTCAACCCTGATGACTTTAAATCATTTGCATTTGCAGATAATGTTCTGATTTGGGGTTATACAGATGAGGATGTGCAACAAAAACTGAACCTCTGGAATAAGCATTTTAAGGAATTTAGCCTTAAAATAAGCCACACAAAAACAGTGGTTCTGGCTGTCAGCAGACAGAATATGAAGCCCGTTATCTATCTGGATGGCGAACAATTGAATCAGGTGGAAAATTTTCAGTACCTTGGCAGTAAAGTGACCTCTGACAGTCGATCCCAGAATGAAATTACCAATAGGGTACAAAAAGGAGCTCAGTTATACCACAAAGTTAGACACCATTTGTGGGACAATCGTGTTCCATTTACTGCCAAACTGGCATTGTATAATTCATACTTCTTACCAATTACAACGTACAGCCTGGAAGTATGTAGCACTACCAACAGAGATGAAAACAGACTCCAGATGGCCGAGATGAAGTTCCTGAGATCAATGGTTCAGAAAACCAGAAGAGAAAGATCAGGAATGAAGTGATCCGCAAACAGATCCCAATCAGTGAAACACTCCGAGAAAAAATTGCCAATGCAAGATTGCGATGGCTAGGACACATCAAGCGGGTGGACCCTAAAAGATCACCGAGGATTTGGCTGGAAAAAGAATTGGAAGGTAAAAGACCAAGAGGCCCGCCCAGAAAGAGATGGACTGATCTTGTGAAATTGGACCTACAGGTTAAAGGTGTACAATGGTCCAAAATCCAAGAAGAGGAACAGGCAAAAGTGGAGAGCGCTCTTACACCGCACCAGGGAAACTGGAGACGGAAGATGATGACGATGATGGGTACTTGAGACTGAATAAAACAGAAATGTTATCACAAGTTCCTATTTCTAATCAACTGTTGAATACGTTGCCAACACAGCCACTAATTATTTTATCGGATCTTCGTATCATCGTCAGATGGCAGACCCTGGCCAGAAACATAGAAACTGTTCGCATTCACTCGATACAACTCTTTTATACTTCAAGGGACACATTCAGATTGTTATAAGCACTTACGTCATGCAGGTTAACTAATTTCCTCTACTTTGTAACACCGTTCTTCAAAAATTTCATTTAACAAACTGATAATAAACCATCATCGATGAACGGTTCACCACTGAGATTGACACAGACCTTAACATTATTGGGAGCAAGAATGCCATGTGGCCCCCGAAAATCGGCATATTTCCCTCTTTGTCGTCCACGTTACCTGACTCGTCCAGTCCCTGAATGTCTTTTATCCATGATAAATGGACTTTATGAAAGTCTTCTCCAAAACTGGTACAGTACAATACTAAGCTTCTTCCCGCCATGACTATTCGAAGTCGTCTTGATTATACACTGGCGGATATTAAAAGTGCAACACGCAGACAGGAATAGTGAAAGTTTGTAAATATGCTGGGTGACCATTTGATCTAATGAGTGTACTCCTGACACCCCAGACGTGCTCTATTGGTCACAGATCTGGGAACCATGCGGTCCAAATAGTTATCGTAACCCCTTGCAAGGCTTGTGTTGTATGAGGACGGGCATTATCTTGTTGGAAGATGCGTTTTGGATGGTTGGCATGAATGGTATCACTATAAGGTGCAGCACCCCTTCCACATGGCGGAGTGCTGTGCTGTGGTCTGCTGTCGAAACTGATTGCTCCTAAACCATGACACCATTCGCTGGACCTGTTACATTCTGAAATTAAGGGGGGGGGGTAAGCAATTACGCATTACTCCCCCTGTGTTCATGCTGTCGATTATCACTTTGCCACAGACAGAATCGAGACTCTTCTCTAAACACTAATGTACGCCATTCACGTATCCATTTGAATTTTGCATTACACCGGTTTAGACGATGCAGGCAATGAAATAAGCTTAATAGAACACATTTGCGTAGGGGTCAGAGAATGTAACCCACCTTCAAGCAATTGGTTTACAAATTGTCTGGGAGGTAGCCACTTCTTGAATCTAGCCTGCAGTAACCTGTCTTGCCAGCCACCCACACAATTTGGCGGTCTTTACGCGCTGTTGCCCTTCTATATGGAACTGCGCCTGCTCTAGGAATACTAGAGTTTTCTTTCATCCACTGTGTAACTAGTCTGTATACTGACATTGCACTACGGCCAATCCTTCGAGAGATTTAACGATATGAAGCATCCATTTCAAACACGCCAACTCTCCTACCTTTGTCATAGCTAGACATTTGAGTGTAGAGAGTAGTCACTCTTCGCCTTGGCATACTTGGTCAGAAAGAACTTGTGCGCAAAAAAGTGTCATGTTAAACCACACTTTTCACTACTTATACGTTAAAAAACATAGCCAATTTGCATAATAAATAACCCCTTATTTCTCGTACTATTACATGTAAAACTTTGTTTTTAATCGTTTAATACTTTTCATATGGGGGGGGGGGATACTTGGGGGCAAGGTTCATCCATTTATAACAACTCTGGATGTTGCACTTTTAATTTCCGCTGGTTTAGCTACCATTTATTTTTCCAATACTCCTTTAAATGAAAACAAAACTAGTTTTAATCATTAAATAACGTGTAAAAATATTTGTTTGGTGATTTGTTTAGTGGAATTAGTGTTTAAAACGCCGTGTAATATAATTTTCATACATTAAATAATTCTGATAGGTGTTGGGTCAAATAAAACCGAAGCACGTGTGATTGTTTACAATGTACTAACGACGGTTAAGGGAATAAATCACTATCAGTGAAGTAAAAACCTATTACTATAGGGATTAGTGTTCGAAACGGCTTTGTTTGTCTGGTAACTAGTAAAAAAACGTATTGTGTGGAAATTATCCTACCTGAAATATCGATAATTTTCTCGGGCACGCTGTATTAAATTACTGTTGAATTTACGCTTTGAAATTGTATTTTCGACGGTTTAGGCCAGGTATGGGCAACCTTTGCTTAGCTGAGGGCGTAATTTCGGGACTTAATCAGGCCGCGGGCCGTAGGTAAGAAATCGCGGGCCGTAGGTAAGAAATAAGTAGGTAGTAGTGAATAAAAAGGCGATAAAAATGTACACATTTTTTTATTTATTAGAATTACAATAGCATAATCAAACATACAAAAAGCAAATTAACAAAAACAGATAGAAAAATGAAATGAAAATTAATGAGAGACTTGAGTTTGAAGCTTATTTGAAATTTCTGAATCTCTCGCGGGCCGGATTGAAGCTGGCGGAGGGCCGGATCCGGCCCGGGGGCCGGGGGTTGCCCATATATGGTTTAGGCTGTACAAATACCTCAAAATATAAGAAATCAAGTGAAATAAATCCAAAAGATTGCTGTTCGTTACTAACTAGAAAGTGGGGTTAGGCTAGGATAAATTTGCAATCGGAAAAAATTAGTGTGGAAATGGCTGCAGTGGTGGTTGAGAGACACATGTAAATCCTGAAATACCTAATATTGCGTATTACAAGTATTGGTTTAAATTACGTAGGAATGGCGTTTGGGAAAGTTGACAAACAGGTGTGACTAACAGAATTAACAGATTTCCTGAAAACTGAGGAAAGTGGACATTGTGATACCTCACTTGCTTAACAAAAACGGGTATTTATAGTTTAACATTACAGTAGAGTGCACGTTTAGTATTTAGTGGATTTGGAGTTCTGTAGCAGAACAAGCCTTGTAACGGCCCAGTACTGTAGTTCCTAGAGATTGAGATAACTATCGGATCTTAAAATAAATTGTGTATCTGTAGACTTGGGCAGCAGAGTAGGGAAATTGTTTAATAAATTGTCGATCAACTCATATATAACAGAGTTAGTGGTACTATTCCAGGTCAGTGGTATACTAGTGTAGTTACAGCTGTCAGGAATAAAGTAGGTGTTGTGGGAGAAGTCTGATTAAACTGCCCTAAATTAGAATCGCTCAATAATAATCTACCAACGGTATTACCATATTTCAATCTGTAATATAGTATTGTTCTTGCCACTTTAAAATTTGTTTGGGAGGTATTTGAGGTGTTTTGGAAAAATCATGTCTGGAAAGTGCGGCGCCTGTCGCAGAAACATGAGGAATGGCCTATGGATGCCTTGCCTGTGGATGCTCAGCCTATAGTGGCAGATAGAGATGGTGGATATGGAGAAGAGGGAGATAAGGATGGTTGGGAGCTGATAACAGATCATAGGGGAAAAACGATAAACAGGATGAAGAAGCCAGACACTACAGAAATTGTTGGGAAAAATAGGTTTGACCTGTTACCAGAGTCAGGAGGGAAGGAGCCGCATGTAGATGTAGGAGTAGGTAAGGTGCAGCAGGCTTTTAGGAATAGGGGCGTACAAGGAAAAAATAGAAAGAAAAGGGTTCTGCTGCTAGGTAGTAGCCACGGGAGAGATGTAGGCCCTCTTTTGCAGAATCGGCTGGATACACGTTTCCAGGTCACAAGTTTTTTTCAAACCTAATGCAACTGTAGGTCAGGTAATAGAGGACATGGGTTCACTTTGTAGGGGTTACACCAAGGTGGTTAGGGTAGTGATAGCAGGAGGTGAGGGGAATAGTATCGATGGAAATGTGAATTTTAGTATAGAGACTGACCTGAAGAAAGTGTTGAAGGAGGCACAGCACACTAGGGTGGAGCTCATGCAAGTTCTAAGTCGCCATGACCAGCCGCAATTGAACCACGCTGTGAGGCGGGTAAATGTGGAGACGGGGGTTGTGCCTGTGGAGACCATTGGTAGGAGGGAAAGGAAAGATTATGGGCTGCTGGTGAGGAGGTAAACATAGATAATCATAGGGATACTGAGTGTAGATCCATAGTTAGAAAAATCACTAATACTAAATAAATAGAAGTAGTTTTTGAAACATTAACAGAGAAGGGGGGGGGGGAGGCAGATCTGGGAAGACAAATGTTAGTGCTGTAAAAATCTCAAAGCCGGTGAATGATAAGAACTGTAGAAGTATAATGAACAAAGTAATGGCGTTTGCAAACCTAAGAGAGATACATGAACCTCAAGTAGTAATAGGGGTAGAGTCCTGGTTAAAAGTAGGAGTACTAGACAATGAAGTTTTTCCCGATGGTTACAGAGTATACTGCAGAGATAGGGGATCAACTGGGGGAGGAGTATTCATGCTGGTTAGCAAAGACACTACTACTGTTCACTGGTGTTTAGAGATCGTGACCATGAGTTACTTGGGGTAGACTTCTGGGGGAAAGAAAAAAGAAAAAGTAAGGGTGTTGGCTGCTTACCGTAGTGGTAAAATAAATGATGAAGATGAGACTCTTGGGGAGAAACTAAAATCATATTCAGAGTTCAGAAGTGAGCATAGAATGGTTATTATTGGTGAGGATTTGAACTTACCAGGTGTCAGCTGGGTAGGAACTAAGATTAATAATACAAAAGAACAGGATTTGCAAATACCTTAGTAAGGGAAGGAGCAAAAGGAAGGGGACCAAAAATGTTGGATAATTTCCTAATAAGGCCGGATGATAACCTAATCGGGTGTCAAGTAACTGAAGGAATAAGTGATCATAATGCAGTTGCGATGGATATAAGGGGATTCAGTAAACCAGTGGCCATAATTCACGGGGAAATAGATACAATTATAAAAAGGCACAAACCTTGGATATAAAAAGATATTTCAGGGTTAATTTATTAAATGGAAGAATGGCACAAGTACAGTGGAGGCAACGTGGGAAGAGTTCAAGAAAATAATAAAAAAAAGGGTGGAGGTATGTTTATTCCAAAACAGAGAATAAAGAGAAGTACAGAACCTTCATACTATACCAGGGAGGTGAGGAGGTTAAAGAGATTAGTGAGAACATAACAGAATTAAGAAACAGCAAGGATAAGGGAAGTCATGACACAACTAGCCAAAGAATTAATAACGTCAAAGAAACTAGCTAAGGATGAGTTTATGAAGAATATTATTGGTGCAGGGGGACCTCTGACTGATGCATCTAGAAATTTCTACAGCTATATCAGGAAACTGAGGGAAGAGAGGGTATTGAGACAATTATAGATAAGGATTTGAAAAAGGCAGAATTATTAAGTAACTGGTTCAGTGAGACCATTAGGAACAATAATTGGGGGGGGGGGTGTTTATATCTGGAAACGAGCCTATCCGTGCAGTTGGAGGTGAGCAGATTAGAAAAATTGAAATTAAATATCAAGATGTCATGAAGGAACTAAGGAATCTAAAAAAAAGGGGTAAAGGGTCCGGTGCAGATAATATTACTACAGATGTCTTAAAGATAGTAGGATGGGACATTGTACCTTACCTTAAAACGTTATTTAAGTCGAGTCTGGATACTTGTTGTTTACCAGAGGACTGGAAAAGTGCGATAGTAGTACTGGTCCATAAAGGAAGGGTGATAAACGGTTGAAAACTATAGGCCAATCAGCTTGACATCAGTGGTTGGTAAATTAATGGAGAGATTAATATTTAACCATATTAGATGTGTCTGTGAGGAAAGTAAGGGGGCATCCATAAATTACGTGAGGTGAAATAGGGGAGGGGGGGGTCCGGCGAAATCTCACCAGATCTCACCAGGGGGGAGGGGGGGGTCTACGGAAATCTCACGTGAGATTTTGCGAAAAATTTGGGGATAGTAGAGCCAAAAAAAAGGTCTACAATTTGCGCCAAAGTCGATTTTAGGAGGGTATTTCGTCAAAAAAGTTAGGGTGTGACCTAAAAAAAAAAAAGGTCTACGAAAGTTTCGAGGGCGATTTGTGGGGGGTGGGGTTCTCACGGACCAGATCTCACCATAGGGGGGGGGGGGGGGTCCGGCCAGATCTCACGAAATCTCACCAGGGGGGAGGGGGGGGGTCCAGAAATCCGGAAAAACACCTCACGTAATTTGTGGATGCCCCCTAAGTGGTTTTCAAGTCGGCAACATGGCCTTAGACAAGGATATTCAATTGAATCTCAGTAGGCTATATGCAAGATATTTCTGATGAAGTGGAAAGGGGAGGTCAAGTTGATTGTGTAGCTCTAGATCTTTCAAAGGCCATAGTGAGCCATAAAATGGTGCTAAATAAGGTAAAAATTATTGGAGTTGATAAAAATGTGATTTGCTGGCTAGAAGATTTCCTAAAAGGTAGAAAAGAAAAAGTTAGGGTAGGAAATACAGTATCAAAGGAAGTAGGAGTGAACATAGGAGTCTCAGAGGGTAGTGTATTGGGACAATTGTTATTCGTTATTCTAATGAATGATTGTGTTAATGGTTTACTGTCAGAATTTAGTTTGTTTGCAGATGAGAAAATGTTATATAAAAGGATTAAAATAATACAAGACGGTAAACAGCTACAGGGTGATCTAGATAGGATAACTAGCTGGGTGAGTAAACGTGGGATGAAGATAATGCAAAGAAGAGCCAGCTTATTAGGTACGCAGATAAAAGCTAAAGGTTGATTATGATTATAAGGTGGGGAAGGAGCAACTTATTGAAGACTCGAAATGTAAATACCTTGGCATAACATTTGATAGCAAACTTAACTGGGCAGGACACATTGGACAGGTAGTAAGGAAAGGTTTCAAAATCCTTCCCCTGTTCGGAAGAGTGATGAGGGGATGCACTAGAGAAGTAAGGGAATTGGGGTACAAAACTCTGGTCAGACCATTGCTGGAACATGGTGGTGTAGTTTGGGATCCACATTTTGGGTATCAAACATAGGAGTTGGAGGGGGTGCAGAGGAGGGCCACCAGATTTGTCTTTGGAAATTACTGCAGAACACAATCTGTAACTAATATGATAAAGGAGCTGGAGTGGGATTCATTGGAGAATAGGAGGGTGAAGAGAATCATGGGAGTGTACAAAGCCTGTACTGGTGATGAAGCATGGAAAGATATTGGTGGGAAAATTATAACTTATTGAACTTATTAACTTCAATAATTTTGTACTATTCATTATTGCAGGATAATTTTTGTGTGTTGTAATAAATCTACGCATTAATATGGGGGTGGCGTTTCCCTCCCAATTACTATTTTAATTGTTTATATTGAGAGAAGTTAAATACACCACGTTCATGGCCCAATAAATGTTAACTGGTTAGTAAATCCATTTTAATATCCTGAAACTGTCGGGTTAAGACATTCTTAGATGGATAAATGGTTGTAAATAAAATATTCACCCTACACATTAAACAATTAATAACTGAAATTATCAATTTAACCTTTTACCGAATGATGAATGGTGATAAAACCAATCAACCCACGTCATTTATAGTGGGTATTATATAGCTATATCGCGAAAGATCTTTCAGAATGCATCGATTTCCTGTAACGAAATAGGCCTATATAGAATTTATTCTTTCATATATTTCATTGATATAGTTTTGAAAAAGTAATTATTACTTAATTCCGTAAACCATTTTCACCAAAGTTTTTTTATTGGACGATAGTCCTCTACCTTTCCCCATCGACTCGTAGTAGGCCAAGAATTTTATCATTCATTGTGTCTTGTATAAAAAGTCTAGGGTAGTATTTTACAGCCTGTGAGGCGAGTGGCGGTCGCAAGCCAGTTACAAGTAAAAATCACACTGCAATAAAAATACAGTGAGAAGGCTGTGCCCGTTTATTTTTTTTTATTAAATTGTCGAATCGTGGTTGTATCTTTGAGACCCAATTAGCCAAATCATTTTCTAATTGGAGCAAATTACGCAGTGATGTTTATTATTCATGAACGTAAAACCATATCACAGGTAACTGTCGTCGTAAAGTCTATTTTCTTCGGTTTTAATTTGCTGCTGCCACTGCCACTAGTAACAGACGTGGTGTGCTGCGCAGGTCTTTTGAGAAACGTCTCCATTTATAGTGCTGGCCAGAACAATTGGCGGGTCTCCTAGAATGCGCCGTTGCCAAACCACGCGCGTAACAGTTGTATTCACCTTTTTACTTGAAGTAATAGTTTATACTGTATTTTAAATAATTTATAATCGAAATTTTGTGATAAAATATTGATTTATGTCATTTCGTTAAGAAAGTTATGTTCGTGTAAATGCATTTGATATAACTGAAGAATACTTTCTCGAGAAATTAAGAAAACGTATTGAATTACTCTTCTTTATTTTATTTGTGGCTAAGCACGTATTAAATTTTATTTACAACTAAAATCAAAATTATACTTTGTTATCCTCTGCACTGAAAAACTTGCAAAATTGACGACAAAATTATATATATATATAGACTATAGAATTAAAATTGCTGTATACCAAAAATTTATATGTAGAAAAGAAGTATGGCCACTGCAGTTCTTTTTATAAAAATCAACCATAATAAAAGTAAGCAAAAATGTTATATTGTCATCATGAATATTATTAGAAAGCCAAATGTTTTTAAGCAAAATTAATAATATCCAACAGTAATATCGTAACTTACTACCAACAATAAAACAAGTTAAATATGAGTTTGGGGTTTTAAATAACATTAACACAGCAAATGTTTATAGTATCTTAAACTGTTAAGTACAAGCTATTAAAGTTGCTCAGTAATTGATAAGTTTATTGCGTAATATGTTAAATGTTCTTTAATACCTTACTTGTCATTATTCATCTCCATCAACGCCTTCTTCTTCATCATCATCATCTTCCACTTCTTCGCTGCTCTCGTTCTCTGTCGTTGAATCTTCGTTGAGGTTGATTATAAGAGGCTCGATTACATTATCTCGGACCACTTCCTTTTCGAAATCTTCTGTTTGCAGTTTTTCGGTATGGTAAACACATTTCTGCCACTGTTCGACGGTGACGTTTTCCAAGGCTTTATGCAACAAACGTTCGACATCGGCGATTTTGAAAGTGTTGTTTTTCTCCGCCACTTCTCTTTTGACTTGGGCCCAAATGAGCTCTATCGGATTGTACTGGCAATGATAAGGGGGTAATCGGACTACTTCATGTCCTCTTTCGTTTGCAAGTACATCCAACTCATACACCGGTTCTTCTTTATTCATGCGAACCTTCTCCAGCATCTCAGCTCTAGTCTCCGTAGGCAAAAACGAAATTTTCTTTTCTGTTAGCCAAGCAGCTATATCAGCTTTCGGCGATTTGGTTGTTGGAGCTCGGTTTATCACTGCCGAATGATATTTGGCGTTGTCCATGACGATGATAGAACCTTCCTCCAAAAAATTCAAAAATCTGTTGAGAAACCAATCTTTAAACGTCGTTGTATTCATTTCTGAGTGATAATCTTCAGATTTGTTGGTTTTGCTGCATCTGTAGACCAACTTACTTTCCTGGAGAAAGCCTGTCTTTGCTGAACCCGCATGCAAAACAATTAGCCTTGCCCCTTTTCCGACAGGTACCTTTAAGCCCCCACTTTGATTTGAATTCTGCCAGATATTTTTTAAAGAATGGTTCTGAGTTACCCAAGTTTCATCTAAATAAAAAATGGGTCGCGTGTCACCTGAGCTACGAAGGGAGCTCATTTTCCTCAAAAATTTGACTCTTGAGGACACTAAGTCGTTTCGCTCAAGCAAAAATCGCCTACCATCATTCTGACGCCTGTATTTAAACCCTATATTGTTCAATATGCGTCTTACAGATCGTGCAGATCCTGTAAAATTTATCTTCTCTTTTAATATTTTTCTTAATTTTTCTGAGGTAGGGTACTCACCACGGTCGTAAAATTCGTGTACTGTTCTCCTGACAATGTCCCTGTCAAAGTCGTTAAGCTTTGTTATAGTGCTGTATTGTTTCACATTTTTCTTTGGAGAAACAAACGTAGGCGATTTTCCCTCACGACACACTCGCTGGACAGTTCTCAAACTGACACCACAAGCTTCAGCGCAAATAGCCTGTACATTCCCTAAATTTCTTCGCAATATGGTTGTTTTTTGCGGTAACAAATCACTACAGTTTTTTATTTCATTAACATCAAGTACGTCCATATTTTTCAAGTCTTTTCTTACCAGCGTGCATGTAGAAGACAAAATTTCACCATCATTGTCCACAAGGAGTTTGAAATATTTATATACACTGTGAATGATAGATTTACTCTGCCGGCGAAACTCTGTTGTCTTCTTCAGCCGCGGTGGTTCTGCTGTCGATGACGTGCGTCTTGTTGGAGTCGTTAGTCCGGAAACACCTGGAGTAGGAGAATAAGTCTCTTCCTGAGTATCCATTTTTAGTAACACGATTCTCTTGCTAAATTACCGTTATTACAATTTACTGCACTTTTTGTTCGGTAAAATTAGGACACTAAATTACTGTAATTAATAAATAACTAAAACGAATTATTTAAATCGCAAAACGCTAAAATCAAAATATTCTCTCTCGAGCAAGCTCACCCTCACACTGACACACTTTCTAACTCCGATTCACAGGTTCACACATTTTTTGTGTGTTGAAAGGGAGGTGGAAGGTTTGGGGTGGGCTGCCGCTTGGACTAGGCAACACAGGCCGCACAGCGTTGCAATTTTCAGGTGATAGAAAGAGAGCGCATCGCGAGTTTGTCCCCAAGTACGGCAACAGCGCGTTAACACTGACCCGCCAATTCTTCTGTCCACAGCTATAATCGTCGCTGACCGTACTCGCTGGCGTACTCGGACAACTGACTGCAGCGACTAAACCAAACTCTTTGTCATGCGGCCGCTGATCCCACCTTCTCGCCTCCCGCGGCGCCACCGCGCAAAGAATCTACATCTACATATACACTCTGCAATTCACAAAATTGTGAGTGGCAGAGGGAGCTCAGCACCAAAGCTAATCTCTTTGTTGTGCATTCCAATCCCTTATGGTACGAGAAAAAAAAAATTCATATAAGAATTGCGGAACTTTATTTCTCTAATCTTATCTTTCCTGTCATTCCGGCTCAAATAGGTTGGTGGACGAAGTATTTCACTACACTCGTGAGCGAAAGTGGGAGTACACATGTTTACCAATAAGTTCAAACGAAACGTGCGTCGTCTATCTACCAGACTCCCAGCCTAGTCTACTAATCAGTTCTGTGATTCATAAGGACTGTAGCAAGCGGTCACGAATCGAGCGGCTCTTCTCTGTACTTTCACTATACTTTCGATCAACCCCAGACGAAACGGATCCCAAATGGCACAACAATAATCCAAATGTGGACGCACAAGAGATTTGTACGCTATCTCCTTTGTTTGTTCATTGCAATTTTTCAAGATTTGACCTATGAATCGCAGCCTAGAATTTGCTCTACCTACTAACGAATTAATGTGTATGTCCCATTTCATGTTCCTTTGTACTGTTATTCCCAAATATTTCATGGAATCAACCATATCAATAACTAAATTGTTTAACTCGTATTTCTGAACAATTGGATTCTTTTTGTTAGTTATGCTCATTGTCTTGCACTTTTTACAATTTAGCGTAAGTTGCCACTCAGCGCACCATGCCAAAATAATATCCAGATCACGCTGAATTTCTAAGCAATCAGCCAAATTCCTTACTTCCCTATAAATAACCGCATCATCAGCAAACAATCTAAATAGGCTTTTCACTTTGTCTCCGAGATCGTTTATAAAAATTAAGAAAAGAAGTGGTCCTATTACACTTCCTTGAGGTACCCCGATGTAACATCTAGATTAGAAGAACTTTCTCTTTCAACGACGACATACCGTGACCGACCAATTAGAAAATCCTTGATCCATTCACAAAACTGATCCTATATACCGTTCACTCGAAGCTTCGCTAAAAGGCGGTTGTGTGGCACAGTCAAAGGCTTTCTGAAAATCTAAAAAAATTGCATCTACTTGTGAACCTGCATCAATAACTTTCATTACGTCGTGTGTAAATAGGGCCAGCTGTGTTTCACATGATCTTTTCTTCCGAAATCCGTGTTGATTTGTTGTAAGCAAATTATTATCGTCTAGAAATTTCATAAAGTTCGAGCGTATAATATGCTCCATAACTCTACTACAAACAGATGTTATAGATATGGGACGATAGTTTCGAGGATCACTTCGATCACCTTTCTTGAAAATCTGAGTTACTTGCGCGATTTTCCAGTCTGAAGGTACTTTTCGCTCTTCTAAAGATTTACTGAATATATCAGACAGAAATATCTTTGAAGGCCTCGCGCATTACATTCTTAATACGTCCTCTTAATTCAGCTAAGGTTTCTAAATCGCTGCGACACCCCTTTCTTCTTGAGCGTGCGTGTATCCTCCTTTGTTTTTTTGAGAAATCTTTTTACTTCGCATGTGTACCACGGTGGATCATTCTCCCCATTTATTGTCCGCTTCGGTATATGTATATCCATACCTTCCCTGACTATTCGTATAAATCAGTGCCACATCTCTTCAACGGTGTCCTTTGTTGACTTGAAGTTATGGTAATTATTCCTCAGGTAGATTCTAAAACACTCCTTAGAGGCCTTACTGAATTTGTATACAATCCGCCCTTTTCTCCTTTTTCGCTTGGTCATTAGTCTGATAGTTGCAATTACCGCTTTGTGATCGCTTATACCTGTGGTCGTTGAATGTATCACTGCCCACAGAGTGCTCGCGACTGCATTGCTCTCGATCAGAAGGTATAGTCTGAATACAAAGAAAATTAAATACGTCGTTTTTTAAATCACTGACATAGATTTATTACGGACGTGGGGATCGCCAAAAAAAATTTTACTTGTAAAGGAGTCGCTTATTTGAAGAGGTTGAAAAACACTGGTCTAGGAAATTGGTAGTTACCGGTGGCTAACCGAAGCGAATGTAAAAGACGTTCCCTTGAAGATAACTGTAGCTTGTTAAAAAGAAGTAATGCACCCTTAATCGCTTTTTTTTTCGATAATCTTATTTTGCTGTCTTCAACCAAAGGCAGAAAATGAATGACAGCAGTTGTGAAAGATGTAATTTTATAGGTAGCAAACTGCGAGTAAGGGCGCTGGGAAACTATTGCGTCTTGTTGGCTGCGCAGTGCTTTGTTTTTTAATCCCTGCGACAGCCGCTGACGTCACCAGCTGAAGAGTGGCGGCAGCGCGTCACTTGTCGCTATTGATCGCGCGCCGGTGCCGAATAGCCGCGGCATAAACAAATCGATACGGCGCCCAACGGTAACTACGAGGTGGTTTTCAGCAACCCAATTTCGAGATTTGTGTTTCTATTTTATCCAATTAAATTTAAAATTTCTGTGTTGTGCAGTCGGCATGGCCTTTCTTTACCTCAGTCGATGGAGCCTTTAAAAACTGAACTGATTATTTTGCTTTGAATCTGAAGCTTCCAAATTGTTATACTGATCTCTTAGCTCTTGGAGTATTTTTATATTGGTCATTTTCAATCTAACAATTTTTACTTATCATTATTTGTAGATGATTTTGAGCGTTCTGTTTCAGCGTCCTTCTGGATATTTCGTAAGCATATAATTAAGCCAAAATGGAAGAGAATGCATTTTATGGTTAGGTTTCAGTCAATAGGACCGTGTGTCGTGGAACATTCATTATCTCTACTTTCCTGCTTTTGCTTTTAGGAGTAGATGGTAAAGTAGTCCTTGTAGTGTCCTGACATTAATCAGCAGATCGCTATAGTTTCAAATGGCTCGCTTGTGTGACAGTCAGAATGTATTTTGTGACCTGGGGCGATCATTTTCGGCACTTTTCATTATTTTTTTTTGTGGTCTTTAAATTCAGCTAAAAAATGCAGTGTTTTGCTTCCGCGTAAGTAAAATTGCGTAATTCTTTCATCATTTGTACCGAGCGTGGTGGTGTAACGAATAGCGTTCTGGCCTCGCATTCGGGAGGACGGCGGTTCGAATCCCCGTCCGGGCATCCAGATTTGGGTTTTCCATGGTTTCCCAAATCACTCCAGGCAAATGCCGGGATGCTTCCTTAAAAAGCCCATGACCGAATTCCTTCCGATTCCTTGCCCCCATCCTTTCCCGTCTCTAAAGACCTCGCTGTTGAGAGACGTAAAGCAGTTTAAAAAAATTCGTCATTTGTGTGTGTAGTTCTTGAACGACTCCTTACTTAACAATTCTTAACTATACAGGTTGTTCACAACACTAGTAAACGTTGTTATAAATTAATAATAATAAAAGAAAATTCACGCTTACCGATTATTGCTTTCAAATATGGCTTTGTTCTAAGAATTATTTCACTTTTCACACTTTATTTCGTTATTTTTTCCTCGTAGAATTTAAGGGACAAGATTGTAATCAGGTTACATGAGTAGTTTTAAGGATACATTTTAGTCACCACATTATTTACACAATTAATAATTTATCAGATTATCGTGAACATTATTACGCAATAACTCCTCTTAGATTAATATGGCGACGATATCGGCTTTAAGTTGGTGTGCTTCAATGCAGATAAGAAAATCGTCCTAAAGATTTCCTCTTTTTTTTTTAATAAAGACTGCGAACTTCGAACAGGAAAGATGAATACATCTCAAGGTTCGTTCCCACGGCGCGTGCTAGGCAGGACGCGCCTTTCATCTTCTACCGCCTGGCGGTGGATCGAGGCGCGCCGTCCATGCAGCATATGCGGCAAAGATGACAGGCGTTTCCCTAGCACGCGCCGTGGGAACGAGGCCTCAGATCGCTGTCGCGGACTTAAAGTGAACACATCTTACGTCCTATGATTAGCCTTAGTGTGGGATGAGAATTTAGAAGTCCGTTGTTTTGAGTTGTTACTGTTAAGCCCATCTTGACTTTGGTAACTTGGCGTGGCGTTTGCTTTCGATGTGATAGGATCTTTACTGGCAGTAGTCGTCTTGCTACGTCGGCATACACGCTGCTTTCTCAAGCGACGCAGTGCGGTAACGACTAACGAGGCATTATCTCGTACGGGAAGCTACGAGAAATTCGCTTGTGATGCAACTACCGTTGCCGCTCTTGTTCTTTGTATGCAAAATTTGGGGTGTTTGTAAATAGGAAGTAGAATTCTATGTTTTTAATAGTGCTCTGCATCAATTGTGACTACTCGAATATTTATAAAGTGGCATTAATTTCTGAATTTATATTTAAGAAGTAATATTTAAATGAATAAAAATCCACGAATTTGTAATGAGATATAAACATATTTATTTATCTATCAACAAGACATGTAATGAATGTATAAAAAATGAAATGCTCAAGATGTCATACTTAATCAAAACTAACAATTTCACGAACAAGAGATTAGCAATTCACAAATGACTCGACTCGGCGGAGAACATGGAGTTTCGCTCTGTGTGTGGTGGTGCACATTAAGGATTCAAATCCACCGTCGTGGGAATTCAGTTAATAGTACAGTGCGATGATAGAGGAACGTACAGCGTCGTGGTTCCTGGTGCAATGGGTCAGCTCCATTGCGTGGATATGCTGAAGCTTCTGTCCTGCGACAGGTCACGCAGCGAAGGCAACCCGTTACCCCCACCAGCCCCTATCCAGGAATTCCAGGTATTCGCATTCGTGTTGAAGTTTACATGAGAAACTTCACACTTGTGATTTGTGTGAGCCACATTAGTTAAGTCTGTTTGCTCGTTTTCGCCTGTTATGATTGAAATTCGCGGCAAAATAAAAGTGTAACCTTACTGCTTGTGAGAACGAACAAACATTGCGTTGTACCGTTCGCGACCACAGGTGAAATCATGTTGTCATAAGAACCTTGCAGTCCGTGCAGTCCGATGCTGTGGTCCATAGGGCAGCGTGTTCGAATCTCGCGATTGTGCAAGCGAGCTCAGAATTGTGGGGTACTCCAGCGACAGTCTTATCTTTATTACTAAACAATAGTGAAATATGCAAGCAAATATGACCTAAAAATAGCAACCAAAAATTTAAATTTACCATACATCAAACCATGCTCAATTACTCACATTTATTTTATCTAGTAGTGTCGCTTTCATGTAGACAGCATAATTTGTTTTCGTGGACTGATTGCACCATTGAGAAATTAAATTCTAAATAATTTTATTGAATTTACAGAAAAGAATTCTTTCGTCTGCACTAAAAAAAATACTCCTCTCCCAATTCCTCTACTTAAAATGTCTTCGGCATGGCGGTAAGCACTGATCCAATGCAGGTTTAGCTATGAGAAGTATTGGCGACACAGAGACACAGGCGTGCTACTGCTGCATTATCGAGATTAAAAGACGGGCGGAACATGAACGTTTAGAGGGTGACAATAATGTATAACTTCAACTCTTGACTGATGAATTCCGACCAGTTCAGTGGCAGTTTTGTTTTTTACTCCAATGTACAATAGGAGTACAGTATCTTAATTTCTTCTCATTCCCGGTACTATTACAAAATTATCATGTTTATCCTCAAATTATGACCATAAATATTATCTTAATACTACCAAAACTAGGAAAATGGTCCGAATATGCGTTTATATGATATATAAAATACATTTAAATACAATCAGAAACTTTTGATTAGTGCTTAATTCAGCATTACAGCTCAAAAAGAAGGGAGGGAAAAATACTATTTGTCATAAAGATCTGAACCTTACCCATTACCTAGATTATTTCCTCGCATTCACTCAATATTCGTGGAAATAGTATTGTCTCGTCGCCCGCTCCACCAGCAAGGCACAGACTTCTTTGCGGCAGGTGTCTGGTGATCCCTTCTCCTTCGAAGCTGAGAGCCCGCCTTTTGGTCTACCCCGTGTGCCGTATGCCCCTGTCGCTTAATGTTGTTAGATGTAGCAGTCTGGTGGCTCAGTGGCTGAGGCGTCCGACTCGAGATCGAAAGGTCCTCGGTTCGAAACCCGGCCTTCATCTCTGGTACAGCTTGCTATGTAATGTGAAGTACGCCAGAACGGTTCCGCCGTTCGGATTCCACGTTAAACTGTAAGTCCCCTGTAACCGGTATGATTACCAGATTAGGTTAAGGCTACTAAGACAGGGACGGAATGCGCATCCAATAGAAACTCTGTCACCAGGTCATTACGACCACACGCAATTATTATTGTTAGATGTAAAGTTTTGGATGTAGAGAGACATGTGCAATACATGACCTTACAAAAATTGAACGGATTACTAGAACCCATGATAGCGCGCATGTGACAGCGTAGGCCAGACTGGCTGGCTTTGATGCAATGTGTGCCAAATTGCGCACATTGAGGTGATGCCTCGATATGACAGCTGAGTTAATCGTCTCCTGAACAATGATATGCCTCTCGCGTACCACAGCAAAGCTGAAGTCGGGACCGTTAAAACGTCCCACAGCATTAAAGTAGGCAGAAGCGCTCTCGATAGACTAAAACCCATCTCCACTCGCCATATAAGGGTGCGTTTATGTTGGAGCTGCGATAAACGATGAGAGCGACGATAAACGCAGCGACAAGAACGGCGCTCAATTTCTTTCTTCGTGCAGTGTTTATATTGGAGCTTCGATAATAGCGTAGAATCGTGTTTTATATTGCGCGCAATTGTCAACCGGCCAGACATGTAGAAGAAATCTAGCTTATTTCTTTCGTATAAGAGTTGTACTGCAACAGGTTTAGAAGTTGTAAGAGAAATAATTATGAAAAATACTTCAACTACTTCATATGACGATTCCAGAGGAACAGGATTTCGTAAAAAAAAAATAGCCGAAGATTGTTACAATATTTCTAATTTTCCGAATTGCGTGGGCGCTGTCGACGGAAAACACTTCAGAGTTACTTGTTCTGCACACTCTGGCTTCATGTTCCACAATTACAAGATTTTTTCCTATTGTCAATGCTAATTATAAATTTATAAACATTGAAGCTGGAGGTTATGATAAACAGAGTGACGGTGGAATAGTTAGATCTGCAGTTCTGTATGTATCTTTAATAGATGGAAGACAGAATATTCCAAATCGTTCTGCCAAATTCTGAAATCACTGAACCTCGTGTTTTTTATAGGTGACGAGGCTTATCCATTTTTAAATAATTTATTAGATCCTTATGGACAATATTTAGATGCAGGTAGATGATTCCTCAATGCTAGGTTATCGTGAACATGACGAACCGTCAAATGTGCCTTATTTATTCTAAATGGAGAATTTTAGTCACAACAATAGATACTTCTATAGTCGTAACTGACAATATTAAGAAGAGCATTTGTTTGCTCCATAATATTATTGGCTGAAAAGGTATTGAATTTCGAAGAAACTAACACTTAAATTCCTAAGAATTTGACACCAATATTTGAAGGCCAAACCAATCTGCAAAAAATACCGGCATCTTATATAAAATCTACTTTTGTTACAATTCAAAATAAATTAATACGAATTTCTATATATTATGCATTTAATTTGATATTTATAATTAAAATTAATTTTAATAGAAATATATTTTTTCAGTAAATTATGTATAATTTCTTTTTGGCTGTATTAATATTTTATTTTTTTACTTTAATCTTCAGTTTGTAGTGTTCACACATTAAAATGAGTTTAAATTACGGAAATCGCACTAATTAAAAACTTTTAGAATTGTTTGTTTTATTATGTTTAGTGGCCATTTCATCCTACTATTTGTCTAGAACGAATCTGTTATGGTGATTTTTGTATTTACTGTACCACAAAAGGGACCTACTAAAAACTTCACCGGTCAAACTGTCGCAGCCACCCTCGATAATCTTATATATATATATAAAATAGACGGGTTTTTTCCTATATTTCACTATTCAGCCACCACTACCTAGCACAGATCACTGATGTTTGTGGGTGGAAGTAGCATGGAGTTTCCTGTCGTACACAACGTTGGCCGAATGCCGATAGCTGTGGGGATGTGGGAGATATAATGATTAAAGTTGGTCAGTGCAGGGCGTTTTCATATTTCGACCAAAAATTCGTATCTCCGTATACTTCTCTTTCCTGCCACAACTACATAACATAGACTTTTGGTGTTTCTGTGTGGTAGTAGAATCGTCTCTCCTGTCGTGCACTATGGTTGTTAGATGTCGGTAGCTATGGGGATGTGGGAGATATGGGGGTTGAAAGTGGTCGACCTGTGGCAATTTCGACTTCTGCCAAAGACAAAAGTGTCATGGTGTATCACTTTTCAGTGAAAACTATAGATCACAGATAACTGGCGTTTGTGTGTAGTAGTAGCACAGAGTCACCTTTCGATCACAACAGCGGCCGAATTTCAGAAACTGTGGTTGTGTGGTAGATATGGTGGTTGTAAGTGGCCAACCAAGGATATTTTCGTATTTCGACTAAAGGCAAGTGTCTCCGCAGATTTCACTTTTCTGCCACGACTACATAGCATAGAGCATTGGTGTTTATGTGTGGTAGTAGAATCGTTTCTGTTGTCGTGCACTATGGTTGTTAGATGTCTGCAGCTATGGGGGTGTGGAAGATATGGGGGATGAAAATGGTCGACCTGCGGCAATTTCATATTTCTGCCAAAGACGCATGTGTCACGGTGTATCACTTTTAAGTGAAAACTATCAATCGCAGATCACTGGCGTTTGTGTGTGGTAGTAACAGAGAGTCTCCCATCGATCACAACGTTGGCCAAAATTCGGTAACTGTGGGAGTGTGTGAGATATGGTGTTTGAAATTGGTCGATCATGAATATTTTCGTGTTTCATCCAAAGACTTGTGTGTATCCGTAAATTTTACCTTGCTGCCGGAACTACATAGCGCAGAAGACTGGTACTTGTGTGTGGTAATAGTATCGAGTCTCCCATCGTGCACTAGGGTGGTTAGATGTCAATAGCTGTCAATATGAATTCTTTACAATCACGAACGAAGTCGTGGGTACCAGCTAGTAGCGAAGAAAATGCTCGCAGCGATTATCGTCGCTCTCATCGCTGCTCTGCTGCTATGCGTTGCTCTGCGCGCTGCTCCAGTATAAACACCTCCATTGTTAACAATGTTTCACTTTTCTTCGCTTCGCTAGTATCGTCGCTCTCATCGTTTATCCAACATAAACGCGAAATAATTATGAAAAATACTTCAACCACTTCACATGACAATTCCAGATGAACAGGATTTCGTAAAAAAAAAAAAAAAAAAAAAAAAAAAAAAAATTATTACAATATTTCTAATTTTCCTAATATCATGGGCGCTATCGACGGAAAACACGCCAGAGTTACTTGTCCTGCCTACTCTGGCTTCATGTTTCAGAATAACAACAATTTTTTTTCTATTGTTCTGCAAGGATTGGTCAATGCTAATTATAAATGTATAAACACTGAAGCTGGAGGTTATGCTAAACAGATAGATCTGCTGCTCTGTATGTCTCTTTAATAGATGGAAGATTGAATATTCCAAATCCCTCTGCCAAATTCTAAAATCACTGAACCTCGTGCTTTTATAGATTACGAAGTTATCGATTTTGAAACAATTTATTAGATCCTTATGGACAATATTTAGATGCTGGCAGATGATACTTCAATGCTAGATTATCAAGAACATGAAGATCCGTCAAATGTGTCTTTGGCATAATTTATTCTAAATCGAGAATTTTGCCACAACAATAGAAACTTGTGTAGTCGTACCGTAGCTGACAATATTAATAAGACTATTTGTTTGCTACATAATGTTATTATTGACAGAGAAGGTATTGTCCATCAAAGAAACTAACACTTCAAATCCTTAGAAGGCCAAACAAAGCTGCAGAAAATACCGGCATCTTATAAAAAATCTACTTTTGTTACAATTCGAAATAAATTAATACGAATTTCTACATAGTGTGCATTTAATTTGATATTTATAATTTAAATTACTTTTAGTAGAAAAACTTTTTTCAGTAAATTATGAACCATTTCTCTTTGGCTGTATTAATATTTTATTTTTATGTTAATCTTCAGTTTATAGTGTACACACATTAAAATGAATTTAATTTTCGGAAATTGTAGTAATTAAAAACGTTTATAGAATTGTGTGTTGTATTATATTTAGTGGTCATTTCATCCTACAATTTGTCTAGAACGAATCTGTTATGATGATTTTTGTATTTACAGTGCCAAAAAAAGGACCTAATAAAAATTTCACCACGTAAACGGTCGACAGCCATCCCCGATAATAGCGAAGAAAATGCTCGCAGCGATTAGCGCCGCTCTCATCGCTGCTCTGCTCCTATGCGTTGCTCTGCGCGCTGCTCCAGTATAAACACCTCCATTGTTAACAATGTTTCAATTTTCTTCGCTTCGCTAGTATCGTCGCTCTCATCGTTTATCGCAGCTCCAACATAAACGCACCCTAACGCAACGCGACAGCCAGCTTGAGGGATGATGCGATAGTTTATCTTAAAAGTTTTTGGGGGACCAAACGAGTGAAGTTCGGAAACCTGTGCTGTTCACTAATGTCTATATCCCTTCGTGAATAGCTCATGCCTCCACCAACGTAGTATTTTTTTTTTTTTAAATTTTCGCTTTCAGTAATGAAATCTCCACAAGCAACAATTGCAATTACTCTAGTCATCGCGTTAATGACTCCAGACACGCATTTTGGAGTCTATCAAACGTCTCGCTACTGTGTCTGCAGAAACCATTCATGAGCCGTCTACAGACAGTCGAGGGACTGTCTCCTAGTGTGGACTAGGCCCCTACAGAGTTGAGACTAAGTAGATTTACACTTCTCTCACAGTTTATTGTAATTTGATAAGGTTTACAGCAGCTTTTGTCGACTGAATGTATACTTGCATTTAAGTATTGAAACATACGAATCTACGCTGAAAACTGTTAACCTCCTATCCGACATAAACATGCTGTCTGTGGGGAAGAACTTAACAGATTGCAGCTTCCGTATCTCTGTAAAGAACGATCCTTTCGCGTCAGTATTCACAAAATTGTGAAGGCGAACGGTATAGGGAATAGATAAGATCTTAGGATGGAAGTCGCTCGAAAATGGCAGTGTTCATTATTTGTAGAATAAACGTTTCAGAGAACTCCTACTGTCCGTGTGAAGCAGTTGTATGGTTGATCGTCCTCGAGCTGGACCAGCGGTTTAAGCCTTGGATACACTATGGGACAAATGGAGCGGCATGCCGCGGCATGTCTTTAGGACCACTCCAGGGAACATTTAGCAGACTCACTAGTCAGTTGTAGAAATGTTGCTCGAGGAGGTTGCGTAGATTAGTGCTGTAGTTCAGCGAAACTTAAAAGAAAGAGAAGATGGTGTATGCGGAGTTACGTACTACGAGACAACGAGAAAGCAGAGTTAATATAATGAGTGACCATTCGTCTGACGGATCATTTGGAAATTTTACTCGAATCTCAACATCTGAATTTGAAACTTTGTTACAAATGATTGGACCCGCCATTTCCAAACAATATACAATATTACGGTACGCTGTTGGTTCTCATATCACACTTGGAATTACATAGAAATACCTGTCTACTGGAGACTCCTATGCTCCCTTATCGTACATTTTAAGAGTGTCAAGTCAACTGATCGATAGAATAGTACCAGAAGTATGTAAGAAACTGATAAATGTATTGAAAATTTTTGTAATGGTGAGTGAATAAAAATATATTTAATTTTTATAAATAAATGTTTTAATTTATTTAATATCAATAGGAATGAAGAACTTAAGAATGCAATTTAAAATTATTGTATGTTCGACGGGACCATGTCTGAAACTATTTGTCCAAAGTGCTCATCGAAATTCTCTGGACCTATATTACTAGATAAGTTACTATATCCCTGATTGATATCGCACTCATACGCAAACCATGCACTACAATCCACATCATCTCGTTCTGTAGTTTTCGCAGATGCTAACTTCTTTTCACGATTGAATTTGTGAGGAGAGGGTATGCAATTTGGCCTCCATTTCTTTTCTTGCTAAAATTTGATCGTTGGTAAAATCCTCCCACGCGTATTTTTCTCTTTATTTTTATAATCACGGTTGGAAGTGTCCCACAACCCATAGACCCTGCCTGGGTACCGCTGCGGGAAGTTACATTTTGACTGTTTTAATGCAGCGTTTTCGACGCTCATATTTTTTGTGAGATTGGATTGCAGATACGCCTTATTGTTGAAAGTTATCTACAAATGAAGTCAGGTTTAATCTTCCTTCCTCTTGCTATTCCTTACAAAAAGTTTTTAAAAGGTTATGGATAAAAGATGATAGTGCATATACAGTACTAGTGATAGTCAGACGTTAAATTCTAGGCACTTTGCACTATGTGCGAAACGAGGGACGTTATCTTCTACATGCTACTTTAGATAAACATGTATTAGCTTAAATGTTAAAGAGTAACTGAAATAAAAAAAAAAATAAAAAAAATTGGAATTTAGCTTGTTTTGAAAATTACAAAACTGCTGAATAAAACACTTTTTTTGTATTAAAACTTTGATGGACACTGCAGGTATACTGTGATAGTGATTGCTAGCATGTTCGCAGTTGGTACGGTGTTGTATAATAGTTTATATTATAACGAAAGTAGTAGATTGTAACTGCTGCAGAAGAATCTGGACAGGATATCAAGTTGGTCAGGTCAATACGGAATGAAAATAAATAGTCTGATTATTATGTACACAGAAAAATTAAGCTTTTTTATGTTTGTATGTGTCGAAGGTTGAAAGTATAAATATCTTGGCGTAAAATAAAGCATAACTCGCCTGGTTTGGATGTTGGTTGACGGCGTTTTCCGGTGTCTTGCCGTGAATAGTCGTAGTTTTCCCTAGCATCGACTGCTTGCAGTTCTGCTCAATCGAGCCAGCCTTGACATAAATGCCGCTGCAGTTGCCGGCGGCTTTCCCCAGTGTTGCACATTCACTTGGCTCTCCAGCACGGAGTCACTGCCGCTCTCTGTCGTCGATATTGGAAGTATGCAGCTGGAAATTGTGGGCTAGCTACTTCAACAACCACAGAATAAGTTACCATAGAAACTGCTAAGAGGAAAATTTCGAAGGTGAGGATTCTGTGTTTAAATAACTTCAACATCCCAAAGAAAAACTGAACACATCCAATTAAAATTGCTTACCGTTCTCCGTTATGAGCATTTACGTCAATAGTAATAATAACAACTTTAAGAATTTCCTGAAAAACTAATGGCATTGCTTCATGAAATAGATGTGACAGTTACTTACCAAGTCCGACGATTGTGAACTTGAAGTATGCACGATTGCAATGGAACTAGTGTGAAAAATCGAATCGAAGGCGAAATATCGTCAACATGGGCTGAGCAACATGGAGGATGGGTGAAATAAATTTCTGGTAAATTTTATTTCCCCAGCAATGCACTCTTCAAAACGGGATGACATTCAAAGAATTATCTATCTTATTAAAAAATTTAGTTGTAGGAATACTATTCTGACGATGTGAAATAAGTATTAACAAAGTTGAATTCCGCATCCCATTCTTCAGAGGTTTACAGTTATCAGTGTTCCAACTAGTTACTTTCTGTTGTCGATTTTATACTGTTAGGAGTATGAATCGAATTCGTTCGTTTCCGCTAATACTTGAATGTACTTGGATGAAAAGGTTGTCCTCACGCAGTAGAATATCGCCAGCACTCCTAAAATGGAACTGTGTTGACCTTAGAAATACAGACCGACATGTATAACATCCAATAGCAAGTAGGATCGTATGGATCTTTAAAATCAGCATGGGCTTTAGGAAGAAGCGCGCGTATTAATCTCACGAAGTTGTGAACGGACGGATCATTCACTACTCGATATTGAGTTTTCAGGAAATATTAAACCAAGGTAAGTAGGTAAGAGTTAAATAATCTTTAGATTAAGTTCTGCTCTCCCACTTTGGGAAGGATACAGACATGCAACAATTTTTGAGTGGATAGGTGGTTTAGGCTGTCGGCAAGAGCGCGTTCTATATGAAGTCTTGTACAAACCCGATTTAGGCATAGGCTATCTAGGCTGCAGCCTTTGAGCTTGTTTCTTATATTCCTTCTTTTTGTATTTTTTTGTCTTATATGTTCATTTATTTTTAAAACTGAAATAATAATCGTTTTACAAATTGGCAACATGGACGCGAATTTCATCACTTTGCATTCTTTTTCTTCTGTAATTGTTTACAATTGTTTTCATTTTTATCTCAGCCATTCTATATACGATGTATTAAAATATTCTGAAATTTAATAATAAATTTCAGATGTTTATTTTAGGGGTTTTAGTTAGAAAATTGTCTTGAAATGCGATGTTAAATTTCAAAATATTTTCGAGGGAGGGCGCGCATCAGAGGTTCACCCCAGGGGTCTGCCATCCTAAATACGGCCCTGACATTCGTAATATTTCGCGAGGGCAAGGTAAAGTCTGGACGAAATGTATGTCACTAATCAATTTATAAAAACACCTCTTCTCTTGGTGTTGAAGCAACAATGACGGATCGGCAATGTGTGTCGGATGTAGTTTGGCTGCTGTGGACGAGGTTAATCGGACGACCTGATCGGCCATAAAATCGGACGTTACCCAGACGAATACGGGCGAAATTGAACCAGGAAATCAGCATCCCATTACACTTACGAAACTGATTTTATAAAGAACTAACTTATACTTTCGTGCGCCGAACCCTATGGATTGCTTTCGATTAGTTCACATTCATTGGAAATATTGAAAGATGGCACATTGACCAACTTCAAAGGTGAACATTGATGACTCAAGCTCATATTCTGTCTGGAGCAATAAGTATTGTTGTATGAATCTTGAGGATTGTAAGGCTTATGTCAAACTCTCCATCACACGGTGCATCTCTGGCGCATCACATTCATGAGGCCGAAAAAGAGGGGATCGGTCCAGGGTACCATCTCGCCCTAGAATTTGGAAACTGCTTCTAAAGGAGTATGAATCAGAAATTATCAACGCCATGGGGATACAGAAGGAAACAGGAATCCAAGGCATTTCCCGTAAGGGTATGGCGAGGACATTTAATTTTCTCAGATTACATTTGGAATGATGGTTTCTTCCTGGGTTAAATAATCTGGAGGTAAACTAGTCCCCCAATCGGATCTCCTGGTGAAAACTGCTCAGGTGCTTAGGGATGACTCATCAGAATCGATAGAAACATTCTACTAGTCGTAGCGTGGTACGTTAGAAGTCTTAATAGGCCAGAGATGACATTGGCAGGCTGAGCCGCTTGGTGTCACTGGCCAGGTAGGCCTAGATTAGAAAACTTAAAAAGGTAAATGAAACGACTTAAGTTGAGATTACTGAGATTGTTGCACAGGATTTCTGGTCTGGAGAACACAGGATATTTAGCATGCAAGCTATCAGTGGAGTTACTGGTGTGGATTTGTATTGAACAAGAGATTAGGGAAACGGGTGAGTTATAAGGATTGCAATCCCGCAGTGTTTTCAATCCCGCGAGATCCGCGCGGGATTTGCACCAATCCCGCGGGATCCGTGCGGGATTGGTACAAACAGTTTTTTAACGCATATATTTAAAACAGTTACTTAAAACATTGATAAATAAAATAATAATTAAATTAATAAATAATGTTTAATATTAAATGATAAAAATTAACAGTTAACAATATTTTAATTGGAAAATGACATTAAAACTTTTTAGCGTGTCTTAAGTGTATTTCGAGGTTTTACATTTTTGTTTTTTAATCTAAACCAATTTTTAAATAAATAATAAAAATGGAAAATATTGAGTCTTAGGTCATATTATGTGCCTTACAATACATCACATAAGATTAAAAATATGGTTTGCTTAATGGCCAAGTTACCAGAGTTTTTTTTTTTTAAATCTAAATAAACGTTTCATAACACCGAGAAAAGCATTCCATTTCACAAAGTGAAGTGAATATACTCTGTAAAGTGTAGACTTGGCTCAGAACAAGATCTCATAACTTTTTGTCACTGCACAAGCACGAGACTTGGCCTTTTTTGCGTGATTGATTATTATATCTCCTAATTCCTTGATTGATATTACAGTTGATTCAATGTTATTAAAAGAAACTACTCACCAACATGTAAACTGTCAAGTATTTCAGATTTACTTATGTGGCGTAACGACATTTTTAGAGTGGAAATTATTATTTTTTTTAGTAAGAAAGGAGACTTTCTCGGCGAATGATTGCAGTGAAGTCCTCATAGGTTGTATCTCCGGATTTCATTGCAAACACACGAAATTACACACTTGAGGAAGACGGCGGAGGCAGCCGTCGAAGTATGGTGTCCCTACAACACAATTCGTCGATACACCGGTGAAAATTTCATTATAACTTTTTTTTTTTACCTTCAGTTGAAGTAATAACAAGGAGAAGAGGGATTAATCGAAAGCCTGAGCGGCACATGTAAGCAGGCGGCTTTCGTCAAAGAAACTCATTGAGACAGCGGCCAAACCAACAATAAGTCAAAGGATATACAATTTCCTTTTGATAGCTGCTAAATAAATAAGTACGCGATCGTTAAAATTAGTTTCATATCAACGAATAATCAAATTTTCAGCCGCAAATTAGGAAATTGTCACTATTTCTTTATCTGCAAATACAGAAAATGGGATTAATGAAACCGATAATAAAAAGCTGTAACCTGGTAGTTCAGATAACGTGTGCGACACTTAAAAAATAATTACATAGTTAGCAAATCGTACTAAATACGCACCATAACTCAAATTACAGAAATGTGTACTCGAAACAAACGTAAGTTTTGATGAAAGTTTATTTATTTACTTACAAATAACGAAGTTTGACAAAACCTAACGCTTGTTCAAATGAGTCAAATGCCAACTGGAAGGGTACAGGCAAACAGTGCAAAATATCCGACAGAGACCGAGTGGGGCAGCGAGTTACGCAGACTGACTCGCGTTTTCGCCGGATTTTGCGGATTGCGGATCCGCTTAATTTTGTGCGGGATCCGCCAGACTGTCTAATGAAAGAATTTTGTATGTGTGGAGCACAGCACCTGGTGGCAGTGAAGCATGAACTAAGGAACACCAGGAAGAAGAAAAAGGAAGGCTTTCAAATATGGTGCTATATAAGGCTGCTGAAAATCAAGTGCACAGATAAAGTATTACCAAATGAACGTGTTTTGGAAATGATGGGTGGGAAAAGAGGTTTGTGGAAGTGTCTTAAGGAAGGAATAGAGAATTGTGGATCACATTTTAAGACATGCGGAATTGGTTTAATTTCTTAGTCTGCGGTAAGAACCTTACCCGGCTTTCTTCCAAAATGCTCAGAGAGTCCAGTGATCTCCAACGTCAAAATGCGAAATCGGTATATGAAGAAAAATACCACCCAAATAAGCACAGTTTGCTGGGCAGGATGTGCTGTCGAAGAATTTCTTTCAGTTTGACACCAATTTTGCTACGGAACTTCAAGACTTGCTGACGTCGAACTGTGCAGCAAATTGATGACAATCTGCTGCCGCAACTCGCCGACAAATTAGTCGTCAAAAGTTGGAAAGAAAATTTTGGTTTCGACTTGCATTCAAAGATGAACTTGATTTTCATATTATCCTCATATAGTATAAACTGAAGTCAGAAAATGGCAGTGAGGTTTTTTTTTAGTTAATGTATGAAATACAAGATACTGAAGTTTTAAATAAACTTAAATATTTTAAACTTCTTTATCTTTGTAAAATAATATGAAAATTAAAGGGTAGGCTATATTATCTAAACTAACACGAGAATTTTTTCAATAAAATTTCGTATCATGAATAAGTTCTTGCCAATATTAGTAAAACATAATCTAAATAACAAAAATAACAGAGTAATTTGCAATTCGTCTATTAAATTATTTAACAAAAAGTCAAATAGAAACACAGACACACAGGGGTAGTCCCCAAAAGATTTACGGATCATTCTGCAAAAGGTAAACTAACTACTTAACATATAATCGATCGAATAATTCCCCGTGAAACATAAACGAAATCGGTTGCCTACCCGAAAATATAAAATCGGGAGAATTTAGTTGTATCTTCAGAAATCGGGGAAAAATTGTTACATTTCGGTAGGACAGACTCCATATCGGTAGAAATACCGAAAAATCTGTAGGTTCGAGAGCACTGTAAGGTCCTACATGATGCCATATTGGTCCTTGGAAAAGAAACATTGCTGCATTTCGAATTTTGCGGTATAATTGTCAGATTCAATGACAAATTTAAGGAGAGGATTGAAGATGAATTTGTAGGTGAAAATTTATTCAAAAAGTTGCCGGATGAACAGTTTTAGAAACTTCGTTCGTGTTTGTAAAGAATTTGGATTGACAGCTACCGACATCCAACAACCATAGTGCACGATGCTATTATCACACACAAATGCCAGTCATCTGCGTTATGTAGTTCAGGCAGCAAAGTAAAATTTACGAACACACATGTCTTTGGACGAAATACGGAAATATCCTTGATCGACCATTTTCAACCACCATACTCCCAAAGTTACCGAAATTCGGCCAACGTTGTGATCGATGGGTGACTCTGTGTTACTACCTCACACAAACACCAGTGATCTGCGCTAGATAGTTTTGGCTGAAAAGTGATACCAAGACACATGCGTCTTTGGCAGAAATATGAAATTGCCGCAGGTCGACCACTTTCAGCCCCCATATCTCCCACACCCCCATAGCTACTGACATCTAACAACCATAGTTCACGACAGGAGACACGATTCTACTACCACACACAAACACCAATGGTCTGTTATGTAGTTGTGGCAGGAAAGAGAAGTATAAGGAGACACAAATTTTTGGTCGAAATATGAAAACGCCCTGCATTGACCAACTTTAATCATCATGTCTCCCGTATCCCCACAGCTATCGACATTCGCCAACGTTGTGCACGACAGGAAACTCCATGCTACTTCCACACACAAACACCAGTGATCAATGCTAGGCAGTGGTGGTTGAAAAGTTAAATATAGGAAAACACGCGTCTATTATATATATATATATATATATATATATATATATATAAATAATGGTGCTTGGTACAGATATGTTTCCAATTATGTGGAGACCAAGTACAAATTCAGTGAAAGAAAATTCAACTTATTCAAGATCTGCAAGACGACTTTCATGGTTAGTATAATTAAAATTAACCCCTTTTTAGAAATGGATGAACTTTATGATAAAGTTTGTAATTTAAAGACGTAGTGAAGGCAGCAGTGCAGAACAGAGACTTAACGCCACTGCAGAAATGGCATAGTATATTCAAAATCAAGAAAAAATGGCTTTTATCGTTTCAATACCGGTTTCAACTGAAAGGATATTTTTCGAGGATAATATAATTTAAACTAAGAGCAGGAATAACCACTCGAGCATGTTTAGCGGAGGGATAAAAATTAAAACCAGCATCAATTTATCTTGTAGTGAATTTTATAACTACATTGTATTAAAAAAAACAATGATAAAACGCTAAACTATATTAACACTAAATACAATTTTAATAAAAAATAAATATTTTCTAATCATTAATAGAATAAATATTAAAAATTCAACTCGAAAATAAATTTTATCCACAATATTTTGTTACTTGTAGTAGTCAAGAAGTCTAACTATCATCATAATGTTTAATAAGTAAGATTCATAAGTTTGTCTCTTATGATAGACAGATACCTAAAGAACGTACGGCAGTCATGCTTAAAATATAAAAATAAACTTGAATTATATAAAAATCTATTTTTTGGGGGGGTTGTTCCTAGTTGTAACCGTGAATCCAGAGTTTTTTGATCTTCCGCCCCGATTTTTAACAAACTGGATCTGGCAACACCAGTCAGAGGTGAAGAGCCTATGAAAATCCCGTCTGAGACAAGGATTCGAACGGGGGATCTCCAGTTTGACTCGTTATCCACTGAGTTACCAGATCGCTGACCAAGTTTGTACAGAGCTATAAGAAACTTGCCATATCTTGTCCACACGCGCTGGGTCGACAGCCTGGATGGAGGCTTCGAATGTGGGCCAAGCCTTCCTGCAGGTCAACAGGCGTCCAGCCGGCCCTGGCAGTGTGCTGGCCTCGCATTGTAAAGGCCGCCGGTTCGAGTCCGGCCGCGGGCATGGGTGGTTTTAATTAAGTGTTGTGTTCGTCTTGTGCTGTCCTTACTGTAGTGTCTACAATATTATGATTAATGCCCGATACAACAGTTGGTACAAAAACAAATTCGAGCTGGCTAAATGGTCGCAAAGACCGAAGGCCACATAAAAAAAAAAAAAAAAAAAAAAAACAGGCGTCCACCAAGTGCATGCTTAGTTTGTTACACTGTTCAAAGATCTCGTTTTAATAGATAAGACGTTTGATTTTAAGTAACGTAATCTCGTCACACCCTTATGTTTGATTTAGTAAAATCTAAAATGTAAAGCGCATGATAAAATGTTTGGTACATAGGTTTTGTACGACGTGATGACGCTTGTTGATCACTGGTCTGAACACCTGAAGACGAATAGCATTTGTCAAACTTGCTGTTTAGTGACGTATTAGAGCGTACTGAATGTATCCCTGCCGGTCCAGTATTGATTGGGTAACAGACGCTTGCATCCAAAAATACGCCTGTCCAGCCAGCCGCCACGCGAGTCTCCTCAACTACGGTGTATTACTGTCTAATCAATACAACCAAGGAATGCGTCGGCAGCAGATGAAAATCCTCTCATTAGAAGTAATGGCAACAAGCTTATCTGGTGCATTAGAAGCGATTGGGCTAAACTAAATAAAAATTTACTTGAAGTAGCGACATGATAGCAACAGAATTAACTTTATCCTCAGGTAGCACCAAAAATCCTAGTACTATATCTCTTGCAGGAAGCTAATATAGCTTTTTTTTTTAAAAAAAAAAAAACAAAAAAAAAACAAACTGAAGA
This sequence comes from Vandiemenella viatica, assembly GCA_031002005.1. Lineage (NCBI taxonomy): Eukaryota > Metazoa > Arthropoda > Insecta > Orthoptera > Morabidae > Vandiemenella > Vandiemenella viatica. The sequence continues at coordinate 138,670,832 of JARYHS010013630.1, read as the reverse complement.
TCATTCATTAAACAGTTTTTGGAGAATAATTTTGCATTCAGTTCAACAGTGTATTCAGTGTTGGAATGTAACGTACTGTTTACTTCAAGGAATCAAAGAAATGAAGTTCTTGCTTCTTTTTAATTCAGAAGCCGTAGCCTTTCTTCCAGTCCTTTTTAGCAACGATATAGAAAAGTGTTAACACTGCTTAGTAAATGCTATAGTACATCGTATTCTTAGTCCATAATTATGTCTAGTCGCTATAAAGTTGCTTTAATCTCCCTCACAAAAATCATGAAGTTGACAAAGCTAGCAGTTACCGGAAATCTAATAGCATACTTAAACGGGGAAATTGTTCAAAGTCAGAATGAGCTTAAAGGCATTGTGTACTGTACCGGAAGCATAAGGAGGAAACAACAGCTTTCATACGCCCGCAAGCTTGACAAACTGCAGCAAATCTGAGAAAATGCTACAATAAGAACCCTACCAAACTAGGCGAAATGTTATAATACGGGTAGAAATATACCATTGTTAAGGGGTACTTTACATAAATGAAAAATGTTGAAGTGAATAAATTGTACGAGTACGACTAAGATATCGGTTTTGATTAAACCTGCATATTTTGTAAACTCTTTTTACATCTCTTCACAATAGAGATTTGGTTACCACAATGAGCGAATAATGTACGAGGGTAGGCTGAAAAGTAATGCACACATGCTTGTAGGACGTGCACGAAATGAACTACAGAAGCGCGCTTGGTGGCATTCGGAAGTAACATTCCACCTTCACACGCATGCGCAGTTTGAATTCTTTGCGTTCATTCAGTTGTTTTTGAGCAGCGTAAATATGGAGACGTGTTCTCGTGCTATGTCAACGAGAGTTAAACAGCGTGCTGTTATCGAATTTTTAACTGCTGAAAAAGAGACTCCTACAGAAATTCATCGTCGTTTAAAGGGTGTTTATGGTGACGATGTTGTTGATAGATCTACAGTCAATCGATGGGTAGCAAAATTTTGTGATTGCACGCCTGGAAAAGCCAGAATTGTTGACAAAATCGCAGCGGACGCCCGATCACTGCCACAGGCGATAGGCATTGCAAACTCGGCGATGACTTGATTCAAAATGACCGGCGAATCACTCAACAGCGTATCGCAAACCATGTTGGAATATCCAAGGAACGTGTCGGCTTCATTATAAACCAGTTGGGATACCGTAAAGTCTGTGCACGATGGGTACCACGCCGTTTAACAGACGAGAACAAACAGCGCCGAAAGGAATGCTGCCAGCAACTTTTGCAGCGCTACCGTGACCAATGAGACGACTTCCTTTTGAATATCGTGACGGGGGACGAGTCATGGGTGCATTATTACGACCCAGAAGAGAGAAGACAAAGCGCTGAGTATCGATATTTGTCTTCTCAAAAAAAAAATTCAAAACACATCCATCCGCAAAAAAAAAAAAAAAAAAAAAAATCTTTTGTCTGTGTTTTGGGATGCTCATCGAGTTTATGTGACCGATTATCTGGAACGAGGCGCAACGGTAAATTCTTCTCACTACATATAGACTCTACAACACCTCCGACGTCGAGTTTGTCGTGTCAGAGGCAGCCTGGAGCCAATAATCTTGCACCATGGTAACGCTCGTCCACACACCTCGCACGCAACTGAAGAGGCAATGAGTAAGCTGAAGTTTGAAGGCTTCCTTCCACACCCTGCTTATTCCCCCGATCTTGCGCCTAGCGATTTTTTTTTTTTCCTCTACTCAAGAGAGACCTCAAGGGTAATCATTACACCTCGGACGATGAAGAGAAACTAGCCATCAAGTCCTGGATTCGAGAAAAGTCGGAGGATTTTTTCAGTGACGGAATGAAAAAACTTGTTGCACGTTGGGAGAAATTTATTAGTCTATGGCGACTATGTTGAAAAATAAATATATGATTCTGAAGCTTAAGAATTGTACTTTAATTTACTTTTTGTCCGATCTTCCTAACTGTTTTTGTCCGATATCTACAAGCAAGTGTACATTACTTTTCAGCTTACCCTCGTGTAATCGTCCACTTTTCTTCGCCTTCTCCCGTTAGTTTCTCTTCGGCCGCAGGGCATTTGCAGTGGCACGTGTACATACATGTTTGCACTTGAAAGTTGGTATCAGCTCAAATTGCTTTTCTTGGTATATTGTCGGGGAAAAAAACTTTAGCGGCATCCTTAGATAAGAGTAGACCTACGTGTACGATATACAATCACTGAAATAAATACAAATTAACTTCGCATTTTTTTTACATGTGCTCGTACATCATTTTCCTCGTATCTGCCAAACCGCGCCTTCCTATTACTCGCAGACAGATCTGTGTCTTTGTAATCTTGGTTGTCCGGGTTGAACCGCGTCAATTTGTCGAAACCTAACGTTTCGGCCGTTTTGTGGCCATCTTCAGAGTACTGAAGGCCACAAAATGATGGCCGAAACGTTAGGTTTCGACAAATTGACGCGGTTCAACCCGGACAACCAAGATTACATTGACAACGACCGCGGAAGTCTGCGCACCCACAGATCTGTGTCTTGTTTCAAGGGATTTTGATTAAGAAACCCTATCAAACGCATCACCAACGCATTAACGTTAGAAGTTTGTGTGCGCTGTGAGCATTTTCATGTCTTACCTTGAATTTTGTGCACAACTTTTTTTTAAATGGCAACCAAGCAGAATTACATAAGAATGTTTAATGAAAAAGACGAATTAGATAGTAATCCAGGAAAATAATTACATTGTTGCTAATACTCAATATGCAATTATATTTGGTTCGTTGACATACTGGATCTAATCTACAAATTATGCAACAGTTACCAATAGTCGTAATAGTGACCTTGCTGAGCAAGATGTTCCAAACCTACAATTAAATTCTGTTAAAGACGTGAGATAAGTGCTATTTTTTATTAATTTATTGCTTTGCAATTTGTAGAGGTTGAATGAGAGAATTCGTAGTTAAGGATATGTTGTAGGCTTGTAAAATTTAAAACGGGAGACAGGCTACTTTACTTTCTTCCTCACTACTGTTTAAAAGAAAAGTTTGCATCAGGGACGTAAATAATTAACAATTTACAGGACATTTAATATTTTTCCGAAGCGCGCTTGGTAAAAGGTTACTATTTTGTTATGACTCAGTATTTTGTAGTAAACCTAACCTTAGAATTAGGAATAAATTTATTCCAAGCGAAGCGGTTATATCGCTCTTAGAATCGCCGTCTTGCTTTCATCGTGAGAAAATACACATTTGGTTGGGACTGGGCCCATGTGATTCTGAAGTGCCAGAGCATTTTTTGCTGTCATCAGTCTCTCGACTGGTTTGATCTTGATGCAATCCTACATCCCTCCCTATCTTGTGCTAACATTTTCATCTCAACATACCTCTTAGAACCCATGTCTTCAATTATCTGCTTCATATATCCTAATCTTCCTCCACAGTTCTTTCCTTCGACTGTTCCCTCCACTTACAAGTTAATCAATCCTGATTGTTTCAAAATATGACCCACCATCCTAAATCTTCTTTCTGTAAGACTCTTCCACAAACTTCTTTCTTCACCCATCGTTTCCAAAACTCATTCATGTGGTACTTTATCTGCCCACTTAATTTTCAGCATCTTTCTATAGCACCACATTTCAAATGTTTCAATTTTCCTTCTTTCTGGTATTCCTAAGTCCTAAGTAGCAAAATTCTCTTATCGCATCCGGCCCTATTATAATCTACTATTATTTGTATCATGTCTGCTACATTACATCACTTTGTCTTGCTTTGGTTTATATTTAGTCCAAAATATTCCTTCAGTGTTTTGTTCATGATATTCAGTAACTTCTCAATATCCTCCCTCAGCCTGTTGTCAGGAAATCGTAACATACCGATTTTTTTCTCCTTGAACACTTACGCCTCATTCATATCTTTCTTTCACTTCCTTTATTGATTCTTCTACATACAAGTGAATATTAATGGGTATAGGTTACAACCTTGTCTCTCACTCTTTTTAACTGAAGTGCATCTCTCAGTCATAAGTCTCTACTTTTGTAGTAGCTACTTGATTCTTATAAAAATTATGTTCTTCGGTCTCGGTGTTTTAGACATGACGTCTTTAAAATTTTGAAATCTTGCCTCACCTAAGATTATCAACAGCTTATTCTGAATCAACAAACGCCTTAAACGTATCTTTTTTATCTGCTCTTCAAGTATTAATCTTAAGGCCAGAATCGCTTCTCTTGTATGGCGTTTTTCCCTAAACCCAAACTGTCCATTCTTCTGTATATTATTCTGGTCAGCAATTTTGAAGCATGTGGTGTTAAACTTATAGTGCGATAATTCTCACATCTGTCAGCAATTCCAACTGGCTTATTTGATCTCAAATCATTCAAAGCTGTATCAAATTCTGTGCTCAAAACAGGATCATATAAGTCATCAACTTCTTTTTCCAATCATTCTTGTTTAAATCGTCTCCATCATATAGTTTCTCTATTTATTCTTTCCACCGCTCTTTAGTTCTATCTTATGAGCTTAGGAGAGGTTTCCCATCGGTAGCTTTAATTTAGTTTTCTACTTCTTCACATTTTTCTTGCAGCCATCTCTATTTTGCTTTTTTGCATTTTCTGTTTATTTGATTTCTGAATTGTCTTTATTGCTCCTTGCCTGTTTCATCCTGAGCATTTTTGTGCCTTCTCCTCTGATCCATCAACTCCAAAATTTCTTCTGTGATCCAAGTTTTTCGCGTGGCATGTTTCCTAAAGCCTAATGTTTCTTTACCAGTCTCCTTTATTTTGTAGCTCTCTAATTTCTGGCGGAATAGGGTGTTTTGAGCTGGTTGTTTTATGTACGCCATGGTGTTATTTCTTTTAATATGATGATATTGTCAGACCTGGTAATTTCTGGTTTGTGTTGTAACTGGTTGATTGTATTCATGTTGATTTTCAGTTTGTCGTAAATCTTGGATTATTTGATGGGGTGAACAATGTGCTTGTTGAAAGAAAATAGTCGATTTTTCTTTGATGTAGTCTGTGAGCCTTTGTATGTTAACTCGTAGTGAATTTCTGTATTTGGCATTTACCGCGGGGCGATGGCAATAATTCTTAGAAATTTGTTCTGTATCGCCTGGGTTGTGTATTTGATGCCATACTTAAAAGTTCGGAGCCGTATAGCAAGGCGGGCTTAATAACAGCAGTGTACATAGATCTTTAATTTGGTCCTAACACTAAGCTTATTCCCCATTAGGAGGGTGTTTAATTTAAAAAGTCTATCCGAACCTATATGACAAGCGTTTTTTATATGTCCAATCCAAGTTAGTTTTCTGTCAAATTTCAAGCCGAGGTCACACCACGGGAGGCCCATACCGTCGAGCGAGATTGGGGGGCTGGGTTCCGTCCCTCTGGTAATGAACAGGATAGCGATTATTGTCATGTGTCTATTGTTAGCGGTAAATTTGTCTTTAAATTCTGGAGGACTAGTGTTTAAATCCTCGTCCGGTCATACCGATTTCAGTTTTCCGTGGCTTGTCGAAATCACTCCAGGCGGCGGGAGGGTTCCTTTAAAAGATTATGGCGGAATTCCTTTCCGTTCCTTGCCAAACGTCCATTCCCGGCTCTTAACAACCGTACAGCCAGAAGCAAAAAAAGGGCTTTAATCTAACGCGTCTGATATTTGGATTGTGTTAGAAGCACTAAAAAAAATTGCTCGCACCTTTGAACACTCTTCCATCGGGAACACTTCTAGATTACATTCTATGAAGGAAAGGTGATCCATTGGTACTGCATACGTACCGATCATTCTGATGCACAATAGTGGTCATTAGTTCATTACGGATCGCGCAGTATTAGCATAAAGTACACATAGTCCAGTCATTATAGTAAGTTCACCTCGGAATTCGAGATACCCAGCTGTAAGTCTGTAAATACTTGTATATTGACACCCCAAAAGTGGTCTCAAAACCTACATATGGTAGGGTGTGCGCAACTATTAAATTTCGAGGTCAAAGGTCACAAAAAATCGTTTTTTTTTGCGCTTTTTTGTAAATCTCATTTCTTATGGGTTTTTTGCTATTTGTATTTATTACCAATATTGTAGAATACAAAATTCTCTACAAATTTTGTTTAAAAATTTTTTTTATACGGTGAACCGCTTTCGAGATAGAGGGCGGAAAGCGCGCGGTCACAGCATCACTTTAGGTCAACCGGTGCCTCCGGTCGAAAACGCGCCATATATAGTTGTGAACTATCGATAAATCAATGATTATAAATATTTGTCAATTTTTATTAACTATTATATTATATTTTATCATTTTTTTTCCTAACGTATCCACTTTTTATTCAGTATTAATTTATTTAACAACACTTATCTGCCCATGTAATTGCAGAATTGTTAATGAAAATATAGGAATTATATTTGAATTTTAACCTAATTAATATTAATAACTTCTTACATGATGAAAAAAACCAAATAAATTATTAATTAATCTTTTTATTAAAAAATATCATTCAATGCATTTATTTTTATTAAAAGTAAAAAAATGGAATAAAGGGTACAAAAACTACAATTTATAATTTTAATCATCTTCTTCCTCTTCTTCGTCGTCTTCCGGCTGCTGATAAATTTCAAACTGGTCTTCATTATCGTCTTCAACGACATTTGTCTCAAGTTCTTCCATGAGTTCGGGGTCAAAGGTTCCATCTTCTTTAATGTCGCTCTGATATGGTAGAGCATTGAGACAAGCTTGCCCATTACATTGGCTTATTGAAGAACATTTTGTTTTTAAATGATCAATTTGTCCTTTCCTGTTTTTGACGATGACTTCTTCTAAGAAATGTATTAAAGTTTTTGGAATTTCTTGATTAACATTATCCAACATTTTACTAGGAGGTGGTTAAGATTTAGTTTCAACTATAGATGTTCGGATATCTTCTCTAATAATTGTTGCTGCAGCTTCTACAATTCTTAGCCTTTCTGCTTCAGGATCTATTTTTTACTTTCGTACCAAGCTTTTGATAGAATATTAGCTTGTGCATCACGGAAAGAAATGATTGTGAAAGCTCCAACTTTCTTCGTAATTACGATATCGGTTAAGTACTTCTCTTGTAGTCTTGTAATGATAGTTTTATCATCTGGCACATACCCTGTCAAGACATCTCTAAGCTCTTTTAGTGTGAATTGAGAATCATTATTATTTTCGATGTAATTGAAAATCTCTAACATAGCTTCTGTAACTTGATTATCTTGACGAGGTTTCTCAAGAGGCGATGATGATTTATTTGAAAAGTTTGTAAAGCAAGCAGCATGGTACTTCGCTTCAGCAGCGATCAAATCATACTGTAAAATTATACGACTTTTCACCAATTCTCCGAAATCATCCCCACGTTCTTCTGCTTTTTTGATAACAGTATCTTTGAACTCAAGAGTACTCACATTTTTTATCTTCCGTCTGTATTTTTCTCTTTTCATTTTCTCTGCAGCCTCATCAGCAACTTCGCCACAAAATAAACATTGATTCTTAAAATCAAACACTTCACCTCGTTTTTTTACAGAGTACTAATGGAGAAGTTATAGTTTCTCCTTCTTGTTTCCGTTTTACTGCTTGGATACAGTTTTTTACTAATGTAAATACACATCGGCACTTTTCATGCACTTTAACAGAGGTTACTGATTTTAAATAATCAATTTTTCCGTCGTTTCGTTCGACACTTGCAGTTCGTAGAGATTTCATACCGCGCACTACTTCAATAAGCGATTCACCTCCCGATCTGACTTATTACATAGAAAACACAAATCAGCCATAGTTCTTGAAATTGTACGTCCGTAGTTACCAAGATACGATTCAAACTGAAAGAAAGAGAAGACGGTCGTAACTATACAATACAATTGAACATCTGTCCCTACTGGCTATACATAGAAAGGTCCGTAGTGTATAATAGGAACCCGTATAATTCCCAGGTATAATTTTTGACGTAGTGGAAGGATTTTAAAATTTACAGATTTAAAGAAGATGCACTTAATTATTTTCTATTTAAAATGTCATTAGTGTAAATGGGAATATAATTATAATATGATTTAATTTTTTCACTTAATTATTTTTAATTTCAGGAAACGGTTATCAGTATTATTGAATAGATATAGATTTAATGCATGAAAAAATGATAAAATATAATATAATAGTTAATAAAAATTGACAAATATTTATAATCATTGATTTATCGATAGTGGCCTTTGGTTTGTGGCATCATACACAACCATTAACCCGGCTCAAGGGAGGTAGGGCCACCTTCCCTATACTCCACTTGAGTAATTCTTGTCTGGCGCATCCACGCTGCGGGGGTGGGCATCCTAGCTCCAGTAGGCCGGAGTGACAGGGTGGCTAAGTCCAGGCAAGGACCCAGTCCCACAGGGTATAGTGTGGAACCCATGCCCAGGGATACGGGCGAAGTCCTCAACGGCAGTTTTCGGCAGAGAAGGAGACCTTCAGATTGGCGAAAATGGCGGAAGGGGCCACCCATCCTCTCCGGGGGTAATTGGAAGGAAACACCACTGCCTTGTGGCGAAGAGGGATCTTCAAAGGCTAAGGGAGTAAACCCTGAAAGAAAATCCTTGACTGTGTTAGGCCTAGCAAGCCAACAGTACAAGTATGAGTCGGTTGCTTTCAAATATAAAGGAACAAGCCTCGGAAAAAGTTACCAAAGTAGACGACCTGGCAATGAAAAAGGACAACGAGAGGGATTACGAATAGGAACTTTAAACATAAGAACATTGACGGGGAAAGATTGAAGAGATCGTAGATTTGATGGAAAGACGGAGATTGAATATACTGGGACTAGCAGAGACAAGATGGAGGGGGGAGGGCATGAAGGAATTACGGAAGGGATATAAACTGTATTGGATTGGGAATAGGGACGGAAAAAGAAATGGAGTAGCACTCGTGATAAAGGAAGGATTAAGCGAGGAAGTAGTAGGAATAAATGACAGAATGATAAAGGTTTGAATTGAAAGTTAGGGACAAGAACTTGGAGCTAATACAAGTTTACGCCCCTCAGGTAGGTTGCACCGAGCAGGAAAAGGAAAGTTTTGAAGAGGATCTGCAGCAGCAGCTTGGCAGGAGCAACCAAATTATAATGGGGGACCTTAATGCTCATGTTGGTACTGCAAGGAAAGGGTATGAAGAGGTCCTTGGAACACAAGGATGGGGCAGCAGAAACGCAGAAGGAAGAAAGCTGTTGGAGTTCTGCAAACGGAATGGTTTGATTGTGGGTAATTCGTGGTTTCAAGAAGAGGGAAAGTCATAAGATAACATGGTATAGTACAGACTTGTCTCGGAAGTCGATTGTTGACTATTTCCTAATCGAAGCAGAGTTGAGACAGAGTATTGTGGATATAAAGGTCATCCCATCAGAAGCCTTAGATAGTGACCATCGACTTCTAATAGCCAGTCTGAAAGAGAAAAAGGGAGCAAGAACATCAGAAAACCAGGAAAGAAGAATAAGAGTGTGGAAACTGAAGGATGAGGAGTGCAGGAGGGAGTACCAAGAGCAGCTTGTGCAGAAAATACCTAGGGACGACTTGCAGTCAGCGGAGGAGGAATGGGAACGTTTTAAAACCACCTTGGTAAAAACAGCCGAAGCAGTATGTGGTAGGACAGCTGGTAGAAGAAGAGAAAGGGAAACTCCATGGTGGAATGAAAGGGCAAAGTATGCTGTGCTACAGAAGAATAAAGCCTTCAGGGAATGGTTCCAAAGGAGAACAGAGGAAAGCAAAAGAGTGTACAGCTGCAAAAAGAAAGAAGCAAAAACAGTGATACAGGAAGAAAAGAGGAAATGGATGGAAAAATGGACAGAAATGCTAAAAGAGGATAGTGAGGGCAGTAAGAAGGTGTTGTATTCCATGGTAAAAAGTAGGAGGAGGAGCAGAATGGAAGCAGGTAGTATAAAGGATAAGAATGGCAACTTAGTGGACGGGAAATACGACATAAAGGAAGTCTGGAGGGAGTATTTTGAGGATCTGTTGAATGCTTCAGGACCCAGTGATGAAAATGAGAGTACAGAGGAAGAACAGGACCAGTATCAAGAGGAAGAGGAAGATATTACATGGAAGGAATTGGAGGATGCGGTAAAGAGAATGAAGGGAGGTAAAGCACCTGGAGTGGATGAAGTGAGCGTGGAGATGATACGAGCTGCTGGAGTAATGGGCACACAGTGGCTCTATAGGGTGATGCGGGCTGTGTGGAAGGCGGGAAAAATTCCAGAGGACTGGAGGAAAGGGGTAATAATACCCATATTTAAGAAAGGGGACAAGACTGTCTGCCAAAACTACCGTGGTATTACCCTGATGTGCCACTGTGCCAAGATATATGAGAAAGTTTTGGAAAGCCGAATAAGAAGAGCGGTTGAAAGGCAGCTAAGGGAAGAACAGTATGGATTTAGACCAGGAAGGTCAACTATCGATCTTATATTTGCAATAAGACAGCTACAAGAACGGCACTACGAGTATGGGAAAGATCTTGTGATGGCCTTTCTGGACATTGAAAAGGCATATGACAGCCTCAGCCGAAACAAAGTGTGGGAAGGACTGAGAAAAAAGTCAGTAAAAATGGAGATAGTGCAAAGAGTGAAGGATATGTATGAGGGTAGTAAGAGCTGTGTCAAAGTGGGAACGGATAAGACTGGATGGTTCCATTTGAAAAATGGACTAAAACAAGGAAGTGCCCTATCACCCCTCTTATTTATTGTAGCTATGGATGAAATATTGAAGAAGGTGGTGCAGAGCATTGGGGAAGGAAAAATGAAAGCAATGGTATTTGCAGACGACCTATTAGTTTGGGGAGAGGATGAAAGAGAGGTGCAGGATCAGCTGGATGTGTGGGAGAGAGTAGTTGCTGATTATGGTATGAAGTTCTCTGCGAGAAAAAGTGAAGTGGTGATAACAACAAGAAAGAAGAACAGGACGGACATAGGCATATCACTTAGAGGGGAGCAACTAAATAGAGTGGAATGTTTTAAATATTTGGGAAGCTGTATTGAAGAAAATGGAGGAAACAGGATGGAAATAAACGAAAGAGGAAGATGTGCAGATGGATTTTTTAAAAGTATTAGGAGCCTGGTATGGAGTAGGGATGTCCCACAAAAGAGTAAGGAGGCAATATATAAAACATATTTTGTACCAATTTTAACATATGGAGCAGAAACATGGGTGATGAAGGAGAGAGACAAAGGGAGGGTACAATCGGTGGAAATGAAATTTCAGAGGAGTAGAGTGGGAGTAACAAGAAGAGACAGAATAAGGAATGAGCGAATCAGGGAGATGATAAAGGAAGAACCGCTACAACAAAGAATTGAAAAATCTAGGCTACAGTGGTACGGGCATGTAAAGAGAATGGGAGAGGAGAGGCTACCAAGGAAGATGCTGGACATGGAGCTGAAAGGGAAGAGACCTAGAGGAAGACCGAGGGACAGATGGATGAAAGGTGTTAAGAAATGTGTGGAGGAAAGAGGAGGAAATTGGGCGTCAGTGGAAGAAGAGAGATGGTGGTTAGACAGGAAGCGCTGGCGAGGCTTTTGTTCCCAGCAGACCTGGCCAGTGGCTGGAAGCTGTCCTAGATGATGATGATGATTTATCGATAGTTCATCAACTGTATATGGCGGGTTTTCGACCGGAGGCACCGGTTGACCTGAAGTGATGCTGTGACCGCGCGCTCTCCGCCCTCTATCTCGAAAACGGTTCACCGTATAAAAAAATTTTTTAGACAAAATTTGTAGAGAATTTTGTATTCTACAATATTGATAATAAATACAAATAGCAAAAAAACCATAGGAAATGAGATATTTACAAAAAAGCGCAAAAAAAAAACGATTTTTTGTGACCTTTGACCTCGAAATTTAATAGTTGCGCACACCCTACCATATGTAGGTTTTGAGACCACTTTTAGGGTGTCAATATACAAGTATTTACAGACTTACAGCTGGGTATCTCGAATTCCGAGATTCTTACCTAATTTAAGCTTAAATGACTGGACTAACATAGTTGAGACAGATTGTGACTCCGTTTCCTCCATTAAAAGATTTTCTGTCTAAATAGGATATTAAAATTCGCAAAAACTTCTCTTACCTTGTCTAACTTGCGATTTCTAAGGGTCACTCAATTGCGTATTCAGAAAATTTTTGTCGATTCAATAATAGAATTATCCACCGCCAGTAATCTGGAAAATATGAGCATTACAAAACCATCTATATTCTTACTGTAACTACTTTCGCCTTTGGCACATGAAATACTGTTTTGCCAAAGATACCTATATAGCAACCTTTAATCTTCCTCTTCATATGAACTGCGTTTCAGTAATATTGTACAGTTTCAATATATTCACTATGAATTTGAATGATTATGAATTCCTTACCAAGTTGTGTTTAAAAACTTATTAATCTTTGTTTTCGGAAACTTTTTAGTAACTTAATCTGCTTTTTCCTGCCATGACAGCTAGTGATAACTCGCTGTTAATGAGTCTCTTTAAGCTAATAAGACAATGTTTCACATAAAGGAATACTTTCCAAGTAACTTTTTCTTTCTTTAAAAAAAGGGTAATACAGCCATTAAGTGATTTTTTTACATTTGCGTCGACTGAAACTAACTACGAGTCTTTCAAATCGTAAAAACGCAGAATGTTTTTAATTCGTAACAAATTCTTACGATCATTAGGACAAAATGTTTACAAATCTGTAAATCGTCCATCTTAGCGAATTAGACGAAATTTTACTCTGAAGACTTGGTAGTAGGTTGTACCGTGTGTTTAATAAGTGAGCCTGTGTTCCATCGAACAAGGGAAGCGTGATGTCGTTGAATGCATGCACCATTTGCCGAATTTATGGAAGAACACAGGTTTGATCTTTCCGAAGAAGCCATGCAAAGCAAGCCTCGTGTAATCCGAACTACGTATTCACGAGCAGCAGAGCAACAGCGAGAAATTCCGTGTGAAAGGAAATGAGGCCGTCATATTTTGCTGTTGAACATTCCTTGAAGTCAAACGTCTAGTACTCCAAATAAAGCAGGGCTAATTCCATTGCATTATAACGCGTCATGGTAAGCTAATAAGGTGGAAAGAAAATATTGAAGTGATTTAATTATAGTTTAGTCTAAGCTTGGCAATGTGTTGGGCATATCACTGAACGGTACTTGCTGAAGCTCGTTGTCACGTAGAATTTTGTGTTCACGCGTTATATTCCTTAAACTGTTTCGTAGCTAAAAATATCAGCCACATGTCGTCTAGCTAGCGTCTTAACTGATTGATGTTAAAGGCCAGAACGTTATGTTCAACTACTCCCACATCTAATGTTCCGTGTGATTTTGAGAGGATAGCTTCGTTTCGTTTAGTGCGAAGAAAGAGTATTTCAAGAATTGTCACATTTTCTAAGTGCAAGGTTCACAACACTTCTACAGGTTTTTTTAAAAGGTATGTATAGGAGAGAGGTTTCTTTTGATAACATCCTCAGGATGTATAAACTAATTACGTGAATTTTTTGAAGATGGTAAGAACATCCGCTCCGACACTCGCCTTGAACTGCGCTTCCTAGCGCGACAGAAAGTAGGCAACAGAATCCGTTCGCCGCTGCAGCAGCTGCCAGTCAAGGATAACGGGTCCAGGTCTTCGCCCACGAAGATGCAAAACTAGCTGAACGCGCGTGCTCTGTTTATCAGTACACGTTTTGTTTCTCACCGCAAAACTTTTCGTATTTCATTAATAAATTTGAGTTGAAACTACTATGAAAAAATGCTTCGGCTTTTCTTTGAAAACACATTTTCGTCATATGAACCATTCCTTCATCTTTTGTCCAACGTAAGATTGTATATCTTCTTGCTGTTTTAGATGAGGTACTGAGAAAGGTGTCTACTACACACGTAAAAAGTTGTTGTAATTTAGAGATATTGACCCAACCAGCTTCTGTGTTGATCGCAGTTCAGAGTTCGTATAAACTGAAGTTATAGTTTACCATTTATTCATCAAGTAAAGTTAAGTTATTTTCGATTATAGCTCCACTTTTCATAGTACATTGTCTTACTTCTGGTAGCTTAGGTATTCTCGAGGAATGCTCAGCTGCATTTGTAGTCGCTCTCATCAAACTCCTGTAAGTGATTTATCAGTTCATTTTACAAGAAATTTAATAATAAAACTTTTTACCCGTTTAGCTGCACCTTTATTTCTCTGACAAATTAAATAAGCAAACTGTACTCTGGTTGCTCAATCACTTAAATAGGTTAATATTTTTTTATATATATCTGGCGGTGTTGCTAAGATCCTAATTTTACTACTTGCAAATTTTTTGTATTCATGATAGAATCTTCACGATAAACTATATAAAAAGTTCCAACATTCCATTCATCAATTTGAAGCCCTGTCAATGTTATCAAGCACAAAAGAAAAAAAGACTTGTGTGGTTCCACAGAGATTTTAGTGGCGAATGCGTCATATAGAAGCGACTTTTAGAAGTTTGTTTCGGCTTTCAGCGAAGGATTATAAACAATTCTTCATAGATTCTCTGAACTGTGCCACAATGCACAATAATTTTAAGTGATTAATAGAAGTTGTAGAAGTTTAAACATGGAAGATTTAATACTCCATAGGTATTAAATTTTGACGAAACTCTCAGAAAATTTTCTAGAATAGCCATGATGCAAAATATACAGCACATTACAAGAAGTATCGAAAAATTTTAGAGTATTTAAATTATCTAAGAACAAATATGCGATTGTTTTCCTTTTAGGGTTTAATGCAGACTGTGTAATACATTCTGGTTGAGAGATTCCTCCTCAAATGTTCATTAATAATCCCTTCATGCTTATCTCCGTGTTGGAAACGTCAAATGTACCAAGTCAGTCTATATGTTTATAGCTCTGTTGATTATAGAATTGCAATTTAAAGCAGTATCAAAAGATGCCTCAGGTTAGTGGGCTCCTCCGCAATGAGAGGAATTGACCTTTTGGTCTGAAAATTTGAGCACGCGTTCCATCAGCATTACTTAAGAATATGTTTTTATTATTGCCACAAAATACATACTAATCGAGTAAAGTTGCGTAAAAGTTATACAATAAGTGAGTCTGCTGTTAGTTTTGGTTCGCGGACGATGTAGTGTTGTACATTAAAATACTACACCTAGCTGGATAGATCAACGTAGAATAAAAATAAATGCTGAAAAGCGTAAATTTATTAAGCAAAAACTTAACGTGGTCCGAAGACCGGTTGGATCCAGCAGAAGCCAGTGTGTGAGCGGTAAGTTGCCAGTTACTACCCTCAGAGACCTGCACGTTACACAACTACTACAGAGCCATCCCAGCGAACATAAGAGCAAACGCTTAGTATGTACAGAAATAAAGGATTTGTATAACTAATTGGAGGCAACAAAGACTGAGATGTATACATGTTGACATCATTTGATGATAAATCTATCTGGTCTAGTCACCAGGAAAAAATTATTGGAAAAGATTATCAAGTACTGTACCTGTTGATGTTGCTCAAGGAGTTTAGCAAGAAGTCATGTCTTTTCTTGGAAGTAATGGGTATAGTGAATACCAAATTCAGGAGCTGAAAAGGGTGCAACGAAGACAGCTAGGTTTGTTTGTGGATTATAGCTGGGTAGGAGTCATTGAAAGACAGAAGGCTGGAGGGAGTGTGTAAGCCAGAAATTTGCCGATATTTTGAAAATAATTAGTGGTATGTGAAAAGGGGAGAGAAGAACGTAACAATAGTTTAGAACATTTAAATCATAATTGAGTGCGAAAGTTTTCATTTGCATAAAAGTTAGTCGAAAAATTGATGAGGATTGTGCAGAACTGTCTATCCCAAACCAAAAGAATTTCTTTAAAAAATCGGGTAGTGCAAAGTTGGAGTGCAGGGAAATTACCAAGGAATAAGCTCCATCGTGAGAAGTAAATGACAACCTGCAGCATTATAAACCTGTAATGAGAATGTGTCTGGTTCGGCAGACACAAGAACTATCGAACAGGTGTGGATGGTGTTTCCACTGTTTGAAAGCTTAAAATATGTGGTATGTACTTCACCTGGAACCGGAGTACAAAATCTGTTCTGAACATTTTAACTTTTCCTGTAATCTGACATGATTTGAAAATTACTTAACAAATTTAAGACTGGATTTTCACAGCTCGAAATATAGGATAACGCTCGAAATCTGAGCTCTACAGCATCACAGTGATTATGGATCAAAAAATGCGCGACGGTAACCATACACACAGATATCTCACTTAACAATTTACTCGCGGCCAATAAGACTTGCAGAGCACCTAAGTTAAGTAAGATGAGCAGAGAATTTGTAGCTGATTTCATTGCGACATATCGGCAACATACTGCATTTGGAAGTTGAAACCAAAAAGAGTACGCGAACAGAAATTTAAAAAAAAAAAGAGGATATAGTGCGTTGATAGAGGTTTGTGGGAAATGTAGTATAAAAGTTGATAGTGTATTAATAAAAAAGAAAATCCACTCTTTGTGGAGTGCTTTTCGCAAGAAATATATATAAAGATGAAAACTCAACAAGTGGAATAGGCGAAGACGAAATCTACAAAATTAATTTACGCTATTACTACGACTTACTACTGTTCATGAGAGATCAACAGAAACCAATGGACAGTATCAGCAATATAGGAAGTCCAAATTAGGAAGGAGAAGATGAAATGGGAAGTTGTATATCCATTGCATCAGTCGACCGCGGGTGTAGCAGTGGCGCTCCTGTCCTTGGCTGACGGCGCTGTTGCCGTGCGTGGCCGCTACAGATGCACACGCCAAACAGATGCGAAACGCCTTCAACTTGGGTACAAAAATCCTGGTGCCCTTAGCACTAGTCGCGTCTCCAAATGCGAAATGGGCTTAAAATACAAAATTCGTCTTTTTGTAGAAATTCTGCAGTAGAAATAACTCCACAGTTACATAGGACCTATTGCGTTCATCAGAGCCCCGTGAAGTGGGATGAGGTGGAGCTATATTTATATCATAACTATGGGATTCCGTTGGATTATTACGATGAAGCTATCATAAGAGCCACAGCAAGAATCTAGGATTATGTTTCTAGTATATACAATTGTGCATTCTATTTTTATGTGTAATTAGTTACAAAGGCAAAATTAATATATACTAGATATTTAAATTTTAGAAGTTGGTCAGCCTGTCGAACGTGCAGAAATGTGGATGGGGCATTATTATTATTATTATTATTATTTTTTACTATCATTGGCTGATGTGCGCCATTATTACGCGAGATGTCTTAATGCCGATGAACTACGAACGTATTGACGGGTATTATCTTGGTTTTCCGGGTGGAGCCTAACGTTTCCTCTGATGAAGGCCACAGCACGTTAGATTTCAACAAATCGACGACCGCGGAAGCCTACGCAATTATATTGACGGGTGTTTGTCGAAAACAGGTTTATTCAGAAAATATTGCCTTAATAAATGTGGTCAAAAGTTCAGTATCATTATATTGTATTTGTGGAGATTACGCTTAATTCCAACATTTCTTTGACAGTGAATCTTGTTTCAGCTGTCTGAAGTGGTATTCTGTTTCTGCCAGAACCAATTGGCAGAATAGTCTGGCTCATGGTGGACAGTATCTGACCCAATTGCAATTGGCTTCTGTTGTATCGACAATGGACGGTCAATTAAGTACGCATGATTTGGCAACCTCATAAAGTGGACCAAAAGTCGTTGCGCCACAAGTTTTTCTTAGAAACCGCTCCCGCCATTAAAATGGAGCCAAAAAGAAACTTGCTTCTTTGATGTTTACATTAAAACAGAATTTCGTTCCAAAATCGCCAAGATTGCTATTTTATTAATATATATTCATCTTGCTTACTTCGATCGTTACCTTATGCATCGCTTTCATACAGTGGTAATCGCAGATAAAGCACTCGTATTTCTGAATAAAGCTTCTTTCAGTTTCTGTACAAGCTAACATTGCGATCTTCATCGTCTGAAACATGAGTACTGACGACAAATTCTATCACCATGTGCAGTTTAGTTCAAATCCGTCCATAACTTTCTGCATGATGTGCTAACAGAAAGATAAAAAGTTTTAATTTTACGGTTGTGGCATTTCTGTTACCAGTAGTTAACATTACAAATACTCTTTTAGATACTTTTAACAACTTCAGTCGCTATATCTTCACTTTTATATGTAGTACGAAGAAAAAATAACAATTTTTGTTAGTAAAGGTATTAAATAATTGTGATTTAAGGGTTATTTTTTGTTTTAAAAAATGACTAGTACCAATAATTCAGGTTAAAATTTGTAAGTAATTTGAAACCGAAATTGCCACAGTTACGTGTGAGAAAGAGTAGTTATTTGGCTGTAAACTGGGAAATGTTTCGTTAAGATCAGCCGAGTATTTCTCGAGATACATACGAGGAGTAAAGAACGAGACATATCTACATAAATCATAGATTGGTGAAGTGCCTGATTTTCTTTCCTTTTAGTTAGTACCCTGCTGTATCTTATAGTTCCGAACGCTTTCAATCGAATTCCCTCTCCCGCTGCCTGTTTGTTTCCTGCTACTTCTTATTATTGTACCATCACCGGTACGAATCCTTTAAGACAGAACTGCTTTACAGTTCCATCTTATAGGAGGAAACAACCAGACCGTTATTTAACTTTTCCTTCAAGCACTGACCACGTTCCTTTTTTTTTTATGGATTTACGCCTCGTAGAGGCTACTAGAAGTCGAGAAGGCTAGGGGGCCAAATAATGGGAAGGAATTCGACCATGGCCTTTTAAAGGTACCATCCTGCTATTTGCCTGGAGTGATTTTGGGAAAATATGTAAAACCGAAATCTGGATAGCTGGGCGGGGATTCGAACACTCATCCTCCCGAATGAGAGGAAAGAGCTTTACAGCACACCCACCACGCTTAGCCCCTCCTTTCTGTATTAGTATTTTGCAGCATATTGACTGGTATTCCTTCGATTTCGTCCCGAATTCGTTGTTTTAGGGCTGGGATAGTTCTAGGTGGATCGTTCTGAAAAACTCTTGTTTTTAAGTAACCCCATAGAAAAAAGTCGCAGGCTGTCAAATCTGAAGAGCGAGGGGGCCAAGGGATATCCCCGTTTCGGGAAATAACGCCGCCTGGAAACAAAGCATTCACAGCATTCATGGCAACTCTTGCAGTATGGCTTGTTGCCCCATCTTGTTGGAACATTGTGTGTTCATTCACTGGAAAACGGGCGAGTTGTGACGTAAGAAAGTTCTGGATCATTGCAACGTAACGCACAGAGTTAACAGTCACAGCACTTCCATCGATATCCTCAAAGAAAAAAGGGCCTATGATTCCTCTTGCCGACATTGCGCACCAAACCGTCACTTTTTCAGCATGAAGAGGCATTTCATGAAGTGCGCCAGGGTTTTCCTCCGACCAGTATCTGAAGTTTTGTTTATTAACAAAACCAGACAGGTGAAAATGTGCCTCATCGCTCATCCACAAGTTGTTTACTTGGTCGACATTTTCTTCAAGTCTTCTGGCCATTTCCTCACAAAATTGTAATCGTTTCTGATTGTCAGTTGGTTTGAGAGATTGCACAATCTGTATTTTGTATGGGTGAAAATTTAAATCTTCATGAAGAATCCTTCTCACAGAAGTGTTACTTATTCCAAGGCGTAGAGCATGTTGTTTGGCAGATCGGCGTGGACTTTTTTTTTTTTTTTTTTTTTTTTTTTTAGTGGCATTCGGCAGCGGAGGCCATACAGCCAGCTCAGTGTGTATTTTTTCCAATGTATGGACGCCACAGGACGGACAGGACATTCACACAGACACACAACACTTAACATCCATGCCCGCGGCCGGATTCGAACCGGCGGCCTTCGGCACGCGGAGCTAGCACTCTAGCCCCTACGCTACCGAGGCCGGCGGCGTGGACTTTTGAGCATTGCCTGTTGAACAGTAGCGATGTTTTGAGGGGTTCGAACGGTTTTTGCACTCCCACCTCGTTTTTTAGACGTTGATCCAGTTTACCGAGCGGGGCGGTGTAACGGTTAGCGTTCTCGCCTCGCATTCGGGAGGACGGCGGTTCGAATCCCTGTCCCGGCATCCAGATTTGGGTTTTCCATGGTTTCCCCATATCACTCCAGGCAAATGCCGGGATGCTTCCTTCAAAAGGCCATGGCCGAATTCCTTCCCATTCCTTGCCCCCATCCTTGCCCCCACCCTTTCCCGTCTCTAAAAGACCTCGATGTTAAAAAGAGACGTAAAGCAGTTACCAAAAAAAAAAAATTGATCCAGTTTGTTCAAGGTTGTTTATCCACGAACGAATTGCGTTATCCGAAGGAACAGGCCTGTTGCGCGGTATGTTGAAATGGCGTCGAAAAGCACGTCGCGTTTTCACCAAACTCTCACCATTCGTATAATACGCTTTAACCGCGTAGCCGCGATGTTCACCCGTTCAACGATCCATCTCAACTAAATGGCGGGACACGCAGGTGGAACGGAGCCGGCCATATTACCCCCACCACTCACATTACAACTGTCAAGGCCATCTCCAATCTTCCCGTTTCACTGGCTAACCCTGTATTACCCTCGTGTGGTAGATACCATTGAACGAAGGTCAGATCCTTCGTCGCACTCTGAGAGTCATTCTTTAAGGGACTGCCCGAGGTCAAAAAATTCCTAAATGTTTTCTAGCAAATGAACGAGTGTAAATGATACTTATTTTTACCTGTTGTTGTGGGGACCCTTGATGGCAGTTAGTGCAGTGCTGTGTGTATTTCCTATCGAAGGCTCGGTGCTGGGTATCAGTTACCTCCAAGTTGCAATCGACCAGTGGCCATTCCGGAACATGTTTAAAACAGTACACGGTCTTCAAATCCTCGTTTACAAGAAGTTTTATATCAAGAGCAAATAGTGGTTAATAGGCTATTTGACTTTAAAAAAAATGGTTTTAAATAGTTTATTGATACACGTTATTTACCGGTACTACTTATTTTTTTTTTTTACGTAAATGCTTGTTTTAGGTAAAATTCAAAGTTAAAATTTAAAGTATTTAAACGCCCGCCAAAACGCTCCTTTGCTGCCTGGAGCTCGCCAGCGACACTCGTGACGTCACGTGCCAGCCAGCGCTTATTCTACATAAGTAACGTGTGGTTCGTTTCTCTGAATTTGTGAATAAATTGGTTTATAAATAGTGTATAAGTTCATCAACCTACAGTCACAACAATAAAAATTCTCCTAAAAAACGGAAGTGTTCGCACAATAGCTGAAATGCGAAGAAGAAAAAATCGTTACAACTTGTTCGTAGAAACCCAGATGACATTACAACTAAGTTGCATATCATTTACTGGGAAGATCATTTACACTATAATTTCGCTGGGATAATGTAGTACGTTGTTTAAGGCGAGTATCAGCAAGCTTAGGGTTCTTAGGTTCGATCCTCTCTTCATAACATGTTTTGATATTTGTGGACGTTTTCTTTGGATACTAGTGGCTGATGGTAGCGTCGCATATTCTTTTTCTACAATCCTCCAAAACATTTGTTTTTTTTTTCTTCGAAGGTTTCACAAATTTTTGGATATTAAACGTATTATGACCATTTGAAACATAGCCGAAAACACTTCAAAACTGAAACTGCGCACCGATAAAAAGTTTAAAAACAAACAATCAAAAACTGAAAATTACTTGCACATTAAAAGTAGATGCATTTGTCAGAAAGGCAACATGTACTTGTATCGTCACGTAAAAATTCAAAGCGTTCCGGAACTGTTGTGAAATGTTATTGTTAAAATAAATTTTATTATTCATCGCCGAGCGCTTGGATTTATTGCAGTGATCATGTACGTGTCTCTGGTATGTTTCAAAATTAAAAGCGGAAGGTTATCTTTTCATAAAAGTTTTCTTGTATGGCAGCAATGTCTGTTTCATACGTTTGCATGACGTTTTATGAATTCTTCGAATAAAAATGTGATTCTGTAAAGCAACAAACAGCAAACAGAAAAATGTACACACGAAAAAAATATTATCCTAATCGAAGTTCGAACATAAGATCTTCAAATTCCTATAGCATTCTTTAACCATGCACCTATATGGACACCATTGCATCGTTATTTATCTTCTTGTTAGTAGTGGGTACTTAAACGTCACAGTTTCTACGTTCGGCGAAGTGAACGCGATCGGTAAATAAATAAACAAATTCGGTTTCGTTGGAAAAAAAATTATCTATAATTATTTATGTGCAGTTAAGAAAAATGGCCCACAACATCCAGTTATTTAACTGTTGTACTTACCTTATAATGCACTTGAATTTTTCTCCTAAAACAACTAACATAATTTAAATTTTTGGTCATTCTTGTGACGGATTTCTGTTAATCTCTAATTTTCAATTTAAATGATTCTCGAATTGAGGTTATTCCATTTTTAAGCTCTGTAGAATAAAAGTCGGGGATTGTTTCTATAGTTAGCCCGACAAATAAGGCGTCTATTTTCGGTATTTTTCCGCTGTAGGCTTCTACAAATTGTTCTTCATTTTATATTTAACACAAAATCTCATTAATAACAAGAGATAACCAACAACAAACAATGAAAATAATTGAAAACTTGGATTATAGGAAACGCTATATTCGCAGCCGTTTTACAGGCACGTGACGTCACTAAAGCGACCACCAATCCTAGAGCGTTTTGTCACATGACCAGAGGTAAGAAAAATCTTATTTTTATTACACTATTTTTTACTGAAAACAATTCACATTTGTTTCCAAATTTAACAAAAATAGCTTCCTTAAGCATTAATCTACGCGAATGAGTGCAATTTGTAATATATTTTTAATACTGTCAAATAGCCTATTCCTGATGTGAGAATTAAGTCTTTCCCGGCGTACAACCTAAAAATTCTTCTCATTGGCTCAGCCGGAAGGAAGGTAGCTGTCGAAATATCGTGCATGGTAGAACTTATCTGGCCGAACACCAGAGTAGAATCTTGATTGGTTAACTTCTGTGTGTGATAAATCTATTATTTGTGCGGCCGCACTCGGGTCGTTCAGTAGTATAGCGAGCTGCTGGGCCGCAGGCTCTGCTTCCGGCAACAAGCGCGTGAAATGCGGCCACACGCGGGAATCCGGGTCAGCGGCCGTCTCCATCTTAAGTTTTTAAAGGTTGATTGGAAGTCGGCCGAACCCTCCAAAATCTGCCGCCACTATCAATTGTGCTAACTATTTCTTGCCGAATGTTTCTTCGTAATTCCGTCTAATTACACTGATATGTGGTCTGTTGAGGAAAATGTGTTGGCCGAATGTCTTTATCTGAAAGGAACAATCTATTAAGATTAAGATATGGGATGTTATGACGTAGAAAACTGAACTTCGTAAACAAATTCTCACATCACTAAATTTTCAGCTATTTTATTATTGTAATTTAGTCTTCTGTTTCTGCGACCGTTTACCCATCTCAAATTTATATTTATACAGGTTGAGTAAAAAAGGGCTTTACAACTTTGGAATGACATAGAAATTTGTTGAGGATTTACAATATCGGTAGATGTGTCAATTTGTAGCAAACAACTTCAAGTTTGGTGCACTTGGTGCATCAGTACACCATTCCGCCACCAGGAGGACCAGAGTAGTGCACAGTTAAAATAGCTTCTTTCACTAGTGCGGAGCGTGCCGCTGTGTGTTTTGGTTTCAGTTCAGTTCCACAGATGAAGATGACAGAGTTGGGAGGTCATTTCATCTCGGAAATTTGAGGTTTCCTCGACATTGGCTTCTCATGTTGGTGGATTGGCCGTGAAGGGCCAATCACGTGGCCTCCTCGCTCCCCAGACTTGATACCACTGGATTTCTTTCTCTGAGGTTTCATTAAAGATCGTTTGTATGTTCCTTCCCTACCAAACAATTTGGTCGACCCGAAAAATCGAATCTACGCTGGCGTTGCACATGTTACGCCCGATTTGCTGCAACGAGTGTGGGATGTTTGCCGCATGACAAATGGTAGTCACATCTAAAATGGCACTTGACACGTTTATGTGAAATTAGAGATTATTTCCTACAAAATGACACATTTATCGATTCTGTAAGTTATCTCAATAAATTTCTGTATCATTCCAAAGTTGTAAAGTCATTTTTGACTCGCCCTGCACTGTCCTAGCAATAATATCAGGTTTACTCATGGAATTGTAGGACAACTCAACACCAATTCACTAGGTCGAACCGGTGACCTCCATGCGTGGCCAACGTACTAGTCCAGGCACGGTCAGGGCTGGCAAATTTTTCGGCTTTTCCCGTATAATAAAGTATCAGAGACGCGAAGGCCAAAGTATAATGAAGCTTACGTATCCTAACTTTGTAGGCACTATCATTTGCCCTCCCGAGCTGATATATTCGTAGTGAGCTTTGTCAATTCTTTGAATCTGTTAAGGGCCCAGCAGGGTGTGTCACACTGGAAATTATGCGTGCGACAAGCTGTAAGATATGCGCTTTAATAGTCGACACGTTAAGAATTTATTTTTTCGGTTTTTAAAGCCTACGAAGGGCAGTCAAAAATTTCCAGGAATTTCATTGTAACTCTTTATTAACAAAACATAAATACACATTTACTTACTCTCCTTCAAAGTAGGATCCTTCTGAACACACACACTTGCTCCACCGCTCCTGCCATTGCTGGAAACAACGATGAAAATCCTGTTTTGGTACCTTCCGAAGCACAGCCGTCGCTCGTCCATGAGAGATCTCCACTTCTTGTGCCAACTCGTCGATGGTCATTCCTCAGTCTGATCTGATTAACTGTTTCACTTGCTCGACCATTGCTTCGTTTCTGGAGGTTGAAGGTCTCCCACTGCGACTCTCGTCTTCCAGCGATTCCTGTCACCATTAAATCTTGAAAACCACTCGTAAACGGCTGTTTACTTTAACGAATCTTCACCACCGTAAACTCTTTGTAAGGCTAACAAAGTCTCTGAAGCAGATTTCCCTAATCTGCACTTGAACTTGATGTTCGCCCTTTGCTCAAACTGCGACATCGTGCCAACTGATTACCACACACACCTACCTTCAGCTACACTGCAGTCACACTGCCTGTTCAGACCTGCTCAGACCTGTCAAGCTCATAACAATTACTTCACAAATGCCAACACTACGACAGAATTCCGGGAACTTTTTGACTGCCCCTCGTATAATCATACTATTTGATTTCATTTTCCGCATCGTGAATATATCAATTGCTGATTAATTATAAGTACAAATACAGATAATTAAAAAAAATGAACTTCTGCATTTGTACCTGTAGTTGACACCCTTTCAATAACTCTAAAATACCAACAGGGATAGGAAAAAAAGCGAGTTGATGTTGATAGAAAGGGCTTGGTTGAAGATGGTTTTTTAATGAGGAACGAAAAATTGACATTCGTTTCTATTTAAGGAACACACCATAATTTGGGTACCTATATTGAACACAGATGCTGTCCACAACAACAACAACAATAATAATAATAATAATAAAATCTTCTCGTTTAAACTATGAAAGCAAATGCTTGTTTATTCCATCTTGACCACATTTGCACGTCCAGTAAAAAAGTAAAGCAAACTTACATTAGCTGAGAATTAAAATACTTCCACACGTTACATTATCGCCACAGGCTCACGAGACGATCACCGAACACATGGATCCGTTCGGATTGACGCATAAAGCTGACTGATTTTGGTTTCACGCACGGTTTTTTGACTGATCGTATTTCTTTGAATTCTAACTTAATACCTTTTCATATAGACTACAGGTGTATTTACCTTAGTCCCTGTGAGACCCTTGCGACACAGTGACCAAAACGTTTGAGATATCAACCGCAAAACTATTGAACAAGGATCCGTTTGGATCAGTGTAAAACTGCTCTATAAGAAGTATCTACATCTACATATATACTCTGCAATTCACAAAATTGTGGGTGGCAGAGTGTGCTCAGCACCAAAGCTAATCTCTCTTTGTTGTGTATTTCAATCCCTAATGGTACGAGAGAAAAAAAAATTCATATAAGAATCATTGCGGCACCTTATTTCTCTAATTTTATCTTTCCTGTCATTCCGGCTCAAATAGGTTGGCGGACGAAGTATTTCATTACACTCGTAAGTGAAAGTGGGAGTACACATGTTTACCAATAAGTTTAAACGCAACATGCGTCGTCTATCTACCAGACTCCCGGTCTAGTCTACTAATCAGTTCTGTGGCGCATTCATAAGGACTGTAGCAAGCTGTCACGAATCAACCCCAGACGAAACGGATCCCAAATGGCACAACAATAGTCCAAATGTGGACGCACCAGAGATTTGTACGCCATCTCTTTTGTTTGTTCATTACAATTTTTCAAGATTCGACCTATGAATCGCAGCCTAGAATTTGCTCTACCTACTAACGAATTAATGTGTATGCCCCATTTCATGTTCCTTTGTACTGTTATTCCCAAATATATCATAGAATCAACCATATCAATAACTAAATTGTTTAACTCGTATTTCTGAACAATTTGATTCTTTTTGTTAGTTATGCTCATTGTCTTGCACTTTTTACAGTTTAGGGTAAGTTGCCACTCAGCGCACCATGCCAAAATAATATCCAGATCACGCTGAATTTCTAAGCAATCAGCCAAATTCCTTACTTCCCTATAAATAACCGCATCATCAGCAAACAATCTAAAAACGCTTTTCACTTTGTCTCCGAGATCGTTTATAAAAATTAAGAAAAGAAGTGGTCCTATTACATTTCCTTGAGGTACGCCCGATGTAACATCTAGATTAGAAGAACTTTCTCCAACGACGACATACTGCGACCGATCGGTTAGAAAATCCTTTATCCATTCACAAAGCTGATCCGATATAACGTACGCTCGAAGCTTCGCTAAAAGGCGGTTGTGTGATATAGAGTCAAAGGCTTTCTGAAAATCTAAAAAAATTGCATTTACTTGTGAACCTGCATCAATAACTTTCATTACGTCGTGTGTCTTCCGAAATCCGTGTTGATATGTTGTAAGCAGATTATCATCATCTAGAAAATTCATAATGTTCGAGCATATAAAATGCTCCATAACTCTACTACAAACAGATGTGGGAACAATGTTCGGCAAAGCAGCTGTCAGTTATAGTTGCCATTTCCCCAGCATTCACAAGAGATACGAGCACTTATTTTTAATATTCGAAGGCTGCCACGTCAAATATGTTTTCGTATTGCTAATATTTGTACACTTTTCATGGGCGAAAGTGTTTGGGGCTTACCTATAACGTTTTGGCAAGCTCTGTGCTGTCCAGCTCATGAATCGTGATATGAGAAAACGTGCTTTCATAATATACTTCGTATATTGCCACCGTTCTGGAACCATGAAATCTCCTTTCTTACTGCCTGAAAATTTCGTGTTTCACATTTGGCGGTAGTAGCTATGGAAGAAAATGAAATTTGTGCGATAATACATTAATGTGCAAAACTACCCAAGTAACTGGCAGATATTACATTTTTAAATCACTCTCACCACGTCATATAGGAACTGTGTTGGACTTGGCGAATTATATTTGTTTAAAAGTAATTTGATTACCTGACATTCTAGAAGAGAGTTAATCCCTGGGCTCGCATTCGGGTGGGCGCGAATTCAAATCCCCGTCCGGCCATCCAGATTTGGGCTTTCCATGGTTTCCCGAAATCGGTCCAGGCGAACACCGGGATGGCTCCTTCAAAAAGACATGGCAGTAGGAGGGGAAGGCCGACTCAAGCCAGAAACCGGGAAAACCCATGACGTCACGAAGTGGTGGGGGGACCTCCCTCCGGCGGGCTTTTGAATCAGCCAATGGCGGCCAAGGTCGTATGACGTCACACGTTAGTTCTTTGGCCGGCCGCTGGGGGTGCAGCACCGGGCGGGCTTGCGCATACGTTAGTTCCTCGACCGGCCGCACAGATGGCAGCATCTCCCAAGGGCTTAATTTCTTTGGGCGCAGACATTCCACACCACCCACCAAACCCCTGAGGCAATGGCTATTTCTGTTCTGGAATGCGGACGTCAGACAAGTTGTATCGTGGCGACAAAACTTTGGATTCGTCTATCACTTTAGTTCCTAGTGGTCATCTTGTGTTGCGTATACCAATTCCACCTTTACCGAGTAACTTAAATATAATTAAAGTCTTATCTTCGAGTAGTTTAAATGGACCCATTGGTTTAAGTAGACAATGGACGATTAGTTCATCCATTAATAGGGAAATCGAGTATGATGGTCTCCATGATGTCACGAATCCACTTCCTCTCAGATGTATAGTTTGAAACAGATGTCAAGCTAGCTAAAGAAGTGGTGTTGACGTCACTGCCGGAGTATAAAGGCCATCACACCAGCCAGCTAGCCCTCAGTTCCCGGTCGGCGATCGTCAAGTCCAGTTCACTATGGCTAGTGAGGTTCTCCTGTTTTCAACATGCTACAAGTTAAACAGCAGTGACACCAAGCGTATCACTGTTGGTTTGTCACCTAAACTGGAATTTAATCCAGTAGTTGTACTCGAAAAAGTTGGGTACAATAAAGTCACTCTCACACATGATGAGTGGGATGTACTGAGACAGATGGTCTATACAATTGGTGGCTTTTTCAACAACACTGAGCATCTACAAACGAGTGTTTCGCTCGGCAACCACACCATCTCTTCCCGAACAGTGGCTGGAGCGAAAACTATATGGTTTTACAACAATGCTGTGCCTGCCTATGGTGTGTTTCTCGGCGAATCAACATGGGACAACATGGTCGATGCCCTGCCAGCAGTGACCGGCGCCATCAACACCATGAAGCCCTGGAGTTATCAAGTTACCAAGTACTACAACGAGTTTGTGAATACGTTATCAGTGAAAGTGATTCGTGACTTCCCCCGTTGTTCTGTGAATGGTCTGATAGATTTGCATTTTGATAGTGTACATGTCAATGAAGTGTCATACA
>JARYHS010013630.1:138538756-138640938 GCA_031002005.1 Vandiemenella viatica | reverse complement strand
GGTTGATCTCGCAGGCCAAGGTAACATGTCGACACTCTGTAGAGCACGTTGCGAGACAACAGCGGTATGAGGGCGAGCGTTATCCTGTTGAAAAAACTCCCCCTTGAATGCTGTTCATGAATGGCAGCACTAACAGGTTTGAATTACCAGACTGACGTACAAATTTTGCAGTCAGTGTGTTTGGTATAACACAAGAGTGCTCCTGCTGTCATAGGAAATTGCTCCCCAGACATGACTCCAGGTAGCGTCCCAGTGTGTCTAGGCCGCAGACAGTTTGGTTGCAGGCGTTCCCCTGGCTCCTTCTGACCAACACTCGGCCATCACTGGCACCAAGGCAGAACCTGCTTTCATCAGAAAACACAACAGATCTCCACTCCGTCCTCCAATGAGCTCTGGCTTGAACACCACGGAGTCGCAAACGGCGATGGCTTGTAGTCAGTGGAATGCACGCTACAGGGCGCCTGGCTCGGAGCTGTCCTTGAAGTAACCGATTTCTAACAGTTCGTTGTGTCACTGTGGTACAACTGCAGCTCGAATTTGCTGCGCAGACGCATTACGATGCGCCACAGCTGTACGCCGAATACGGCGGTCTTCCCTCTCAGTAGTGCCACGTGGCCTCCCGAACCCGGTCTTCTTGAGGCAGTACCATCCCTTGACCACTGCACCCAAAATCATGCACAGTGGATACATTCCGGCCAAGTCTTTCTGCAATATCGCGAAAAGAAAATCATCATCTTCTCGTCCCTATTACACGACCTCGTTCAAACTCGGTGAGCTGTTGATAATGGCTTCTTCGTCTTCTTAAAGGCATTCTTGGCTAACACACTCACTATGTCAAATCTCAGCGGTAAATAACGTTCACAAACTTTACAGCGCGTATTTAAAGCAAACCTGATTTGCAAGCTCTGAGTAGCGCTACTAGCGCCACACTTATGCGCGAAGCGTGAAATTTGAATCGATGTCATCTTCAGATGTATAAACACGCCTACCAAATTTCGTTTATCTAACACAAGTCTTTCTTGGTGTTGGGATTTTTTTTTCCGTCTGTGTATTAACAACACGAGTGCCCACAGAGTAAAATTTAGTCCATCTGGTAATATTCTGAAACCAGCTACCAATATTAAGTATAAAACCATAATCTCTAAAATTGTCAGTCAGTCTGGTTCTGGTCTTCTTCCCATGAAGGAATATGTGTATTGGGACGATCCGAATGAACTCGTTGAAAGATTGAAGTTACTTACCGCATCGACATCAGCAGGACATACGGCACACTCCAACGAAATTTTATCAGTGGTTGAAGAACTTCGTGAAAGAAACATTATATTGTAACATGGATCAAGTTGTGGCAGAACTCCATCGACCAGCAAGAAGAAATTTCCCAAGACGTCATGTAGTAATCAAAGGACTCGATGATCTGTGGCAAGCTGATATTGTGGAAATGATCCCATACTCTCGTAAAAACTAGTGGCTACAAGTATATACTGATGGTGATTGATACTTATTCAAAGTATGCATGGGCAGTACCTCTCAAGAACAAGACATCTAGTGTGGTTGCTGATGCTATGAAGAAAATACTAAGTGGTGGTCGTGTACCTAAAAACTTACAGACTGACAACGGAAAAGAGTTTTACAATTCCAAGTTCAAGAATCTCATGACTAGCTATGGTATTAATCACTACTCAACATATACCCATCTTAAAGCATCAATAGTTGAACGATTAAACAGAACTATTAAGAATGCAATGTGGCAAGAATTCAGCAGGCGTGGCTCACATCGGTGGATTGAACTTCTTCCTCAGTTAATGTCAAATTATAACAACAAGTGGCATAGCACCATTAAAATGAAACCTTGTGATGTAAAGGACAACTCTTTACTTTCTACAGTGTACTTCCGTGTGAAGACTACCACACCAGCAAAATTCAAAGTTGGTGACCATGTTAGGATTAGTAGGTTTAAAGAAAAGTTTGACAAAGGCTACCTGCCAAACTGGTCAACTGAAGTGTTTACCATCAGAAAAGTTAAATTATCAAATCCTGTAACTTATTTACTTAAAGATTATCAGGGTAAAGATATTGCAGGAGCATTTTACCAGCAAGAATTACAATTAACAAAACATCCAAGTACATTTCTTGTTGAACGAGTAATAAGGAAAAGGAAGAATATGGCATTAGTGAAGTGGTTAGGTTTTGATAAATCACATAACACATGGATAAATGTAAAAGATTTATTTAAATTATGATTCTTCTTCAATAAACATCAGTACAACATATATTTGTTGTTTTTTTTCTCTCTCCTCATCCATAGTTAAGAGACTATTTTTTTTTACAATATAGTCTTGACAATATAGAGTCTATTTTTTTACAATATAGATCATTTTACAGTGTATGACTAATACTAAATACAGTGCACTGACAAAACCCCAGAGAAAACATGACATTATTTACATTAGAAAACTTCATCAACAGCTATTTACAACTCATGATCAGGCATTACACAACTTCATCAATTGATATTTACAACTCATGATCAGGCATTAGACAACTTTATCAATTGATATTTACACGTCATGATCTGTCACATTAGACAACTTTATCAATTGCTATTTACACATCATGTTTGTCACATAAGACAACTTTTTCAATTGCTATTTACACATGAACAAAACTACTATTTACATCCCACCCTCCAGTGCACTGTAATAATATATATACACGGGATAAACGCTATATTTAATCTTCATTCACACATATATTTACAAAATAGTTACTCTCATTCACTCTCTGGTACAGACTTGTGCCCCCAAGGTAGGGTTCCAATACCGTCGGGGTAAATATAGCGTTTATCATCGAATCTAGACAGGCCCAGCTTGGATACTTCAACAGTAGTAATTCTATGTAGATTAGACTGAAATCGATGTTGGGTGTGAAACTTAGATGGAGCGCCATGTAAACATTCTATATAATCCTTGAATTGTAAGTTTTTTGGTGACGGTGCGCCCCAGACCCTTGGCCCGTCTTGAGGTCTGATCGGTCTCTAGCCGGAACGCATACATTTTCGACCTTAGACCCGCGAATTCCACAATCAGGGAACCATTCGCCTCATCCTTCATAACCCCAACTACCTTTTCGTTATAGGGGTCTATACCGAAACGATTGCTGGGATTATATCCAGATGTGTCGAATTCCTCCCTGTTGCGTTTCATCACTTCATATGGATCACAGCCGTTCACCAAATAGATGAAACTGTCTGTGTCCATATAAAGTAACTTGGGGCGTATAAACTGCGGAATGGCGAATTCATAGTGAAATCGATACATCCGCAGTTTAGACAGATCGAGAATGCACATCCCGACGTAGAGCGGCTTGTTGAAAAGTATCCGCACTTTCGCCATCTCCAGAGCCACAAAGTCTTTCTCGAAAATAGTCATACGCCTAAAGTGTGGTGAAGCCACATGCTTCCGGGCACCGCGGCGGCCCGGCCAACCTGTACACAATTTCACGTCGCGGTGTTTTCTAAGGTTCTCCATGGTTTTGCCGAAAATTGAATTGTTCATAAGTTTGAAAAAGTCTCTCTCAAATTCTGATTTGGCTGACTGACGAGAACGCGTGTTGAGAGAGATGTATTCTTTCAACCACGGTGACTGGTTGAAAGAAATTACCCGGTGTACCGTGCCCAACTTCATCCCCAAGCCTATACATTGCTGGAGGACTCGGTAATGGAGAACATACCGAACCTTATCCTCCAGCGTTGTCATCAGCTTGGTGAAAGAAGATCCAGGGGCGGCTTTGTGCTCTGGACATGGCGGTAGGTCTGCTAGATTGTCGTGTATATCCTGGGGAATCGTCAAGTCTACCTCTAAAACGAAACCCCTAGGTGAGTCGGCTGCTACGCTCATGAAGTCTATGCTAGCAATCTGCTCGGCCGATAACCATCGAAACCCTCCAGAGGGTAGATACTCCGACATGGCCCAGCCGTACAAATTGTTTACATCAAAATACATGATGAAATTTTCAGGTGCGTCGTGGTTGTACTCCGCCATGTACCGGTTATTTGCCTTGGCGTACCTATGGACGCACTGACAAATACCACCACGAATTCCACGTTCGAAAAAGAGAAGCATGTCGATATCTGTCAGAAGATCCAGCTCGACACGCGTTCTCTTTAACATGGCCTGCCACGAAAGGCCTGGAGCTGTGAAATAGTGGGCGGGGTCCAGGGTGTACTTGTCCAAACATACAGCCCTAAATTTTTCAAACAGATCCGCAAGTAGCCGTACATCTGTCCCCATGTACAGACTTGCGTATTCTTCTAAATTCTTGATCTGGAAAACCCGCCACACTTGTGTCGCGTGTTCGTAGTCGTCATCCGAAATATCAGACTCTGACAACGAACTGTAAAATTTAGACTTGGGAGGGAGCGTGGCCTCTTTGAGTTTATCCCACGAATCCATGTATTCGTAAGGGAAAACTCCTTTTCGCTTAACCAGTTGGAACTGCTCGGGGTCCGTGAAATGCTTACTGGTAATGTGCATGTCACGCTCCGCAAGAGTCCCAACCAGCTTATCTAACGAGGACTGCATGAAACGGTACGAGTCCAGGAACCGCAAAGTGATTGATTTACCTTTAATCTTTTTAGAAAATGAAATATAACGTTCAGTGTTGATGGGTAGGACATCCATCCCATCTTCATCGAGGTGTGCTAAGGCCCTAACAATGAAGTGCGCATCATACCCAGACAAATTATGGAAAAAGACGGGTATGTGCCTTTGATTCTTGTACTGTAAATTACAGTTATTGTGTGCAGCCCCTCTGAAAGCACCTGTGATGTGGCAATGATCGCGGACCTTAACGGCCCCCGGTTCAAAGCCGTCACCACAGATGTGGCATACCGTGGCACTGGTAAATTTTGCCTCATCATCAGCCGACATTACAAGAGGTGTGACCGCCTTGTAAATTTCATCAACGTCATGGGCCAGGTTCACGAGTTGTTCCACCAGCCACGTCTCAGGATTTTACCCGAGAATGAGTCGAATCGGTTCAGCTGAGGGTCGTATGCGCAAACGACCTGGTATGCCGCAGCAAAAGGGATGTGTTCCTGGACTGATGTGGAGTGAGAGGCGTTGGGGTCGGGTCTGCACGTATCAAAGGGTTTCAACAAACATTCAAAGTCCGCGTAAACGACGAATGGTACACGCTGTTGGTGTACAAAATCCTTAAACTTTAAGGTTTTGTTTTCGTCGCCGGGTAGGTCAACTCTTACAGCGCCAACCCTTGCGCAATCGACCTCATGGCGTTCCAAGAGATCTTTCGCGCCTAAAATGCTGCAGGCATCTATCACAAATGTGTGCCTCATGTTGATGGTTCGATATTGAAGAACTAACTAACCGCGACAAGTTCTTGATCCAGCAGTAGTGAAACTTATCTTCACCCTCTGTAATCAACAACATGTTTATATGGAAACCGCGTTTGACTGCAGCATGGTGGAGGGGGCCTACAACTCTATGTTTTTTACCGTCTGGTTCCAAGCCGTAGACATTGATCGAATAATTCAGGGTTTTGCCTCTCAAATTTAGAAATGTCTGACAATTTTACAGGGAAGTCTATGCCTGCAAAATCTAAATCGTACTTGGAACGTACTTTAATATAATGACTAATTTCTTGCGCGTTGTGGTGCACCTGTTCGCGAAAAGCCAGGATCGTCCAAAGAAAACAACGATCATCTTTGTTTTTAACATTGACAATTGCTTTCTTTGCTTGGATATCGGATGGCAGTGCTATAAATGAAGAGCCCCGAAACAGTGGTTCGTATTTAGCTACATGGATGTCGAGGGACTTAATTTGATCGAGGCATTTGCCACTATCCCGGTCCTGGAATTCACTAAATCTCTTCTTGATATCTTGAAACACATAGACTTCATACCACTCTTCCAGGGAAGCGCTTAATGTGAGTTCGCGCATCTTGGGCATAAAA
This sequence comes from Vandiemenella viatica, assembly GCA_031002005.1. NCBI lineage: Eukaryota > Metazoa > Arthropoda > Insecta > Orthoptera > Morabidae > Vandiemenella > Vandiemenella viatica. The sequence goes on along the minus strand of JARYHS010013630.1, from coordinate 138,634,967 downwards.
CAAATACGGCTGACGTTAGTGACATTGTTCTTCTGAATTTGGAAAAGGCAATCCAACCCCACCTGGCATTTTATAGCCGGTGTTGAAGGATTGCGAATAATCGCGGAAATTTGATCATTAAAAATTTTGAAACATGCTCTAATATAATTACCAGGATCTTTAAAATTTTCAGTATTTACAACAGTGATGTGAAGTAACCTATTCCCGTAAGCACTTGCCCTGATAGTTGGCTTTAAGCGCGTAGCATCCGGCTTACCTGTTTTTTTCCCCACCCTCATTAACGCCGGACCCGGTCGCTTGAGTGTTGGGCAGCCACTGGGAGGATGGTTCGTCTGTCGCCCAGAGAGCTTCAATCGGCGATAGAGTAGCAAGCAGCTCATCCTCCAATGGTTCTGCCCACGCGCTGGTGCTTGGCTGCGGCACGTCTGCGATGGTAGGAATGCCCCACAACGCTTCCAGGTCCGGCGGCGACATATATACATCTGCAACAAAAAAAATAGTCAGATTTCATGGTTAAAAGTCTAAGAGATAAAATAATTTAAAAAAAGTAGAAGAAATACCTTACCTGCCATTTTAATCCTTTTAGATGGTCCTTCATCATCATCATCATCATCATCATTCATCCTTTTTTTTTGGAGGGGCCCCGAGGAACCATGTTGACCTATAACAAAATAAATTTTAGTTAGACAAGGAAAAGAAACAGAAAAACTCAATAAAAAAAATCTAAACACTTACCAACAAAGATGTCCCCAGGCTGATTGGAATCATGTTCATGGCAATCTGTGGAAAAAAAAATCATCTTTTACTGCACAGCCAAAAGGTTTAAAGTAATTCAGTTAAGAAAATAATTTTTTTTAACTTACAATTGGCAAAATACCTCGCCAGCTCAGAGGATGCATTAACACCGCTAGCTGAAGCATTTACAGGCTCTACAACAGAAAAAAAAAATTTTAGATGGTTACAGAAAAAAAAATTTAGTAACAAATAAGAATATATCTATAGTACTTACCCCTTGCAAAATCATTGTCCGAAAAATTAGTTTCAGCCAGATACTCACTAGCATTCACAGGCTCTACAACAGAAAAAAAATTAAAATTTTAGTTGGTTACAGAAAAAAAAATCAAACAAGAATATTATCTACAGCAAGAAATATATAGTACTACTTACCCCTTGCAAAATCATTCTCATTCAAGCATGAAGTGGAGATCACTGCGCTAGCTGACTCACTAACAGGCTCTAAAACAGAAAAAAATTAATTTTTTTAGTAGCAATCAGACGCACGAGAAGTTAAAAAAAATTAATTACAGTCAAATACATACCTCCAGCAAAAGTGTATCGCAACACCAGCTCCGGAGTTGAGACAACTCGTGGTTCTACAATAGAAAATAAATTATAGTATGAAACATGGGAATATATACTGCAAAAATATATTAATTTATTTCAGCAAACTTACCACTCGCTAATTCTTCTTCACTAAATAGTGACGATATCGCAGGTAGATCTGAAACAGAGAAGAAGAAAAAAATTAGTTTGAATAGTTTAAATTAATCCAACTAATAAAAATAAAAGGAATTTCACTTACAGTTTGTGAAGAAATTATCCACATCTGCGGCAGAGAGCACCGGCAGTTCTAGAAAAAAAAAAAAATACTAAGTATCACTGGTATACAAACACGCATGATAATTTATTATTTAAAGTCACTTAACATTACCTGAAGCAGACTGAGAATGTTCCATGGTGGTGTAGCGACGATCTAAGCGCAACCAGCAACTGAAGGACAATGAGGCCTGGCCCATGTGGCGGTAGCTATTTATACCGGTGGGGTGTCTCAATCATGGCGCGCGCAAACAGCTTGCTTAACAGGACGCTAGCCCGCGCGGCACACATTTCGCAATGGTTAATGGATATCAAACATAGATAACTTTCTGTATGTGTGTTGAAACATTTCGCAACGGCTAATGGAGAGCAGGCCAGAGCAGTGACAAATATTTGTAGGTTTCACCGAGACCAAAATGATGCATGCCACGCCATCTACCAGTCAGTCAAAGAACTAACGGGGGCTGCCATCTAGCCGCCGATCGGTGAACTAACGGTCCAGCGCAAGCCCGCCCGGTGCTGCACCCCCAGCGGCCGGCCAAAGAACTAACGTGTGACGTCATACGACCTTGGCCGCCATTGGCTGATTCAAAAGCCCGCCGGAGGGAGGTCCCCCCCACCATTTCGTGACGTCATGGGTTTTCCCGGTTTCTGGCTTGAGTCGGCCTTCCCCCCCTACTCATGGCCAAATTCTTTTCTTTTATAGAGGTGCAGGGCCAGTTGCCTTACCTTCGTGATTGTCAAAAAGACATGGCCAAATTATTTTCTTTTATAGAGGTGCAGGGCCAGTTGCCTTACCTTCGTGATTGAGTGTCCCAGTTTGCTTGTTTGTTAGTTGCAAATAAACAGGTGGCAGAGGAGGTTTTTGCACCAAAATAGTTTTATGTTCCGTGTGTTCCAATCCCGAACGACACGATGGAAAGAAAGAATTCATAAAACCATCAGTACAGCACCTTATTTCTCTAATGCTTTGTCACTGAGATCCAAGTAGGTTGGTAGACGAAGTGTTTCATCGCACTCGTAAATCGGAATTTGCGTGTTTACATAAAAGTTTAAACTAAACCTACATCGTATGTCACCTTTACAGTCCCAGCCCAGTAAAGCCGCGTACTCACTAGTGAGCTGTAACTGTAACCGTTGCACGTTACTGTTGCCGAATACGATAGTGAGTACGTGGCTCGCGAGCGGAACGCGTTGCATTCGCAGCGAGCCGACGACTGCCGGTTTTTGCTGCGAATCAAAGAGCGTTCGCAGTGTGTTCGTGGACGTCGAGAGTGAAGGTTGTTGCACGCTGCGAACCTACCAGTATCCTCAAGCGTCATGAGTGAATCGACAGAAGATAAATGTCTTCAACTGGTAGAAGTCTATCACGAAAGCAGTGTCCTATGGAATCCCAAGTATTGGCAGCCTTAATTTTGCAAGGCTAAATAAACCTTTAAATAAATAAAATTATTTCAATTATCATTATTGATCATTAATAATAATAAAAAAAAAATATTTGTAGGTGGAGGACCTCAATGGTAACACAAACTCTGACATTGACGCTGAACTACGTGAACCATTCAATAAAAAACTAAAACCAGATCCGAAATTGCAAATGCTGAAAGAGGCTTTCGGAATACTGAAAAATGCGGTAGATAAACCGAAACAGGATACGGAACTACTGTCTTTCTTTGATTTTATACAGGAAAAAATTGAAAAACTATACCAAGGAAATAAAAAATGCAATTCAACATGAAATATTTCAAATAATTATGCGTGCTGATCAAGGACATTATAACTCCATACAAAATTATGGTTATTACTCCACTACACAAACTCCGCACCCTTCAGTTTCTTCCTCCAATATAAATCCAGATATAGTTTGCTCTTCCGCTTCTTCCCCAAATCAAAACCAACAAACTCCTCTGCAGAACCCGCCATACTCCCCATACAGCAACAATAGCGAGTATTTATCTGATATGAGTTTAGAAAATTATGTATGATTTTTTTAAATATATGACATTATTATTTTATTATTATTGAATAAAGGATTACCTTGATTTGTTCTTTCAAAGCTCCTATCAGCGCCTATCACACTTCAGGAACAATGGAGCTTATGGCTTGTTTGGAAATGCGAAAAAGATATTGTAAACTTGTAAAAGAATCACCAATAGCTAAGTATCTCAACGTCACAGCTAATCTATCTTGGGCCCAATTATGTTCATTAGATATTCAAAATCAGTTGGAGAGATTCTCGTGAAATTTTTGTAATGACCACTAATTTGTTGATTTCTTAAAAGAAGAATTAGATCACTTCTTTCTCGATACATTCGATGAATACGCCATCTTCGTGGCTGTTTTTAATCATCCAGTAAAGCATCTACAAATAAGTATGCCGCACAAGCAAGAGACACTTCGTCCGACATCGCGGAGCTCCAAACGAACACTGCGGATAGTGTCGACTTGTCGTTACTGAGCGCACACACTAGAACCTCGAAACTGTACCCGTTTGGTTCGCTAGTGAGTACGCTCAGTGAGGTGGCTCGGTGTTCGTCGCGAGCGAAGTTCGTTTCCCGCGTCCACACTGGGACGTGGTTACTGTATCTGTTGGTTACAGTTACAGCTCGCTAGTGAGTACGCGGCTTAAGTATTCACAAATGGAGCGGTTCTTCTCTGTACTGCCAACCAATACCTGGCGAAACTGACCCCAAACGGCACAACAGTACTTCAGATGTGGACGTTAGATAATTGTGTACGCTATCTCCTTAGTTTGCGCGTTAGAATTTTTCAAAATTCTACCTATGAATCGCAGTCCAGAATTAGATCTTCACGCCCCTTTTCGTGTTGCTTTGTACCGTTACGCCAGAATACTCGTGGAATCGACAATTTCAATAACTGAACTGATTGTTTTTATTACTTATGCACATTACTTCGCACTTTTTAGAATTTAGTTGCCATTCATCGCACCATGCTGAAATAACATCCAGATCGCCATGAATTTCTAAGCAACAGTCAGAATTATTTACTTCTCTACAGGTGACTGCATCATCAGCAAACAATCTCAAGCTGCTCTTAACGTTGTCTCTGAGATCGTATATAAAAATAAAAAAGTAGTAATGTTATTACACTTTCTTGAAGTACGTCCTGTGTAACATGTAAATTAGAAGAGGCTTCTCCATCAACAACATGCTGCGACCGACTGTTAAAAAAAAAAAAACCATATCATTTCCCAAATCTGCACCCATATACCGTACTCTCGAATATGGGTGCTGAAGGAAACACGGTTATTTAGTAGAGTCGATAGCTTTGCGCAAATTTTAAAAAAAAATCATCCATTTATGAACCTGTATCAGTATTTTTCTTTGTGCGCAAATAGGGTCAGCTGTGTTCAAAACTGTCTGTTTCTCTTGAAATTCCTGTTGGTTCGGTCGAACGAATTCTTTTTAGTTTAGGAAATTCCTGATGTTAGAGCATATGTGTTCCAGAACTCTACTGCAAACAGATGTTATAAATATGTGTTGGTAGTTCCTTGGATCTCTTCTATCTCTTTTGAGATTTGGCTCAAACTTTTGCTACACAAGGGGGTACTTGGGAATTGTGTTCACTAATATATCTCGTAGCCTGCTGGCCGAGTTCAAAATGATAAAAAAAGTACCTGAAACAACTCATGCTCACGACTATCGATCTGTGCTACGATGCAGGTTTGTGTTTGTGTGCTATGCCGTTGACTCTAACGAATGTAAGGGGAAAAGAGCTCTTACGATTCGTTTTATGCTTCATTCTAAACAAAATCCTTTTCATTTTGCTTATTAGCCAGCCGGAAAAAAATTAGGTTGTTTGCAGATGATAAAATGTCAAAGCGGGACTGCAGGGTGAATTGGACAGGATATCTAGTTGGGTAAGCCAACATGAGATAAAGATAAATATAGAGAAAAGTCAGCTTTATGGGTTCACAGATATACAAAAAAGGCTGCTATATTTGTCTCTGGAAATTACCGCAGACCACAATCAGTAACTGATATGAAAAAAAACTGGAATGGGATTCATAGAAAGAAAGGAGGAGGGTGGGAGTGTACATGGTGACGAGTTGTGATAAGACTTAAAAGAGGTGCCTGGACGGAGATAGATGACCTTGACCACAAGCTGTCACTCGATTTTATGCTTAAGAGTGCGGAAAAATTTTCTTTTGTATGTAAGGAGGTCATGGATTCGAATAAATTATCAAGAGAAACTATTGCCAAAAACGCTAAAAGAATTTAAAATTGAAAATCATATAGGAGGGTACAAGAAAAGGAAAAAATGAATATGTAGAGAAATTGCCACCGTAGCGTGTGCTCCATCGCAATTAAATTAAAAAAGTAATGAAACGGTTATCATAGCAACTAAAGGGGATAGTTGAAAAACGCCGTCATATTACATATGCAGTATAAAACCACATTTCTCATTCTAGAGGTTCATTGTTTTCACGTTTTGTCCGCAACACAAAAAAATCTCAGGAATTTGAATGTTCGTAGAATCCAAACTAATTAAACATTTCTGCGTATATTTTTTTCCAGTTCGTAGCACCCAATGAAGTTATTAAATTTAAATAATTGTAAGACTGAGTCGTGTGGGAGATAGTACTTCAAACAAGAGAAAAATAGAACATTAATGGGTGGAGTGATGGAGATTACTTGGTAAGAGCTGTGTTATTTAACACAACTATTAAGATTATTGCTGTTTAAATTCCTATTTGTAGTTCATTGCGCTCGTAGTCTTATAGCGTTCACGTCTGCGAAGGAGAATTTTCGGCTCAACTCGGGAAATACTCTTGATGACTGGATTTTCCCAGTTAAACACATTTTAATTTATGGTGTCAGTAGTAAGAGAAATTTAGAGTCAAACCGAAATACAGGTCTATACCAAAAGTAGTAGGACTGATTTTTTAAAAAAAAATTTATTGAAAATATCTTTTCAATTCCTTAATCCTCTTCGAAATAGCACCCTTAGGCAGCTACACGCCAAAAATTACGCTGCTGCCATTGGCCATACGCCATCTGGAAGTCAGTTTCGGGGACGCTGTTGAGAGCCCTCGTCGATGCTGCTTCAACGTCCTGGATTGAGTCAAACCGCTTTTCCTTCAGCTGCCTTTTCATCCGTGGGAATAAAAAAAAAAAGTCAGTTGGAGCCAGATTGGGACTGTAGGCGGGGTGCAGCAACGTGGCAACGCTGAATCGGGCCAACAGTTGCCTTCTTCATCCTCCCGTCCAATGAAGGCTCGCATGAGCAAATCAAAGATCAAGACAATGCTGATCGTGTTTTTTTTTACCGTCGCGGGGTGATTCATAAGGAGTTCGTTTCCCCTGGGGAAACTGTCAATTCGAACTTTTACGTGCAAGTGCTAATCCGCCTGCGAGACCGAGTGAATCGCGTCCGACAAGTCATCTCCGCCAACTGGACTCTGCATCACGACAATGCGCATTGTCAAGGCGCGCCGTCATGAGACAACTATTGGCCCGAATTGACATTGCCGCGTTGCTGCACCCCGCCTACAGTCCTGATTTGACTCCATCTGACTTTTCTTACTCACATGGATAAAAAATCAGCTGAAGGAACAGCGGTTTGACTCAATCCAGGACGTTGAAGCAGCATCGACGAGGGCTCTCAACAGCGTCCCCGAAACTGACTTCCAGAAGGCGTACGGCCAATGGCAGCAGCGTAATTTTTGGCGTGTAGCTGCCCAAGGGTGCTATTTCGAAGAGGATTAAGGAATTGTAAAGATATCTTCAATAAAAATTTTTTTAAAAAATCAGTCCTACTACTTTTGGTATATACCATGTATGAAAGATCAGTGCACCGGAAGATTGGAAGATATTCCATTTTAAGCAAAAAAAAAATCAAGTTGACCGTAATGGCTAATTTCGTCCCATTAATCCAATTTCATTATGAGTGAAATGGTACCACTGACGTAACGACTAAAACTTCGTTTTACTTTCTTTGTCCTGGCTATTGAGTCAGATGAACACAAGAGACAGACTTGTAAGTCACGTAAATCATTATATGACGCATGTTACGGGATAAATACGTTGGCGGAATTTGTGTATTGTCTGATCGAAATTAAATCACTCACATGAAAAACTAAAATTTCAAGTGTTACTTATGGTTGAAGAGCCAGACACCGTGTAACGTCGAAGAAAGCTTTGTATTTGTTTGCAGAACGTCTTCCGTCGGGATGAGTAAGTATAATAAACGTTCACTTGGTTTTTCTTTCCTTTAAAAATTAATAGAAACTCGGAACACTGTCAAAATGAAAACTTCACACATTCCCTGCCACTTAGCCCATTAACAACTTTTTCCCACGCGGCGTCTTAATTTGTGTCATTTCGCACTTTCTCTTCTGCTGGACCCGACCATCCGCCCACGCCAAACTGCTTTCACTGCCAGACATTTTGCTTTTGTGGCGTTAGAAAAGTCATTGTTTCCGCTTTCCTCACTATGTGGCCTCGGTAGCATACTAATTCTTCATTTTAATTCATCATCGGAACTGCTAAATTTTATGTTTTCCCGGCATGTCTGACTTCAAAAGCCGTTCACCGGTCATCTGGAGAAATTTCCACCATAGTCTTTTCGATGGCACTTGGTATGACCTAATTATTAATTTAATATAATAGTAATGTGGCGGACATCACAGCGGCAATTCCTCTACTCTCCAATTTTCGAATTTCACTAATTTTGATTTTAGCTTCTTTCGTTTAAAATTGCCTGCTTTAGAAAATCACAAATCTTAGTTTTAAATTGTTTCAATTTTTTAGGTATGTTGTTCAAAATTTATTTCGATAATTTATTCCAATCCCCGACTCCCTTATCTATAAAAGAAATTTTCCCGACTCCCTGAATCCAAAAATCATATGCTAGTTAATGATCATTGCCATTGCTTTACTCTCACTTGCCTACTGTTTCAGATTCCTATACCAAATTTATCCAGGCCACTCTGCCACTATTCTTATTAGTTGTGTAATCTCTTATTCTGTCTTTGAATGGCGCCAACCCAGTTTCTCATCATTTCAATTGCTGATTAAATTTTTGTGTGATACTTTCCTTGTTACAATGCTGAAGAACAAAAGTTTTTCATTGGCATTCTGATCATCAAATAACAACTGTATGGATTTCGCCAACTTGATTGGAATGAGTTACCAAGGGGAATGATGAATAACTTACCGAAAACATTAAAAGAATTTAGAGTTAAAATTTGTAGAGTGCAAATGTAGGTGGGTGCAGGATAGTGGGAAGTTGGGTGTGTAGGGAAATTGCCACTGCCACATGTGCTCCATTGCAATTAAATTAAACTTGTTTACCAAGTATTGGGGTTGCTCTTTGCCACATTTGCTTTGATAGCATGAAGCAGTGACATACAATAAATCAGAATTATGTTCCACTTCCTATTTTCTGTTTTTATTGACAACTCAGTTTGAGTATCTGGGAGTTATGAACTACCTTATGGAGGCACCCATTATGTTATGCCATTAATCTTTTTTCCAACCATTCGCATATGCTTCCGCAGATGAGAATTTGCCATTTAACAAGAGCAATATATTGTTTAGTTGTGTTTCAACAGCCATATTACATTGAAAAATTATTCTCAGGTTCAGGTTAAGAGTGCAAGAACAAGTGAGAGTAGCTGTGTTATCACAACATTAAATAATTTAATATCAGCCGTCACCTAAAGCTGAGATACTTGTAGACTGGTCACTGGAATGAGAAGAAAATTTATAATGAAATATAATTTTGAGTGTAAGTGCAAATAAATATAAAGGCTTTATCAGTGTAATGACTTTTCAGTATAAAGTACAAATTTCTCTCAAGAACAGTCGTCACTTGCAAATTTCTCAAATAACTTGCTCTGAGGGAACTGATTGTCCATGTGATACCTAATGTGACTGTTGCCATCCTTAGATTTAAGTACTTCTTAATCAAATTTGATACTTGTAATGTAGCCCATCAAGCTAAAAATCCCTCAATGTACTATTTAATTTTCCATAAAATTCCTATCATTTTGTAATGCAGCTAAAAGTTTTGAATACTTAAATTTACAACTTATAAATATTTCAGCCATACTTTTGTGTGCAGGGAAATGGGAGAATTATGAGTTGAAGATGCAAGTAAGCGATAATTTGCATTGTGATATACGTTCTTGATTGTTTTAGGATATGACCCGGGTGCGTGAGTGGGGTCTGCAGGACCGGCCCCTCAACACGGTCCACTTTGAGTCCCCATCTCACACGGGTACCTTGCTCTGTGGCCTACAGGCCCTGCGCTCCAAGGGCCTTCTGCTAGATGTCACTCTCGTTGCTCAGGGAGAGGCCTTCCAGGTAAAATCTGCATATGTGAAATTCAGTGGCTTCGAGTCAGTAAATCTGTGTGGTGTTAATTTCTGAGTAGCAATTTTCAACTCTCATACATTCATTTTCCTATAAAGTCTGTATGAATATATTCATTCTAAGTTTTATGATGGACTACCGTATTCCTGTAATGCCATATTCTTTATGTGCCATTGTGCTTTACTTTCTGTAATTCAGCTTTATGGAGCCACCATTACTTGCTAAGTAATATACATGAGGGCTACCTGAAAAGTAACTTACATATTAGTATAAAAACAACGAAACTTAACAGAAAACAATTTTACTATACACAGTTTTGAAACTACATTTTTAAATCTTTTGTTTTACATAAACACCACACGAATGCAGGCATTTATCATACATATCTAAAGTTTTTTTATTGCTTCATAGAATTCTTCCACCAAACACTTAAACTCATCTCCAGTGAAGTGTTGTATTGCTAGCTATTTCTTATGTGTGTTGATGGATAGTATTCACTAGGAGTCTTTTGTTTGATATTAGTGATCTCATTTCAAACTCTGAAATCCTTTACATTTAAACTCAATGCCTGTGGATATGTGTTTCTGCTTTGTAAAATATTAAAACTGTTATTTTCTGATATTTTTCCTTAAAAGCCTATTCTTGTATTACTGTATTTTTTTATTTTATTTTTAACTATGCTCTTGTTTAGGAGATAAGTTTGAACCTTTCTCAAATTTACAGTATTTCTTTATTGTATTACATGAATTTAATTCCATTAATTGTGTTGGATTAAGCTGAGGCCTTATTTAAATGGTACACCTTTCCCATGGTTTTATTCTTTTTTTTTTAAATAATAATAATCGGGTTAAATTTGTATTTTTCCTTTGAAGTTCATTATTAAGATTGGTGCAGTCACTGTAAAGATATTTTGCTGGATGGTATAACTATCCATAACTAAATGTTTGGTTAATGAGTACAGTGTCACACTCGGGCTGATGCTCCATACACTTCAACAAAGTTTCAAGACCAACAAATGCTTGACTAGCGGATGGCTCCATGTCTGCTTCAACTTCAACATTAAGATCATCTTCTTCCTCGGCACTTTCTTCTCTCACACTTTCAATTAGTTCATCATCATGTAGAATTTCATACCCAGGGTCTGACGAATCGCACACCACCCACTCTCCTAAATCTTCAGCACTAACTTCTGAACATCCAGGAATTCTCAAAAGAATGTTTCTGAATTCCTCAAGTGACATGTCATCCCCATCTTCTCCTCTCTCCCTTCCCTTCCCTTCCCTTTCCTTTTCTTGAGCTTCTTTTTCTTTTTTCTCCTTTTCCTTCTCTTGTTCAGTTGGTATTCCTTTCAACTTGTTCCAAGCACATCTTAATGTGACTGTCTTAACCAAACACCTAACTTCTGCCACCATGTAAGCACAATCATTCAAATTTATTTTTTTGTGGTTAGCCAACACATGTTCTTCCTTTTCGGTCTCCACCAAAAGTTTCCCCAAAAGTTGATTTCTGTAATGGCATTTCATGGTTTCGATAACAAACTGGCCCATTAGTTGCAACAAGCTTGTGACATCTGGGGTAAAAAGATTGTTTTAAACTGGCCATTCCCTCTTACCAACAATTCTTCAGTGGGATGAGTTAAAAAAGCGATTCGGAAATTCAGTGATTCGGATAGTTGGGGTTAGGATAATTGGAGGTCTACTGTACCATTTATTTTATATTTTTCAACAGCCCATACCACTGAACTTAACTATTATAGGCCTAAATATCAGATATCTGGGTTCAGAAACAACCCACTCCAATCTACCTAACTCTGCAGCTTCACTGCTTATTCTCATTTAGCTCACAATTCATAACTGACTGCCTTCTGTCTCCCATCACTTTGCCCTCCACTGTGTAAACTGCGTAACTCGCAGATGCTGCATCCCCTTGAATTTCAGCTATCAGTTGTCTCCCACAAACTTCTCTGTCTCTAATGTTCTAGAACAATCTAGAAGCCATGCAGCTTCTTCCTTCTACCTCCAAACAGCTATTTTAGCTAAACAAGCATATGCTGGCACTTTCCATGTGCTAAAAAGAACATTTTGTCAGTGTAGCAGCTCTTCCTAAAGAATCAAAACTGATTCATCTAATCTAGGTGACCGAACACACAAAATTTGAACCTTTTTTTCTGTCATCAGCCAACAACTGGTTTGATGCAATCCTCCATCCCTTACTATCTTGCGCTAACCTTTTCATCTCAACATACCATTACAACCCACATCCTTAATTATCTGCTTCATATATGCTAATCTCTGTCTTCCTCTGCATTTCTAACCTTCGACTGTCCCTCCGCTAACAAGTTAACCAATCCTGCATTTTTCAAAATATGACCTACCATCCTGTCTCTTTCTGTAAGACTCTTCCACAAACTTCTTTCCTCACCCATCATTTCCAAAACTTGTTCGATTCTTACTTTTTCTGCCCACTTAATTTTCAGCATCCTTCTATTGCCCCCACATTTCAAACGCTTCAATTTTTCTTCTTTCTGGTATTCCTAAAATCCATGCTTTGCTGCTATAAAGTGCTGTGCTCCATACAGTTTTAAATGGTTCTGAGTCCTAGATCAATATTTGAAGCTAAAATTTTTTCCTTTTCATGAAGCCCTTTTTTTTTTTTACTAGGGCTATTCTGCTTTTAACATCATTTCTGTTTCAGCCATCGGTTGTAATTTTATTTCATAAGTAGCAAAATTGACTAACTTCTGCTATCTTCTAATCCTATTTTTATATTTAATCTAGTATTATTGGTATCATTTATGATACATTTAATCACTTTTGTCTTGCTTTTGGTTTATATTTACTTCAAAATCTTCCTTCAGTGATATTCAATAACTTCTCAATATCCTCAACCTGAGAAGATAATGTCATCAGCAAATCATAGCATATTCATTTTTTCTCCTTTAATACTTATGCCATATTCAAATCTTTCTTTCACTTCCTTTATTGCTTCTTCTAGATACAAGTGGAATATTAATGGAGATAGACTACAATCTTGTCTCACACCCTTCTTAACTGATGTGTCTCTCATGACTCTACTTTTACTATAGCTACTTGATTCTTATAAAGATTATAAAGTATTCTTCTATCTCGTTATTTTAGGCCAGACTTCTTTAAAATTTTGAACATTTTGTCCCATGTAACATATCAAAAGTTTTTTCAAAATCAACAAACTCCATAAAAATATCCTTGTGTTTCTTCATCCGCCCTTGAAGTATTAACCTTAAGGTCAGAATCGCTTCTCTTGTACTGTGGATTTCCTAAACCCAAAGTGATCTTCACCACTATTCCTTCTACTACACTTTTCATTCTTTTGTATATTATTCTGATCAGTAATTTTTAGCATGTGATGTAAGAATTATAGTGCGATATTTCTCACATCAGTCGGTTTGTGCTATCTTCGGAAATGTGAATATGACACTTTTATTAAAATCAGTGGCAATCTCTCCTGTTTCATAACTTTATGATATAAGTTTGAATAATATTTGGATGTATTCCACCAACCTGGGGCTTTCATCAGGGCTGTTTAGAAGTGAAGTATCGTTTGTGACTGTTTATAATTGTATAATATTTGGATTTGTTCTTCTCCTAGGTGTTTCAGAAGTTCTGCAGGAATCTCAATTCCAACTGCCTTATTTGATTTCAAATCATTCAAAGCTCTTTCAGATTCTGTCCTCAAACAGGATCAACTAAGTCATCAATGTAGACATCAATTTTTTTCCCAATTGACTGGTATTCAAATCATTTCCATAATACAGTTTCTCTGTGCATTCCTTCCATCGGTTAGTTCTATCTTCTGAGCTCAGAAGAGGTTTCCCGTCAACAGTTTTGATGTTTATACCTTTTATCTTCATTTCTCCGAAATTCTGTTCAATTTTGCTATATGCCACCTCTACTTTACCTATTACCATTTCCTTTTCTACTTCTTCATACTTTTCTTGCAACCATCTTTCTTTTGCTTCTTTCCATTTCCTGTTTATTTGTTTTCTGAATTGTAAGAATTGATCCTTTCCTGCTTCATCCTGAGCATTTTTGTGCCTTCTCTGATCTATCAACTCCAAAATTTCTTCAGTGATCCAAGTTTTTCGGGCAGCTTGTTCCCTAAAGCCTAATGTTTCTTTACCAGCTTTCTTTATTTCAGTCATTCCATTCGATATCAGTTTAGCTCCTTTCGGAGTTACTTCTTAGACCTACATCTACCATACCTGCAAACTTTTATCTTGTAAGAGACTGTTTCAGTTTGTCCACTTCCAGTCTGTTATGCTTCTGTTGCTTCTTTCTCCTCTTGAATTTCAGCCTGCAGTGCATAACTATCAGATTATGGTCAGAGTCTGTGTCTGCTCCTGGGTGTGCTTTACAGGCTAGATCTTGATTCTTGAATCTCTGTGATATAATCTAGCTGATATCTGCCTGTATCTCCTAAACGTTTCCAGGTGTATATCCTTCCAGCATTATTCTTAAATAGTGTGTTCACGATGACTTATATCTTTCACAAAATTCTAACAATCTGCTTCTCGCTCATAACTTTCTACTAAACCAAAACTTCATACAGCATTCCCCTCTTTTCCTTCTCCCACTATCGCGTTCCAATCACCCATGATTATTAGATTTTCCTTCCCCTTCACGTATTGGATTAATTCTTCAGTTTCTTCAATCTTCAATTTTCTCCATTTCTTCATCTTCCTGTGATGTTGGCATGTCCATTTCTACTAACGTTGTTGGGGCAGGCTTCGTTTTTAACCTCATCAAAAGAATCCTCTCACAAAACTGTTCACAATAACTCGCCCATTTCCCTCCTGTCGTATTCATTACAAATCCTACACCAGTGACTCCGTTGACTGCTTGTGTGCTAATTATCCTATGCTCCCCAGATCCAATTTGGGGGACTATTTTACCTCTGGAATATTTTTCCCAGGAAGAAGCCATCATACTATATGTAATTTGAGAGCATTACATGGCATCAGAATACCCTTAGAGTCTTTGATGCTATGGTTTCCCTATGCCTTCTGCAGCCCCATACTATTGATTATTTCTGATTCATTCGTCTTTAGTGGCATTTACCAACCCCAACGGCAAGAGATGGCCCTGGACGACTCCCTGTTCTTCCGCCTTCCTTTCGGAGACCGTTTGCAAGCAGTGGGCGCCTCCTTATACCGGGAATCTTGGTGTCACCAGAGCCTCATCAGTGCAAACGGGGTGTACCTTGTGAAGGAGAGGTTGACATTTGGCTAGAAGAGGCTAATATAGTCTCTCCCAATCCCTTACACCGCTTGAACCTATATATAAGGGTATTGTTATTCTCTTACATCATGTCATGCAATTAGTTAAATATGATAGTCTTATTGAATCCATGGCTCTTGTTTTAAAATTAATTCAAGCAGATGATTGGAACAAGTGCAAAATATTTTGCACAAAAAAGTAAGAGGATATGGTTTTTTACCCACTAATGTTGAAACACAACAACTGCGCATCCATTTGAAAATGATTTTACTTCAGAAATAAAAGGTTTAGTAAGGTTAATCACAGATAATTAATTTTTGTTTTATTTACGTCGGTGTTGCTGCAATCGTGATTACAGCAGTCTGAAATAGAATGTTTATTTTATAAGTGTAAATAACAAAGGATAGAAAAAATCACTAATCACTTGCCAAAGTTGAATGCTGGGATGAGTGAAAAGCATATGAGACGAACAAAATCATATAAAATATTTTTGTTTTACATCTTATTTATATGATAGGGAACGAGTCACAATGGTTCTGGAGGTATACACACGCTGAAGTTTACCACTCCTCCTGAACTGTATGAATTGGTGCCTGTCACATGAATAAGGTGTAAAACTGAAATATTGTACATGTTTTTGTTCATCACATATGTTTTTCACTCGTTGCAGCCTTCAATTTTGGTGAGTGAAGAGTCATTTTCCCTATCCTTCGTTACTTATATTGCCTAATTTCAATTTCATTTTTCCTTAATATCATTATTTTATAAGTGTGTGAGTCTACAATTGTTTGCCTCAGTAATTTTGACATTTCATGAAAATATTTGGTATATATGAGAAAAAGTTAGATTAATGAATCAAATATCCTAGAGCTGAGATTTATCTATTTGCTGCACACAATACTCTGTATAAATTGTAAATGATTTGTGCCAGAAAAACTTTATTTTTTATGTCATGTTCTACACAATTGTCGCTGGCTGTGATAGGAGATGTTCTTATTTAAAATTGTGATTAGTAACTTCTAATTTTTTCATACTACATAGGAGACTGAGGAGGCCAAAAATTTTGAGTTGTTATTGGATGTCAGCATCAGAAATGTTTACAAAATTATTATTCATGATCTAAAAAGAAAAATTAAGCAGTAAATAATCAATAAAGAAAGAAAAGAGATTACTATAATTTTAAATAGTGTGTAGGAGTTACTTCAAAGATCAGAATGATTTGGAATTTGCTTTTATGAAAGTTTTTTTGTAATGAATAAGATTTGCTTTTTGGTTATATATCGCCTTCTTTATAGAATCAAGTGGCTGTAGTAAAAGTAGAGAATCACGAGAGACATGCATCAGTTAAAAAGGGTGTGAGACAAGGTTGTAGTCTATCCCCGTTAATATTCAACTTGTATGTAGAAGAAGCAATGAAGAAAGTCAAAGAAAAATTTCCATGTGGCATAAGTTTTCAGGGAGAAAAAATCAGTATGCTACGATTTGCGGATGACATTGTCTTATTAGCAGAGAGGGCTGAGGATATTGAGAAGTTATTGAATGGCATGAACAAAATACTGAAGGAAGATTTTGGACTGAATATAAATCAAAGTAAAACAAAAGTGATGAAATGTAGCAGAAATGATACCAATACTAGCAGATTAAATAGGTTTGGATGCAATAGGAGAAGTGAGTGAGTTCTGTTACTTGGGAAGCAAAATTACAACCGATGGCCGAAGCAGGAATGATGTTACAAGCAGAATAGCACTAGCAAAAAGAGCCTTCATGAAAAAGAGAAACCTTTTAGTTTCAAATATTGATCTAGGAATTAGAAAGAACTTCTTAAAACTCTATGTGTGGAGCACAGCACTTTACGGTAGCGAAACATGGACTTTAGGAATACCGGAAAGAAAGAAACTTGAAGCATTTGAAATGTGGTGCTACAGAAGAATGCTGAAAATTAGGTGGACAGACAAAGTAAGAAATGAACGAGTTTTGGAAATGATGGGTGAGAAAAGAAGTTTATGGAAGAAGCTTACAGGAAGAAGAGACAGGCTGGTAGGTCATATTTTGAGACATGCTAGATTTGGTTAATTTGTTAGTGGAGGGAACAGTCGAAGGTAAGAACTGTAGAGGTAGACAGAGATTAGAATATATGAAGCAGATAATTGAGGACGTGGGTTGTAAGGGGTATGTAGAAATGAAGAGGCTAGCACAGGATAGGAAGGGATGGAGGATTGCATCAAACCAGTCTAAAGACTGACGACAGCAAAAAAACAAAAAACGCCTTCTTTGGATTCTTGTTGGAATCGGGTGTCCCTTGAATGTTGCTTATTTGTATTTGTTTTTTGTGAAACTATTTTGACTACATCGGTGGTAAATAAGTTTATGCATTTGTTTCCTAACAATCTCTTAATTCTGCATTGCATAAGAGGCTCGTATACAGAATAAATCTTAAATTTTACCTTTAAGCTTGGCTTCATGTATGTGTGATACATTCTTTGGCCTTAACGTTTAATTATGACTGAGATGTGTTTTGGACTAGAACTTCAGGATTACAGAAGTTTCAAAAATGTAGCATTTAGTTATTAGTTGGATGTTTTAATACCGTGAAAAACTTTTGCTGTACGCATTTTGGTTGTGCATTACTTACATACAGGAACTTGCAATATCTCCAGGAAGTTCTTCATTCAGCCATTTGTTGCACTATGAGGACAGTTTTGAATGATAAGATTGATGTATCTGCAACCTTTCTCGTGTATAAATGGAATGTGATACAATAGAACTTGCCCTCTGTAACAGTCTTTGGTGTTGCTTTTATTTTAAAAATGTTCGAAATGACATCATATTATATATCAGTTCCCTTCAGGGCATGTTTGGAATATTTTATTACCACATCTAAAAACTTATTATAGAATGTTAAAGTTTTTTAGAGGACAAGTGATTTATTACTCTTCTTTCAGGCTCATCGAGTGGTTTTGGCCTCCTGCAGTGATTACTTTCGAGCCATGTTTACTGACGCGATGCGTGAAGCTAGGCAGAGTGAGATATGCCTGAATGGAGTAACTGCTGCTGGCATGAGGCTGCTGCTAGATTATGCGTACACATCTCGCCTGGCTCTCAACCTAGCCAATATCCAGGATGTTCTTTCGGCAGCCAGCCATGTGCAAGTAGTTGCTGTAGTAGAGGCTTGTTCCAGCTACCTGCAGGTACAGTTGTGATATGTGTGCAGTTTGGTTGATGGTAATGTATGTACAGTTATTATAATCATAATTTTTGTTAAATTTTCAACTGTGTGGAAATTTGACCAAATTTGTTGCAGTGATACTAATAATGCAGTGACAGCATTGTTTTTATTTAATAAGATTACTTGTAGCTATTGGATGAATGAAGTAGTTAAATAGCCATTGTAGTTTTAAAAAAGTTCCTCTTTCTCCTAACAATCCAAGGGTCATGTCACCTGCCGAGTCTACTAAAGATTGCAAAATATTTTACATAGCATAAATTCATAGTTATAATGCTGGATTATGTTATGTTAACATAATGTTCAAATTTCACCAGGTTTCAGATGGACTTTGTTACTTTAAATAATTAACAGAAAACAAATAAGCAGAACATTTTAAAGTAAAGCTGGAGGAAGATGTCGGTCACTTTGAAAATTCAGAATCGCTCAACACAATATAACACTATTTATTGGCATTGCATTGTGTTCAGTGATGAATCTCGGTTATGCGCTACATCACATGACAATCATCGGCAAGTATAGGTCGCAACAAGGGAAAGAGGTCCCATTTTTCCAATGTTTTGTAAAGGAACAGCGGTGTTACTCCTAGCAACATGATGTGGGGAGGCAATTGGTATGACTGATAGTGACAGGAAGCTCTGATGGCACAATTGTATGTCGCTGAACATCCTGTGTCCACATGTTACCTCTCACACGACAGTGGTGCCGTTTTTAAATGGGGTAAAACTCGTCCATACTCGGCCTGGGTTTCTGTGAACTGTGTCTGTAATGTTGACATACTCCTGTGGCTAGCAAGATCCTCAGTTCTGTCCCTGATAGAACATGTGCAGGGTCAGCTGGGACATCAACTCTGTCCCAGGACCAGTGATCTCAAGGACCACTTACAGCAGTAGTGGGCCAGATTGCCTCAGGAGAGGATACAACAGATTTATGGCTCCCTTCCCAACCAAGTCAGTACATGCTTCCAGGTCATCATACTGATAAGTGGGCTCATACTGCCAAGTTCTTCGTAAATTTGACTCGATTTTGTAATCACTGAAATATCGTTATATTCCCTTTCAACCCGTGAAGTTTCATTTAATTTCCTCCTCACCTCCAAGTGCTTCACACTTTTTGCCAGGCAGTGTACTTCTAGTAGACAGCTTATCCTCAAAATGACCTAGCTTTGGTGAACAAGTGCAGAGCACATATTAAGAGCTGCGCTTACAGAAGATTTTCGCGCTGCGTGCTTGACAACTAAAACAGTATTGTTCTTTGGATATGTAAGATCAACTATCTTAAGACATTGTCGCTAAATTTAACACTTCTAAAGTCTAGGGATAAGTCGGCTAACTTGTCAGGGAAGAGTGATTCAAGAGAATTTGTGACAAGGCCTCTGGCAGCTGTGTAAAGAGCTCTGACATTAATTTTTGAAAACCTCAGACAATCGTTGAGGAAATGGGTGCTGGTGAGTATACAATGCACCTGATTGTAGAAGAGAATCTGTGTTGTAAATCATATATGACATGTTTTCTCAGGCTGCTGGAACACAATGAATTGCTCCAACTGGCTAACATTGTATTTCAAATATAAATTCCAGAATAAATTGGATTCTTTTCTTATGGAAAAAAATTGTACTATCAAAGTGAAGATTAACTGAAGGAACGATTGCTTGCCCTCCCGAAACTTCGAGAATGTCCAGATTATTGCTAGAGCAAAATTTTCAACCGTCTTCCACTTAGAAACTGTTATCCAGAGAGGGGGATGTGAATGCACCGTGTTTTTCCAGAAAGAGCAAACCATTTTGAAAAAAGTTTGTGCATATTCTGGAGAATATATAGTGAAACCACGGATGAAGATTATGACCTCGGTGAGACGATGTGTGTTTCTGCAGGATGGTGTAGCAACACACACAAGTAATTGAGTCAAAGCTGGTTGTAGAATAATGTTGACATGTTCCAGTCCCTCGGGAACCAATGTTAGAACCCCTTGACTGCTATTTTGGAGTGTAATCAAAGGGTTGCTACCAAGTTGAGACACGCTGATGTAGCATCTTTATGCACAACTATTGGAGCATTTGTTAATATGGGCAGTCCTGCGTCACAGTGTGAGAGCACTGCAAGTCAAGGATGGCAGCAGTAACTGCAGCTGAGAGAAATTACATTCAATAATAAGTAACACAACTAACATGCAAAAGGATTTTTTAAATTTTATTTAAAAATTTTGTTTAAAAAAAAATGGTTTAGTTTGGCTGGATTTAAGCATTGTATCCTGCATATGCTATCAAGCACTTTCATGTGTGCAATTATAAACGATAAGGAAATAAACCACTGCTTGCCTTGTATGACAGGACGGTGTCCTGTTGGAATTACTATATTTCCTTTTTATACATTATTTATTGATATTTAAAGAATAATATCACTTTAAGACATTAGTTAATTTTTAGAATGTTAAAATATACTGAGTTGTATAGAAAAATTGTATCAAAGTGCTTAGAATGTTTTTTAATTACAAATATCACTGTGTTAATAAAGCAAAATTTAATTTTGTATATTTCATCTTCTAACACAACAGTTTTTTTTTAAAGATCTGTTTAAAAAGATGCCATTCTTATCATTGCCTCCAACTGTAAATGTAGTTTATAATTCTATTATTGCTAGACAATCTTTCTAGCTTAGTCATTCTCACTTAAAGAATTAATAAATATGCTGACTTTAATGCTCATTTTGCCTGAAGGCTCCGTATCATGAGAGTTTTATTCTCGTTTCTCTTGTAACTTTTTATTTTTGCCGTTCATACAACAGAAGTCCAGTAATGATACAAAACACAGTGTTGGGGGAGTTTTAGATAATAGCCTTAAAACAACTGCCATTGTGTCAAAAAACCCAAGCAATTGCCATATCTTACCAGCTTCAACTCTTGTAATGTGATGTTTTAGCCCTTTTTATGTATTGTTTGCAGTCTCAACTAGATTTGGAAAACTGTGTGGACATCGCAACAATTGCTGAAACATACTCTCTTTCTCAACTGAGAAGGCGTGTGTACAGATTCATGAGCGGTCATCTACGTGAGTTTGCACGTACACAAGATTTCCAGAGACTTTCTCCAATGCAGCTTGAATATTTATTAAGCTGTGACTTTCCTGTTGATTGTCCTGAAGCTGAGGTATTTTTTTTTTTATGGCATTTGAAATTACTAACTGATATTACTTTAAAGGTACTAACTGAATTATAGAAAATGCTAATAGGAAATGTAAAATAGGACAATGATGGAGTAAATTTTTCACTTACCAAAATTGAGGGGAGAATGTTTGATTAAACAAAAAACATAAATTCTAATAGAGTAGACTGTCAATAATCCAAACTAATTAGGACCATGAGTGATTAGTATTTTTTAATAATTATTTTTGATAAAAACAGTATAATTTTGTGAGTTTGATACAATACTAAACATTATTTTGCATTTAATACTACATTAGTTAGTTACCTGCCTCTTACTGCATGATTTTTGTTATTTTTGTGAAAAAAAATGTCGCTTGTTAAGGCCAATATCATGATTTCATGAAAAATACTTAAAAATCAATAAATCTTACTTGGGGGATTATTTGATTTAAGGGTTTGTGCCATGTATGGAACAGTATACAATAATGGCTAGCATCTTGTGAAACCAGTTTCGAGATGGATGATGCAGTATTTGTAAATGTAATAAGATATACACATATTACAGTACACATTTATCTGTGAGCAAAAAAAAAAAAAAAAAAAAAAAAAAAAAAAAAAAAAAAAAAAAAAAAAAAAAAAACGATTATTCATTTTCCATTTAGTCTATTCATTTTGAAGGTTGATGAAACAGTTTCTCTCCTTGTTCAAACACAATGTTGCACTGCTCTTCAGACAAGCTATATAGGATTTTCCTTTGTAGTCTGGATACTTGAAACAATCACAGTTACCCATTCAGATGGGCATGTGAACTATCCCATCCCATCATACCTGATGCAGCGAAAGATCTGCCGCAGGACCTGTCTTCTTCTTACTGCCCAGCTGTTTTTAATTTAATTGCTTGGCCTAAGGTTTTCCTTATTTTATAGAGGCCATCTGCAACTTCTACCTTGAAATCGACTAGAGGCATGTAGTCGGTATTTCTTCTTCTCCGTAGCAGCCAGGTGTTCACTTAAGTTGGACTGCATATTGTACCATATCTATCACAAACCTATTTTTCAATATTATATGTATTTTAATGGAAAAATATATAAACTTATCTGTTTATAACTGTCCACAAATATCCTTTTCCTCCTATAAATACTGAAATCAGATGTTTACTGTATCAAATACAACTTTTTGTATGATTGAACTTGGATATATACTGCTCACAGCACAAAGCAAAGATTCATACTACGTAATGCCTTCTCAACAGATGGCACAGCTCTTCTCGACTGTGTACCATATATGTCCCAACATGCAGTTTCGAACACTGAGAAAGGTGGGTGAACGGTTAACATTCTGGCCTCGCATTCGGGAGGACGCGGGTTCAAATCTCCATCCGGGCATCCAGATTTGGGTTTTCCATGGTTTCCCCAAATCACTCCAGCCGAATGCCGGGATGCTTCCTTCAAGAAGGCCATGGCCAAATTCCTTTCTGTTCCTTGTCCCCAGTCCCATCCCACCTCTAATCCCCTTAGCCGTCGATGAGGCGTAAAGCAATAAGTAAAAAAAAGTGCAGTTTCGAAATATATTCTCAGATATGGGTTTCACAAATGGGGAAGTGGAATGTGCCATATCTGTCCCAGTAGGCGGTGAGGGGTTAAGGTGCCATCACACTGGATTGTAGAGGTACAGTGGGATCAGGTTAGTACTGAGTGTGATGGGTGAGCATTCGGGAGGACGCAGTTCGAATTTCTGTCCGGCCATCCAGATTTCCGTGCTTTCTCCAAATCACTCCAGGCGAAAGCTGGGATGATTCCTCTGAAAGTGCATGGCTGAATTCCTTCCCATTCCTTGCCCCCAGACCTTTCCCACCTCTAATGACCTGTTTGTCGACAAGGCATAAAGCAATTAAAAAAAAACAAGAAATTATTCATGGTCCCAAAATGTTGGCTTTCCTGATTGCTGTTTTTGGGTGGTTTCCTGCAATCATAAACTACACATTTCACAAACAAAAATACACTTCTCAGAGAATACATGTTACACGTTTTGCAGATAAATCGCAACAGACACAAATACAGTTTCAAATTCATGTAGGACACGTCCCCCCCTCCACCTCTTTATTCACATTGTCCTCCTGTGTAAACAGTTGACCAGTGTTCATGTGGTCATCTATTGGCATATCGAGTGGAACGGGGGAAATTATGTTAGGCGTTTAATAATTTCATGTACCCCCGGAAAAAGAATTCAACAGAACACTAAAAAATCACCGACACAGCAAAACTGAACTGACTTACACCTAAGATGTATGTAGATGACTATTGCCTCCTAAAGTAGCATGCTAAAAAAAAGTCTTAAAGAAATTGTTGTCAATCAGTAGGGGAGGGGGGGGGGAGGAGAGCCTTGTCAAAATCTCACATCATCTAAGGGGGAGTTCCAACCAGATTCCACCAAATCTCACCCAATGGGGAGGGGGGGGGGGCGGAATTCTGGAAAAACGCTTCGCGTAAATAATGGGTGCCCCCCAAGAAACATTTTGGTACCACTGTATATCAATGCTGCTTCATCTATTTTATTTCCTGTACAATTACCTATCTTATCTAATTTTGTTTATACAATATATTCATTTTCCATTGATCCCAATATAAGAGACAGGCTCTGTGGGATGTGGAAAGTTGTCAATTTACAGATAAACAGATGCATAACAAAATAATAAGTACACCAGTAGATGTACAGTCATAGCATACATGGTACATTAAACAATTCCATAACAAAATAATATATACCCCAGGAGATGTACAGTCATAGCATACATGGTACATTAAAAAAATTCCATACCAAAATAATACATACACCACAAGATGTACAGTCATAGCATACATGGTAAATTAATTATGTAAACTACATTTACACAAGTTACTGGCAGTTATTTTTTAGATACCTTAGAAATAAATTCTTTGACAGAGTAGGAGTTGTCAATTAAAAATTCTTTCAATTTTTTTCTTGAATTTATTCTTATCATCTGCTAGACATTTAATGTGTTGGGAGGTTATTGAAGATATGTATCCCTGAATATCGGATCCCATTTTGAACAAATGACAATGACTTGTAATCCTTGTGAAGATCATTTTTACTTCTAGTGACATAATTGTGTATTTTACTATTTGTTTCAAACAAAGTATAATTAGTGACTACAAAGGACATTAATGTGTATATATACTCGGACGCTAATGTTAAAATCAATAACTTCTTGAACAGCTCTCTACATGAAGTTCTATTGCTAACCTCACACATAATTCTTATTACATGCTTTTGGGCTCTGAACACTTTGTCTCTATGGGTAGAATTGCCCCAGAATATTATTCCATATGACAATAAGGAGTGAAAATAAGCAAAATAAATTAGCTGCCTCATACGGAGATCACCTATAGCTGAAATTGTATGAATTGCAAATGTGGCTGCACCCAATCGCTTTAATAAGTCAGAAACATGTACTTTCCAATTTAAATCCTGCTATTATAACCAGCATATGTGAGTGTAACATTGTTTTGGTAGTTTCTGCAACAAATTGTTGTGATCATAGCTTATTGCGTAAAGTTACTAGTTGTTCTGTGTTGGATGGATTATCCAACTGTTAGCTTTTGGTCAGAGTTGGAACTGTTTCATTAAAGATTAAGTATGATCACACTCCATGAATGTCTTTCTTGGGCTCGTTATCTATGAACAATCCTTTCTTGTTTAGATCCAGACAATAGACAGTTCTTCGACACAATACTCATTACACATTGATATTGTGGACTGATTCCTTCATACTAACATTGTATCAAAAAGTCTAATAAGATAGTCTGCTTTATTTCGATGTAATAGCTGTAAATGAGATTATGCCCCATTAACAATTTACCTGCACATCTACTTTTGCATACGAGCTTTTGATTGCAACACCTAAATGTTTGTCGGAGATTATATTCCTTAGAAACATGTTCAATTTTGCATTTGTGAAATATCATTATACATTTATATTATTTTAAAAAGTTACTTGACCAGCAAATAATATAGAAATGGAAGATAATGTAGACCCATCGCTTACTGTTGTTGAAGGACATAATAATACACAATTTTTTGGATTATGGCCTTCCCCATGAAAATAGAAGATGTGGCTAAGTTTTCACAGTTGCCCAAAAGGTTGACTTCAGGTACTCATACGAACTTAGCTATATGCTTCATTTTCCTGAGAAAGGGCTTGACCTGAAATATGTTTCTTGAATTAGTGTTTTTGCCATTGCACTCCCACTTCCTTCAATTTTCTCAAATGATAGGTCCATTTTATAATTCCTTTCTATATGAATATCACCTGTGGAATTTTTCCTTCTCCATTGCTGTCATAATAATAGTAATGATGGTAATATAATTCATATGTCGTTCACTGTTATTGCTTGACGCAGGGTAAAATCAGATGGACAGACTATCTCGAAGAGGGTTAATTGCATCCAGCAATGGTTACTAATCACTAACAGATCATGCTTGAGGAAGGTAACTACTGGTGATGAGTAGGTTTCATAGAATAAAATTAAAAAAGTTGGTTTAATTTTGTGAAACTAGGTATTTTCAAACAATTACATAAATTTGAAGAGATGTTCCAAGACAGTATTATAGAAAGATATTAAGCCCATAATTTTTTTGGGTAACCTCACAATTTGGCCGAGTATGTTTGAGTGCTACATTGGACACTGGAAAGTACAAATGATGATGATGTTTCAAATTTTGGTCCTGGGATAGTGACTTTCCTGACCATGATTTTCTGGTAGTTTTATGTAGTTACTTTAACAAATTCTGTGACAGTCCTACCTCTGTGCTTCAAATTACCCATTATATATTAAAAAAATACAGTTGTAGAAATCGCACACGATTCACCAATAGTGACATCACTTCTCTTTGTTGGGGTAGATCCCAGCAGCTGATGGGAAGGTACACCACAGCTTATAAGACATTTTGAGTATAATTATTTCTGCTTAACTGATCTGACTTAGTTTGAATATAGAGGACCTAGCATATTATGACTGCTGTTGCTTTATCACCGTTATAAAGGCTTGAGTGTGACTATCAGGTCTGCTTATTGTATGAAAGTTTAAAATGGCGATTTTGGTACTGTGGGAAATAATTTTGCAGGAGAGAGTAAGTTTTCTACTTATTTTGTCCAAATTAGTTAAATATAAGTGAAAGTTTGAGTTCAGCAATATGAGGAAGTTCAGAAACTTCATATGTTGCTTGTATCTTAATGTTTTCTTCATCATCAGTAATGGGCGGGTAGTAAAAATAACTAATAATGAATTAACATGGAAAAGAAAGGGAAAAAAATACCGAGCACTCACCAAAGTTCAAGGAGGGAGGGCAGCAGCAACACAAAACAACACACAAACAAAGAAAATACAATATTTCTTTGTGTGTTGCTGCTGCCCTCCTCCCTTCAACTTTGGTGAGTGCTGGGTGTTTTTTTTTCCCCTTTCTTTTCCATGTAAATATTGCCTCGCGGCATTTCTTTCCTTTCATTGTTACCAATAATAAATTAAGTTTACCTAGTTTTCTTGAACAGTTCTGCTAGTGGGACTATCCACTATGATGTAACACAGCTGGTTTAACACCTTAAATCACAACAGTGATTTCTCTACATGTAATTGGCCATGGGCAGTTGATCCAGCAAGTGCAAATCGTTAATTTTGCAGTAGGGGAAAAAATAGACATCAATATAAACATCAAAATGGTCTTAGTATTCTAAATCTTCAATTTGTTGATTTGGTAGTGGAAAAAAATAAACAAATATAAAAATTTAATGCTTTTGGTATTGTAAATACAGTGGTACCTCGACATACGAGTTTAATTCGTTCCATAACCTTGCTTTATGTCGAATTGCTCGTATCTCAAAGTAATTTTCCCCATTGAAAATAATTGAAATTCCATTAATCCGTTCCAGCTCCCAAAAAACCACCTCAGTTCTTTTTGTTAAGTGTTTTTGAATAAGAAAAATGTACATATTTACAAGAAGAAACATTTATTTATAAATAACAAATACATATTCTATAAAAACATAATAAAAGAAAAAGTGAAGTGCTTATGGAAGCTCTTAATTTTCGTCACTGGTTTTCGCTTTTTTCGTCATGCTTTGCTCATTTTCACCTGCAGATCGCTTAAAAAAACTGTCCAAGGAGGTTTGTTTCTTCCTCCCTTTCAGGATATTGAGGAAATGAGTTAGGCAAGTTTCATTGAACAACTCCAATGCAGGACCAGTTGTAACTTTTTTGGGGTGATTTTTATCCAAGAACTCTACAACTTTCTCCCACATCTCCAAGATCTCCTTTATATCTCTTGTAGAGATAACCTTCTCCATCTCTGGCTCCTGTTCAAGACTGATTTTTCGTTGAACCACTGTATGCTGCTGCGAATGTAGATCATGTAACTCCTTCATTGTCAGCTCCTGAGATCGTTCCTCGACGAGTTCGTTCACATCTCTCTCCTCCACCTCCAGACCCATGGATTTTCCCAGAGAAACAATCTCCTCTACCACTGACACTTCGGGTTCCAATCCTTCGAAGGCCCTTTCAGCTACAGCCTCAGGCCACAGCTTCTTCCATGCAGAGGTTAAGGTCCTCGTTGTAACACCCAGCCAGGCCTGATCAATACATCTTAGGCATATCACGATGTTAAAGTGGCCCTTCCAGAACTCTCGAAGGGTAAGGTTTGTGTTCTCCGTCACCTCAAAGCAGTGCCGAAAAATGTGTTTGGCGTACAACTTCTTAAAATTAGAAATCACCTGCTGATCCATGGGCTGCAGGATAGGAGTGATGCTGGGTGGTAGGTAGAGAACCTTTTTAAACTTGAACTCTTCGAGTAAATCATCTTTAAAATTTGGTGGGTGAGATATTTTTTAACAGAAGAGCCAAACACCAGGTTTATCTACTCCACAAAGAATTTCCTGGTGACCCACGCCTTCAGATTTGGCCTCCATATAACTTGCAGTTTTTCTTTTAAAATCTTATGTGACATAAAGGCTCTGGGATTTTCCGAATGGTATACAAGCAGAGGCTTGATTTTGCAGTCGCCACTCGCATTGGCGCAAAGTGCTAGAGTTAATCTGTCCTTCATGGGTTTGTGACCTGGCATCGTCTTCTCCTCTGCCATTATGTAAGTCCTATTCGGCATCCTTTTCCAGAAAAGCCCTGTTTCGTCTCAGTTGAAAACTTGCTGGGGGGTGTATCCTTTGGCTTCTATCAGTTCGGAAAACGTTTTGATGTAAACCTCGGCTGCCTTTAAATCCGAACTTGCTGCCTCACCGTGCCTAACGACGGAATGAATGCCGGTCCTTTTCCTAAAGTTGTCACACCAGCCCCGACTGGCTTTAAACGAGTCTTCCGATTCCTCGTTTGTGGAAGTGCGTGGGATCTGCTTCAGCAAATCACCGTAAATCGCTAGTGCCTTCTCACATATGATGCTTTGTGTTAAGGTTCCTCCTTGAAGCTGCTTCTCTGTCACCCACACCAACAGTAGTTTCTCCATCTTTTCATGGAGAGAGGTCCAGAGCTTAGAAATTATTGTAACGCCCTTAGCTGGCGTTATACATTTATAAACACCTTCTGTTTAAGCACAGTACATATCATTGATGTGCTACGCCTGTACATCCTCACCAAGTCAATTACTCACACACCTTGCGCATGTTTTTCTATGACTTCACGCTTTAATTCAATAGACATCATCTTCTTCTTTGGACCCATGATTATAAAAATAAATGTGATAATGTTTTGTAAATGTACAAAAAGCAAAAAACGCGAACCCAACTTATCAAAAATGCTTCGAAAACGAGCAAAAGAAGCATACAGACTGAGGTCTAGTCAAGCCGGGCAACTGTGAGAATGCCGCCCCTTGGAACATTATTTGGCGCCCCCATTGTTGCCCGCCCAATCGCAAGTGTCGCAGGCCTGATTGTCGGTCAAACTGCATTGTTGTCGCCGCCCAGTGTAGTAGTAGAGCTTAAAAAAAAAAAACGCCGCCCCTATTCCTCGTATCTCAAATCTCTTCTCGCTGCTGGAATCCTATTATATAAAACGCTAATCTGGAGTCTGGATGCGTCATCTATAGCTACTACAGCTATTGGCTAGAGAACGGTCACGTGCCAGCCTTCACTCGCCAATCAACAGCCACCATATTACATTCGTATCTTGCTTTCGTTTATTTACAGCTAGACGCAGAAATTCATGTAAGGAGAAGGGAATTCAATATTTACGCTATTTTAACTGTATCAATTATAAGGACTAGGTTAAACCATAACCTAAGAATTTTTTTGGCAGACGGTGAGAAACAATGAAGTTTATTAAAATCTCAGAGAAACGTACGTAATCGCGCAATGTATCAGATAAATAAATAACAGTTATCCGTTTTCAAAATTATATTTATTTAAATAAAATCCTAACGAAATACTCCGATAATCTAACCAAAGTAAGGTACTCATATCACGAAAGATATAATTAAAAATGATTTCAATTTATAATTCGCAATTCAACAACGATATTCTTGCAGCCAAATAGCGGCTAGTAGAAATATTAGAAAATTAATGCGAAGCAATCATAAGTTACAATGTTACAATTGGTATGTTTGTTTCAATTTACATGTTGCTTTTTGTTTATTTACGACAACTAGATGCAGAAATTCATACAAGGAGAAGAGTATTCGATGTTTGCGTTATATTATCTGTATCGATTATAATAACTAGATTAAAACATAACCTAAGAATGTTTTTGGCAGCAGATAAGAAACAATGTAGTTAATTAAAAACTCTGAAAGTTTACACCAAATTTACCAATCGCGAAGTGTATCATCCAGATAAATGATCGTTATCCATTTTTGATATTATACTTTCCATCATTAAAGTAAAATTCATTTATCAAAATAAATCATAGTCAAATACTCCGATAATCTAACCACAGTACGGTACTCATATCGCGAAGATATCATTAAAAATGGTCGATATTCGCTTTCCCATACAAGCTTTTCCAAAATATATTCAGACTACCACCATAGGTGCTACCTGTCATTATTCATATGAGGCTATGATTTTCGAATGCAATGTTAGTGGAGGTTGTGGCTAAGTTGACCAGAATCCCCAATGACACATTTTGTTACAGCATAATTCGCTCTGAAATCAGTTTTACAAACCATTTAAACTGCTTTCATAAGCACCATGTTACTGGAAGTATTAATTAATGCGGGTGAAAGAAGTACCATATTTATCGTGCTGAACTGTGCCTGGACCAGGAATAAAACTAATATTACATGGATAGCAAATTTTTTTGTGGGATTCCTAATTTGTTTTTAATTTTATAGGTTCTATACTTCCGTCGTCATTAATTCAGTACAAGTTATACTGTATTGCTATGTGAACTGCAAATGAAATATGTAGAACATTAAAAAATCAAGGCCATTAGCATTATGTAATAACAATTCCGTATAATTAAGCAACTGCAAAAAAGTGATAAAATCATCTTGGCTGTCCTTGCTTATCAGTAGCACCAAGCCCAAGAATAAAACAAACTAATTACATTAGCAAAAAACTGGCTAATTATTTCCGAAATTGATTACAGAAAAATTTAGAAAACTTTTGTAAAGTGGATTGTATTTAATTAAACAGTTATCCTTCCATTTGTCTGTTTACTTTTTTTTACTCCCTTCCCCCTCTTCCTCCCACCTGAGTAAGGTGCTGTGTTAATGTTTTGTTTATAGAACAGATTTTTTAAAAAAAACTTTAGCCAACAATATCATATGTCAGTGTTATTATTTTATAACTGAAGCTGGAAATCACAAATACAGCAGCTTAATATTAAGTGATTTCTATTACATCATCTCATTAAACCATAAAGTTATCATTTTGATTGTGCAGGTGCTGAGAATTGTTCTGCGTTGGCTCACTTCTTCTCCTGCCACAAGTACTGCAGATAGTTATATACAGCAGAGAATAACATTTGCTCAACGACTTCTCAGAAGAGTACATTTCACTGAGATAGCTCCCTGGGATTTGGAGGCAGTTCTTGCACATACTCATATGGACCAGGCACTCTATAGACAGGTGATTTTTCATAAGTATGAAAATGTGATTGAATATAAATATTTATTGCACAAAATGCTTTACAAAATCAACACCTTTTCAGTAATTATTGGATCATGGAACCATGCTAAAATACAATATTAATTTTGACAAGGTGGGAAGAGAAAATTATTATGAGTTTATTGGAATTGCTGTATGTATCATTTGCTTTCACATAATTATTGGTCCAACAACAACAAAAAAGTTTGTTTTTATTTTTGTGTTGTGTTAGCCCTTTTGCTTTAAGACTTGTGAGAATTTACTTTATTTATCCTTGTTTGATAGCAAATCCTTAGTATAAAGATTTTCTACTAAGCTTTGAGGTCAGTTGATGATGAAAACATCCTTGCATCAGCATGTGTGGTAGTCCATGTAATCAAATAACTATTGATGAAGGGATCTCAAATAAGTTTGTGAGGCAACCTTCTCCTCTTGATGGAATTATTACTCTTCTGTATAGTGGCTATGCTTGATGACAAATCTGTGCCAGTTGTCCTTCACAACAGGTAACAAGTCTGAGGAATGGACTGGTGTATATTTTACCAAAAACAGCACCTTTTTGTGAGCATTCCTTGTCATTTGACCACCAGTTTCTCATCTAATTTTTAAGTTCACATTGACAGATAATAGAAATCATACAGTCTACCAATATGATCACTTCACATTCCAATAAAACATTACATTACGATGGTCATTCAATAAGTAATGCAACACATTTTTTTTCTCGGACAAGTTTGCTTGACTTCCGACAGGTGACAGCGCTATACGGAGCTGTTAAAATGGCGTCTGTAATGGATGTGCATTCCAGTGGTTGAGTTTCTTCTGGCGGAAAACCAGTGCATCACAGATATTCATAGGCGTTTGCAGAATGTCTACGGTGATGTGGCTGTGGACATAAGCGTGGTGAGTCATTGGGCAAAGTGTGTGTCATCACCGCCGCAAGGTCTAGCAGTACTGTCTGATCTCCCGCGTGCTGGACTGCCGTGCACAGCTGTGACTCCTGCAATGTCAGAGCCTGTGAAGACTCTCATTCGAGAGATCAACGGATCGCCATCAAACAACTCAGTGCTCAACTTGATATCTCTTTTGGTAGTGCTGTCACAATTGTTCACCAGTTGGGATATTCAAAGGTTTGTTCCCACTGGGTCCCTTGATGTGTAACCGAAGAGCATAAAGAACAAAATAAACCATCTGTGCAGAACTGCTTGCTCTTCATGAGGCTGAGGGTGACAATTTCTTGTCAAACATTGTTACAGGTGATGAAACATGGGTTCATCACTTCAAACCCGAAACAAAACGGCAATCAATGGAGTGGCGCCACACCCACTGCCCTACCAAGAAAAACTTTAAAGCCATACCCTCAGCCGGTAAAGTCATGGCTACAGTCTTCTGGGACGCTGAGGGGGTTATTCTGGTCGATGTCCTTCCCCATGGTCAAACGATTCAACTCTAAGGTGTATTGTGATACTCTTCGAAAATTGAAGAAACTGCTTCAGTGTGTTCGTAGGCACAGAAATCAGAACAGACTTCTCCTTCATGACAACGCAAGTCCTCACACAAGTCTTCGCACTTGAGAGGAGCTCACAAAACTACAGTAGACTGTTCTTCCTCATCCACCCTACAGCCCCGATCTCGCACCGTTGGATTTCTTATATGTTTGGCCCAATGAAAGACTCAATCCGTGGGACGCACTACGCGGATGATGATGAAGTTATTGATGCATTACGACATTGGCTCTCGCATCGACCAGTGGAATGGTACCGTGCACGCCTTCATTTCAAGGTGGCGTAAAGCCGTAGCATTGAATGGAGATTATGTTGAAAAATAGTGTTGTGTAACTAAAAGATTGGCAAATAACATGGTGTATTTGAATGCTGAATAAAACAAACACTGTTTCAGAAAAAAAATGTGTTGCATTACTTATTGAACGACCCTCGTAACAGCCAAGTATTACCCTCTTGTGTTTTTGGGTAGCACTTTACCTTTGTTTTCTAAGTTGAAGCTGATGTGATATGATAGTTCACCTGAAAAAAATACTCTACATCCAGGGCACAGTTGTTCAGTATCTCTAGTAGTGCTTCCTCAGAGTAAGCAATTGTGACACATGTTGTTCTGACATTTATGAAGATGCAGCTGGTAAAGGATGATATTCCAGGGGGCCTACATCCAACTCCAATTTCAGTTATTATTAGTAACCCCCTGTCTCACTATATTTTCTCCACTTCAGTTTCACAGTGGCATAATATGTGAAGGTGGGTTAGCTTCGCTCCCTGTAAGCTGCTTCCCGCTCTCTTTAAACTTACTTCACTCATTTTCCATGAAAATTCAGGAGATAAAACACATTGCGCCTCAGTGTTATTAATCACGTCATTTAATTTATTCTTGCGCTGAAAAATGAAACATTAAAAAAAAATCATTTACCATCATTTTTATTAGTCTATTGACTGGATTAATGCAATCTTCCATTTATTCATATTGTGGGCTAAGTTCTTTATCTTAACATACCCATTGCAACCAATACTCATTTATCTGACCCATATATTCTATTCTTTATATTCTTATAAAATGCCTACCGTAGACTACCTCATGTTTTAAAATGTGACCTGCCACCCATTCTTTTCTTTCCTAGAGTGACCTCCACAAACTTCTTCCCTCAACCATCATCTAAAAACATATTCATTTTGTATTTTTACCATCCATTTTATTTTTATTCTGTATCATTAAATTTCATATGCTTCAATTTTCCTGTTTGTTCCAGTATTCTTTAAATCCAATCTTCACTTCCATATATATATATATACACACAGTTTTATAGGATAATGGTGATAGTGAAGGTGGCACTAGGCATTGAAAATGAAAGATAGTCAAAACAGCGTGTCACTTATCACAGCTGAAGGCAGGAGGGACAGATGAACACAAAAACACATACACGCTTCATAATATTTCAGTGGATAACTTTAATCATCCCTACCATGTCATAGATCTGGATTTTTTCGCTTGCCAGATGTCTCGGGAACATTTTAGATTACTATTATTGAAATTTTAACATTAAACTGTTATTTTTGGAGTTTGTCAGCCAAGATAAGGAAAACAAGAAATAACAATAATAAGAAATGACAATAATACATTAGATTTACTGTATGATGAAGAAGCCAAAAAATTCCTGCTCCAACCTAAGAATTTTCATGCCTTCTCTGATCTATCAACTCCAAAATTACTTTTGTGGTCCATGATTTTTGACAGCTTCTTTCCTGATGCCTTGTTTCTTCATACACTTTGATTCTCTGTTCAGTGTATTCCACTCTTATTCAATGAAAATCTTTTAGTTACTTCTTTGACACACATTTAAAGTCTTTACAAATGCTCCTCCCAGTATGTCTCCATGTGTGTTCTTTCATGATTATTAAATACTGATTTACATTTTTTGCAATATTCCAACAATGTGTCTCCTAGCTTATTCCCTTAGTCTGAAATTCCCTACAGTATTCTCTTTTTTTTTTTCCTACCATCAATTTTAGCATGAATTTTCTCTATCTCACCATTGTACTTTCGTAATGGTGTCTTATACATTTTTACTGATATGGTTTGACTAGTTTCTATCATCATCAATACAATGTTTCGATAATAACTCGCCCAATTCCTTCCCGTATCAGTCATTAAAATCCCTCTCCGGTTATTCCACTGACAACTTGTGTTCTCTAAATTACTCTGGCCTGAAATCTTGCACATCTGTCATCTCACCAATTCCAATAACATTTAACTTACAGTATTACCATCTTTTTTTTTTTTTTTTTTTTAAAGTTCTCTTAGTTTCCTGCCTTAATTGGACTCCTAACATTCCGCACTTAAACTCTTAGAATATTTTCTTTTACTTTTCTTGACACTTGCTTAAGCAGTCTCCAACTGCAGAGCCAATTGGGTGAATATTTTACATCTGTATTATTTTAACCATGTAGAAACTATCATTCCATATGTAATTGGAGAGGATTACATTACCTCGGAATACCCTTGTGCACTTTACAAGAAGTGGCTTCCCATTGTCTTCTGCATCCCCATGCCATTGATCATTTCTGATTGATCTTCCTTTAGTGACAGTCTCCAACCTAACGAGCTAGAGAGAGAGCCCTGGACTACTCTCCACACCTTCACCCTTATTTCAGAAAGCCGTTGGAAAGTAGTTGGTGATATCTTACCCTGGGACTCTTTATTTCTAAAGGCTCATTTATGCTGACAGGCTGTACCACTTGAATGATATGTTGTCATTTGGTTCAAAGAGACTTATAGTCTCATAAACACTTACACCCCATCCTTACATCACTAACCTTACACCCCATGGTTATGTTGGAAGGTCGAACATTCGTTACATGGATTTGAGGGATTTTATACTTTATTTCCATCTAGGTTTACTGGATAAACTTTAGCACTTTAACTAATGCTGCTGTTGACACTATTTATATAAGATGAGGTGCTTATTATTTGTTGCAAACTTATTTTGGAATGCAGTATTCAAGTTAAGGAAGGAGTGGAGTAATAATTCAACAAGAAGAGGGAAAACATTGCTAGACTGTGTCAAATCAAAAGGAGCATTGGGTGGCAAGGTTACACTAAATGAAAGTAAATTTGGAGGAAAGGCTATTACAGAAACAGTTGAATGGATTGAGAGAAGTTACTACTGCCATATTGGAGTTACCTCCATTCCATGAATACATTTTGGGTTTAACCAACAACCACTATGACCTACTAAATATTTGCCTTGAATGTATCTGTCCTATTACCACCCAATTAGATAAGTTTAACTTTCATTCACTAGACTTCAGTCGTTTTTTTTTTTTTTTTTTTAATCCATGTGTCTGATTAATTAATAAAATCCATTGTTGCAATTAATAAATTTGATTACTTATCGTGAGTAGTCCCTCCTTTCCTTGGAAAGGAGTGAAATATTAGAAGAGATACAGATTTTTGTGATTGAGAACATGAAGTACTGAGCAGTTGCAGTGATTGAATGTGAATATATTATCCACTTTGAAACAAATGCGATTTTCTTCTTCAGATAATGTTCACTGCCTTCACAGGTAAGGCAACGGTAACTACCTGTATAAGGATTAGCCTAATACAGTATTTTTCAACCTGAGGACGACTAAAATGTCAAAAGTGATTCTAAGGATCATCAATTTTTATCTATGTGTATATTATTAACCAACCCTACCAAACATTATTGGCTCATATCACTGTCCCTTAAAACATACATCTATGACAAGGCCCTCATAAAATATTAACCAAATCCTTAAAGGAATGCTGCTTTTTCTGATGCCAGCTGGAAACTTGTTATAGTAACAATTGTATAGTATGAATACTTTAACCATTTTATGTGGACAATTTTTACTAATTTATTTTTGTTACGATATCTTTAGTTGAATTAGAATTAAATTTTAATTTTTAATATTTGCCTTCGCAGACAACCTGGGGTCCACAGACCATAATTTAAGAAACTCTGGTTTAGAACTTCCTGGCATGAGGCTAAAGAAACAACCTCTTGCTCTTAGAATAAGGATAACATCTTGTTCTTTACCTATATCTTCATGCTATTGATTATTTCTTATTACATAAGTACCTTTTTCAATTTTACGTTTTCAAAAGCTGCAGTATGCATTTTGCTGCCTCTATCCCTAATACTCTTCTCTCCTGTAATTAGCTTATTCCCAAGGACGATCGACAACAGGCAGGCAGTGTTAATCAATATCACAGCTCATTTAATTAATACATGTTACAACATAAGTTTATCTAGAAATCAGGGTTATAACTTAAACTTTCAATTCTTCATTATGCAACTACATATCAGCATATTCTTGGTACCAAATATTTCTCTGGACACAATCATACAATTTCCCTGCTCAGAACTATATCAAAATTAAAACCTATAAAAGTTGAACATGCTGAGAAGAAGGTGGCAGACAAGAGTTGGACTTGTATAATTTTATTTCAGACACTTAAAAAATTGTTAGTATGTGGTTCCTTTTTAATTCAAGAGCAGTGAGCATTGTAATAAGTTTTATCTGACTTGCTATTAAATTCTCTTTGTTTGTTTGTCAAATATTTAAGTTATAAAGTATTTAAAAGTTAGAAAAGACGGGTATTGTTTATGAATTGTGGTAGAACAGTTGAAAAATATAAACAAGGGATGAGTAGAAAATTTGGGGCATAAACTGTCAGCAGTAAAAGTTCATAATGTCTAAATGATTCAGTTTTCGCATTTGTGTCATACTGTTACCTGTTTCGACTTTCTGTTTATTCTAAGTGATTCAGGCAACATTCAGGTGGATATGGAATCAATTCCTGGGACAGCAATCTGGACTTCAATTTTCTGTGGCTTCCCCAAATCACACCAGGCAAATGTCACAACAGACCTTTAAAAGATACAATGGGTTGATTGTTAACCATTCCTTGCACCCAGTCCTCCACCAGCAATAATAACCTTGAATTTGTCAAGCTGGAAAGTCCTGAAATCATTTCTTTTTGCTATTAAAGACCTTATATTTCTCTTCAAATCCAAAGTTTTTTTTTTCTTGCTCAAGAGTTTGTGGCTGAGGGATTAATGTATTTTATTTTTCCACAGGTTCTCGCAGAGACATGCAGACAGAATCGCCCAAGATCTCTTACACTTTCTATTCCCTCCAATACCTCTCTCATCAACTCCAGGGGAATGGAACTGGCTGTGGTAAAGGTGAGTTTCTTTTGGAACTCACCACATTCACAAATTTCTTCACATCTTTATGTAGATCATTGATTTAACTGTTTAGATCTCACACATTTTTAGTAACAGCTTGCATCTTTGGAATGGAAGTTTTAAATTATTGAACTTACACTCAGTAAACGACAAAGTTTGCGAATGTTAGTTTCGGTGCTGGGCTGCAATCTTGTAGTATGTACTGACTAAAATTGATTTTCTGTTTGGTTGGTTTTATGACTTTCAATATATTTTACTCCTTCTTATATGACGTTAGCTTTTAACTCTGAATGCCACATGTATACAACACTGAATTTTAGTAACTAGTTTGAAATTTAATGCCTCATTTATGGCACTGCCTAGTCGTATTGGAAGCTGGTTTAAATTGTAACGTAAACTGTAAATTCCTTAACTGTCATGTTTGGAGGTTTGTGGAAATATTTGCACAATATGAAAATTGGTATGGTGATAGCTTGTTTAGTTCTGTGACTAACTGTTTGTAAGATTTTAAACATTTCTTCATTGCTGGAATGATGCATGAAACTTAATCTAACAAAGGCAAAGATAGCGAGAGATAGGTTCCACTGTGTGTGTATTCTGCATTTAGAGCTTAGATTTATCTCTTATTATTTTGAGGTAAGTTATAAAAAATATTAATATTTTTTTATTTTAATTCTTTGCATGTGGATGGTGAGTTCAGAATGTTTTGGTAAATGTTTGATGCATTTTGTTAAATAATTGCATTGCAATATGTTCAAACATTTTATAGGAGTTTTTTTTTTTAGACTTCAGGGGTGCTTGTGGAGGTTTGTGAATGTGACCAGTTAATTTTTTTACAACAGGTTGGTGGTTTTGGTATTGCTGGGATCACCAATGAAATTACATACTTCTTACCAAGTGTATCAAAGTGGCGTCATTTGACATCAATCCCTCATGTCGAACAGTGTAACTATGGCACAGCAGTACTAGATAATGAGCTATATGTAGTTGGAGGATGCTTCAATCAGTCTCTGCAGGTAAAGATGCAATATGTTTGATTGTCACTTTTTCTTTTAATGGTAATAATTTGTAAGAATAATGAATAAGTATCTGACTAATAGTGATGCTTAATAAACTGAATAGAAAAAATGGAAATTTATACACATTTTATTCTGTGCGTCTCAATGCCAATCTCTTTATTTTATGAATCTTAGTGGGAACTTTGTAGAAATTACCATACTTTTTGCATAACACTTTTCCTCCTCTCTCTCTGTCTGTTACTCATCCTTTGTAATTGTGATTTAATCCAGGTTCCTTCTTTTTACCGTGTTCTTCATTGAATCCAGTCATCCTGCTCTGGATCTGGCTCTTACTGTATTTCCTTCAACCCTAGATTCAGTAATTTCTTGACATCTTCCCCTCTTCCAGCCTCATTACACTTCCAGATCATATTAACTTTTTTTTTTTTTTTTTTTTTTCCTGTTCTCTCAACCAGCCTTGTATCCTCATTTCACATTATATCAAGTTTCCTTATTTCTCATTCTATCTCATCTCGTCTTTCCTGTTGTGCTTCTCAAGAATATCCTCTGTTTTATTTTACTTATTTTCATAGTCGAAGTTTCTACTCCATGTGTTTGGGAACATAATCCATTGTTTTTACATGATTTACTTATACTTCATTGGTACTCCCCTCTTCTGTATCAGACTACTAATACTCTGACTGCTTTCCCATGTTGCACCTTTTTGCTGACCATCTTGTCCTCTTGTTCAACCTTGTATTTTACATTAATTCAGTAGAGCTGCCCAGTTTCAAAATTTTGTCCGCCAGTCTTAATAATACCCTTCTCATCTCTCTCTGGCATCACTGTTTTTGTGCTCTTTCGCGCATTAATTTTCATCCCACATATCTTAAGTTTTTCATTCACTCCTTTCAGTTGCCTACTCACTATCTACCCAGTTACACATATTTTTCTGCAAATAGTATTATTTTCAAGTCTCTGCCACCATACACTTCATTTGCCTCCTTCAGAATTTCATCCATAACCACCATAAAATTGTGGCAACAACACACTTCTTTACCTTATTTTGTTTCATTTCAGAACTATTCCATCATTCCATTCGGAGTCTGTATGCTGCTGCAACAGTTCAGACATTTCCTGTACAATATCCTCCTCATCATTTGATGACGTTTCTCTTGCACCTGATATGCCTTCTCTAGGGGAAGAATGTCATTAGTCTTTCCCATATTACTGTTTCTTTTCCATCATAAACTTGATTCTAAATATTTAACTCAATCTAATATGCTATTTCAGAAGTAATACTGTACCTCTTTTAACTGTCTTTCCTCCTTTTCTCTACTATCTTTTTGGATCTGATGATCCCAAAAATGACAGCAATAAATGTAACATGTGTAGGATAACAAACAGGTTATCCCAGAAAAGGTATTCTAATGTCATCTTTGAATTATGAGTTCCATGGCACGGGCCTGTTAATACTCTTTTAAAGAAGGGTTTCCATAGTAACAAGATATACAGAGATAACTAGGAGATTGCCTAGGTTGTTAGCGCTAAGGAGAACCTGCATATTAAGAAGTCCGATTAGGTAATCAAAGTGATGTATTTGGAGAGTAATAAAAGATTGATTTAAATTGTGAAGAGTATCACGGCTAACAAATTAATTATTTGGTTTACCCGCACAAAAAGCATATTACGATTATATATAAATATAAAGATAAACCTATTGAAAAACACTTCGGAATAATAATAATATCATAAATGCAACATGGCGATCGTGCAGTGACCTTAAGTGCTGCAAAATAAAGGAATTATTACATAAACTTACGAACTGAGTAACGCAGAAAAAAAAACCAAAGTTCAAGAAAGAAGAGAGGAGAATCTTTGGAAGCACACAGCGCGACTAGCGGCTGAACGTGAACCAGTCATAAATTGACAACGTCCGCCGCAGATGCAACAGCAGTTGAGTGAAAGTTCAACCGCCAGCCAAGTGTTTTCTAGACTCAATTATCTTTGTTAAAGTTCTTGTAAACAAAAAACTTGTTGGTTGTGACAAGAATGTTGTCTGTGGCAGAAACGGTGTGCGTGTAGGATTAGTTATACGTTTTGGGAGTTAAATGTAACCTTAGTCTTTGTGAATTTTCGTTGTTTATTCAAATAATTTATTATATCACGTCATTTTTATTGATACTAGTTGTGGGACGCTGAGTATTGCTTAACTTTCTACAGAATGGCTAATCAGATGCCAGGTGCAATGGTTATTGGTGGTCCTTCAGGTTCTGTAAATAAGAAAGATTAAATAGTCACTGTAGGTGCATTTAGACAAATAACAGCACAACTTACCACACAACTAACTACACAAGTAACTACACAATTTACAGCACAACTTACAGCTACACAAACACAATTAAGTGAGGAAATAAAAAACTCTTATAAGTCTTTAGATGATCGACTATCCAAATTTGAGACAGTTATGAAAAAATCTTTTGATAATTTAAGTGAGTGTTTTGAAAGGACTGATAAGCATTATAAAATGTTAAAAGAGGAAACTGAGATGTGTAAAAAGAAACCCATTGTAGATACTGATATTGATAAGAGTCTAGTAATTAGAGGGTTTGAACAAAGTACGAATGCAATTCATTGTGAATCATTAGGTAATAAAATTGAAGGTAATGGTAGTAGGCCTAATACTGTAAGAAAAAAATATGTGATGGAGTGATATCACAATTAATGGTGATGTAAATCATGTAAAGGATAGACAAATTGTCAAAGAAGGGTGTCACTTAAAAGATGAGTTTAAGCATGAAAGTAACCAGACGGAAACTTGCACAAAGACAGATGAATCAGTAGAAAAGGGTTGTAAGTCTATAAAAATGTTTGATACAAGAGAAATTAAAGGAACAGGTGACTTTCGTCATGCAAAAGAGATGGAAGAGATTTTAATGAATGTAGATGGATTTGGTAGTTTGATGATTTTGAAGGATGTAAACTGTGACATTTTTTCCATCGTTGGGGAGAATTATGTTTGCGATTATGAATCAAAGCAGTTACAGGATAATGGTGTTGAACATTCTCAGAGTTCTTTACATATTTTTGAAGTTGGTTTGCAATGTTACTGTTCTGGTAAAGTAAGATTAACTGTAAACAGACTTGTTTTGTATGAATAACTGGGAAAAAGTGAATTGGAAATATAGAAAAAAAGGGTTTCCTTTTTTTGTAGAGGGGTAAGCTATGCTTACCACCTCATCCTGCGGTCAAATTCAATCAAGATATCGTATCAATTAAAACTTCATTCTACCATCCCTAAGGTAATGCCGTTGAAAGGGTCGATGGTTCTAATGCCTTTTTAAACACATAGCTAATGGTTGAGTTCATATAACGGGAGAAGTTTGTTTCTTATTATATGTATTTGTATAAGAAGGGCAAGTACGTTGTATTGAACCTATAACTCGGAAAACTGATTAATTAGTTTGAAGTGAATGAAAAGATTTAACACCAGTGCAGAGAACAGGTGTGAACATATATTAATAAATAAATTACGCCAAAGCAATTGACTTTTTGTGTTTATTTGTCTCCCGTACGCGTTTCACTTCTTTTGCAGAAGCATCTTCAGCGGGTTTTTCCTGTTAATTATGTACAAAAGTTGTAAGCAGGTTATGTTTGTGGTTTGTACAGTGGAATGAATTATTATCTAACTTATAATCTACTTACATTTTGTGGTCTATTGTATTTCTTTTAGCTCCATTCTCAGCATCAGTGCTTTTGCATATTCGGTAACTACAAAACTCCATGCTTATTAAACAAAACAGAATGGCCATTTGCAAGTAATAACAAACACATAGTGCAGTGCAATAAAGTGTAGTGTTGTGAATCTCAAACATGAAGACACTTCCCACCGAATATGCAAAAGCACTGATGCTGAGAATGGAGCTAAAAGAAATACAATAGACCACAAAATGTAAGTAGATTATAAGTTAGATAATAATTCATTCCACTCTACAAACCACAAACATAACCTGCTTACAACTTTTGTACATAATTAACAGAAAAAACCCGCTGAAGATGCTTCTGCAAAAGAAGTGAAACGCGTATGGGAGACAAATAAACACAAAGTCAATTGCTTTGGCGTAATTTATTTATTAATATTATCAGCAATTGAGGAAAAAATGATTCAAAACATCCAGATATGTGAACATATATACTGT
This sequence comes from Vandiemenella viatica, assembly GCA_031002005.1. Classification (NCBI taxonomy): domain Eukaryota; kingdom Metazoa; phylum Arthropoda; class Insecta; order Orthoptera; family Morabidae; genus Vandiemenella; species Vandiemenella viatica. The sequence goes on along the minus strand of JARYHS010013630.1, from coordinate 138,591,388 downwards.
ATCATATTGGCATTTACTATTATTGTTAAGTTATAGTTGGCATTTTATTGTTATTCAGCGACAAAAAACGCTGGTAGATAGTACTGATTACGGTTGTTGCCCGAAAGTCTTCAATCTGAATGGTAGTAAAAGTTTATAATCACTAAGCGGGAGCTGTCACTTACCAATATTGATGATCTTGGTCAGATGTGCAGTCTTCGGCTGTTACCACAGCATACCATTCCATACAAAGTTATTGGCTATTGGGGACTGCTATGTTTAGAAAATATATAGTTTGTAGAGTATACAGGTTATTTTTCCAGAACTGACGGATAAAGACTTCAACTCTAAAAGAAAAGAAAATTAAGCTATGATGGTGATGTTCTACACACCATGATGCCGACATTGCCAGAATCTGAAACCAGAATTTGACAAAGCTGCTAGATTAGCAAGAAACAACGGCGTTCCAGTCGTATTAGCGAGGGTTGATTGTACTGGTCCAGGGAACCAAACAAGTGGTTTAATATTGTTGCCGGTTATCCAACAGTAAAGTTGTTCAAAAATGGTCGGTCTTATGAAGAATATAATGTACCAAGGGCAGTCAAGGGAATTTTTAACTATCTGAATAGTATGATTGGTAATAGGCGGAGGCCATGACAGCTGAAGATGGTTAAAAAGATGATGTTACTAAATAACAGTAGTTTACAATAGCAATCCAAGTAGCATACTGGTGGGATGGACAATACTGTAGTGCAATATAAAGACTTATTGTAGTTTTTTTTTCTGTTAATTATTATTAAGCGATAAGGGCAGTAACTTGGTGTACTAATATGTGTTACAGACAATGTGCAGTGTAAACCAGTTGCTGCTCATGGAAACCCAACTAGGAAAGTTCATCAAGCCATAGGGTGTCCCTGATTTCAAAATTAAATATCTCGAAAACAAAGATCGATAGAGGAATGCAGTAAACGGTATGTTTATCGTGACAGCTGTAAGAAGTGTATACAGCAGTTTGAAATAATAGTTACAAAAGCTGCTAACAGATGGCGCTGTAATCGCCATACGTAATGCCTAAATAGTGATCCGAAGCTCAGGGCGATCAGTTCCACCATTCTGTAGTGCAAATGGTGAACATTTTGAAAACATTGTGATGTGATTGTTTGCAAAGATGGTTTTCATACGATTATTTCACTTATGTATGCTGATATGAGCTGTACAGCGCCATCTGTTAGCAGCTTTTGTAACTATTATTTCACACTGCTGTATACACTTCTTACAGCTGTCACAATAAACATACCGTTTACTGCATTCCTCTATCGATCTTTGATTTCGAGATATTTAATTTTGAAATCGGGGAGTCCTTTACTGGACACCCTGTATATATATATTATATATATATATATATAAAATGGTGAAGATAAATATTGCTCAATGTTTGTTAGTCAAATGTAAAATGTAAGCTCTCCTTACTTAAAAGGGAACATTTACCGAAACAAATTTACCTTAACCATTTATACATGTATTGATGGCAAATGGTATGGTGAACTTGGGGGGGGCTGTAGGATAACAAACAGGTTATCCCAGAAAAGTTATTCTAATGTCATCTTTGAATTAAGAGTTCCATGGCACGGGCCTGTTAATACTCTTTTAAAGAAGGGTTTCCATAGCAACAAGATGTACAGAGATATCTAGGAGATTGCCTAGGTTGTTAACGCTAAGGAGAACCTGCATATTAAGAAGTCCGATTATGTAATCAAAGTGATGTATTTGGAGAGTAATAAAAGATTGATTTAAATTGTGCAGAGTATCATGGCTAACAAATTAATTATTTGGTTTACCCGCACAAAAGGCATATTACAATATATATACAAATATAAAGATAAACCTATTGAAAAACACTTCGGAATAATAATAATATCATAAATGCAACACATGCAAAGTGTGGCTTACATGTGTAGACCAAACACAACATAATGACCACATTCTGAAATCGATATCTACACTTTCAAAATTGCAAAGTCAACTAAACCCCTACTGACAGGATGGAAAACTGAATGGGAGATTATTACATATACTTTTGACATGGATGTTATCACTGATATCACAAAATAGCGCTCACCTTTGGGGAGCAGCACTGTAGTTGCTTTTCATGTGGCGGATGCTGAAAAATCTTAATATGTAATCTAACACCAGAGCAGTTGCTGTTTAACGTAGAGACTCTGAGCTGCACTTCAGATAATATTCCAAAAGAGTTATGGGAAAATTACCACAGAAAATAACTACATTCTACTTAGCTCATTCAGGCAACGTGAGTTCTTTAACCAGGTGTGTTATGTGGTTAGTGAAACATGACACAGAAGTACAATTTAACAACATTCATTAAGGAAAATCTAACTATTACATGATTGTCCGCTAACTATCTACGTTACGACGGATTAAGGAAATAACACGTTACTGAGCTCATCAAAATCATATCAAACAGTTAGAAAGGAAATGAAACTGTTCGTTTACACCCATCTTCAAATAAACATTCAGTAGATAACACTTTAGACACAACAGGGCAACTCCTTCTCATAACTAATACTTGATAACATTACAAAACTTAACCAACTTACATAGAGGCACTGATACTAAGAGTCAAGCAAGGCCAGCGAAACTTTGTTCATCTTACATAGTTACTCAGTTATTCTCGTAGTGATTACATCTTCCTGTCATGAATGTGTCTAACAGAATGAAGGAAGAGTAATATGGCGGTACATTCTTTATTGACTAAGGAGTGAGCTGCACTGTGTGGCTTTGACAGGAGCCATTGCTTGAAGAGCCAATTACGAGGGTGACCCAGAAACTAATGCACCACATTTTCTTTCTCTGCCCCTAACAGTGGTATGAATGTGAAACTTTAGATAGCATACTTGCAGCAAGTACATATAAGCAGCATTCACAAACGATTATGTGCAGTTTATGGATCGTCTGCAGTGTACAGAAGTATAGTTAGTTGCTGGGCACAGAGGGTGAGGCCATCTGAAAGCGGTTCTGCATAGCTCCAGAATCTGCAGTCGTCGGGAAGGCCACCCACGGCTGTAACACCTGACAAGACGCAGCGTGCTGATGTGCTCATTCGCGAGGGCCGACGCATAACGTCTTGGCATTTGGCGCGGGAGCTGTCAGTCAGCAAAGGAAGTGTGTGTGTAATCGTCAGTAGTCTTGATTTCACAAAAAAGTGTCATGATGGGTTTCGCACTCTATTAAGAAGGAACACAAAACTCTCCTGAATGAACATTTCTTCTGAGTTGCTACAACGTTTTGAAGCTGAGGGGGGGGGGGGGGAGCCTTCTTGTCCTGGATTGTGACAGGTGACGAAACCTGGGTTCACTATTTTGAGCCCGAAACAAAACTGCAATCGATCGAATGACGCCATCTTGACTCTCCACAGAAGACAAAATGCAAAGCAACTGCTTCTGCTGGTAAGGTCATGATCACTGTTTTGAGATTGTGGTGGTGTCATACTCATTGATGTGATGGTGAGAGGCACCACCATTAATTCTGAGGCATATGTGAACACGTTAACCAAGCTCAAGAGGCGCTTCCAACGACTTGGACGCCATAACAACCAAGGTGATTGTTTTGATGCAACATAACGCACACCCACACACAAGTTTAGGGACGTTGGAACACATCACCAAACAGGGTGTGGCAGTGTTACCCCATCTACCCTATAGCCCTGATCTAGCTCCTTGAGACTTTCACTCGTTTGGCCCATTGAAGAATGCCATTCATGGGAGACATTTTGAGGATGATGAAGTGATTTGCAGAGTGAAGAAATGGCTTCGTGAACAGAACAAGGAGTGGTACAGCCAGGTCATACATGCTCTTGTTTCACTGGAGGAAGGCCATATAACGGGAAGGAGATTACTTGGAAAAATAGGGAGTGTAGAAGAAACATCATTTCTTGTGTACAAGTTTCATTGTGTTCAATAAATAATTGTTGAAGAAAAAAATGTGTTGTATTAGTTTCTGGGCTACCCTCATGGAAGCAAGAAGACTTGTGATGTTGAGTTGATGACTTAGTAGTGGGGAATGGTTCTATTAGAATATTTCATGCTGCTGGACAGCATGATGTTTACGTGATCGACACACGCAATGCTACTCGGCGTGTAATCTTAACTCGCTAACCAGCATTTCTGCTGTAACACACAGCTGCTCCAAGACTGATTCTCAACTCGTAGTAGCAATGAACACGCGAAACAAAAATTTTACACCCAAATTTTCCTAAATACACTATGGCCCATTACAGTGTGACTACTCTGTAGTTAGTTATCTTTAATTAAAATCAATATTGTCTTTTTCTCCAGTCCTCTGGAACTTTTTTCTCTTATTTTTTTCTCCTTTTTTTTTCTCTGCTTTTTCTTTCCATTTACAGTTTACTCGAAAATTGCTGGTCTTGCTGCCATGATCATTTTCACTTTGCTCATCTGCCTTTCCCACTTTTATTTATTTAGCCACATCTTCATACACGTCTGTAACTTCATTATTTCTTTCTCATTTGCATTTTTTGACAAGGTCAGCAATTTGTCGATGTTCTTTCCTTCTCTTCCTTGTATCATCTACTAATGTTATTAAATCACCACTTTCATATTTCATCAGTTTTGTGTGTGTTCTTTTTATGCTCTTAGTACTTATGGACCTGCAGATCATGCTTTTATAATCATGCATGTCTGCTACTAATTCATATGTCGAATCAGTTTGCTCTCTGTGAGATCTCCAGTTAATTTATTCATTTGAACTATGTTACAACTGTTATTAAGGTCTGTCATTAAGTGTCCTGCATGAAACAGATTTATCACTGTGTATTACGTATTTTATCAGACCCTCTAATTTCAAAAAACTTTTATATTATAGTGTTTATAGGGAGAAAAAGTTGATAGCCTAGTGAAACATTTACTTATTTGTTGCAGGAGAACATCCATCCTTTTGGGTTCCGCTACAGTCCACGTTATAACAAGTGGACAACAATGGCACCCATGCAAAGAGAGAGATGCCGCTTCTCTCTGAATGTGGTATGTGGCCGGTTGTATGCAATAGGTGGTGCAAGTGAAGTTGATGAACCTGAAGAAGAAGAAGTGAGTGCTTGTGAGTGCTATGACCCACAAACTGATAGCTGGGAGTCTGTGTGCCCTTTACCAGGCCACCGTAGTCAGCATGCAGGTGCTGCCCTCCCAGGAGGTGCTCTGTACATTTCAGGGGGCTTAGATCGTGATCTTGTACTGAGTTCAGTTCTTTGCTATAATGCTGTCACAGACGACTGGCAACAGCGGGCACCTATGCTAACTCCACGTGCAGATCATGTTATGCTCGTCCTTGGAGAACGTCTTTATGTATGTGGAGGATGGTTTGAGGATTCTGATACTGGCAATAGAGTGTTATGTGAAACTGTGGATGTGTATGATGTTGCCACTGATGCTTGGGACATTGTCACAACAGTACCCACTCCAAGATACCATGCTGGTATTGTTGGTGTGGGATCCAAGATTTACTTCATTGGTGGATTTCATAATGATGCAATGTTTGACCGTGCAACAGGTGGGTTCAGAGACCTGTTAAAGTATAAAATGAGTTAAAATCAGTATGCCATAAATGGTCTTCACAGATAATGCCTTAATGTTTATCAGATTATATGTATATATATTTCTATTGTTATATATAGTAAACAATGAAATCAAAGATGCTAAGTAGCAAAAAGGAATTAAATTAGAATAGGGAAATGAGCCACCACTTACTTTTTGATGATGGATGTGGGGCATGAATACACAGAAACTACAAAAATACAACCGATAAAGAAATTTTTGGGACGAGCCCTTTGTCAACAGGAGAACATTTGGGTGGTGGGAGACTGCCTCACAGAAGGACTGTTGTCCTTTTGTGTATCTAAAGATTCTATTACAGCATATATAGAATATCAACTTGGTTATGAATCGTGTTCAAACAAAGGCCAACCTTATTCTATAACAGGCCAATACACTTTGCTTTGTAAAACTCTTCAAATCTTTTAGGAATAGTCTTAATTCCTCTGTTAAGTATATTGTAAGACAGTTGTTTTACAGCTGGAACCAAGCTTGGCAGGTGAGCTGTAAAGCTCTGACCTCACATTTGGGAGTACACGGGTTCAAATCCCGGTCTGGGCATCCAGATTTGGTTTTTCCATGGTTTCAGCAAGTCACTCTGTGTGAATGCTGGGATGCTTCCTTCAAAAGACTATTGCTGAATTATTTCCCTTTCCTTGTGCCTACCCTGTCCCACCTCTAATGACGTTGACGAGGCATGAAGTCATCAGCAAAAAAATAGTTTCACATCTAGAGACATATGCCATGCTTGGGCATTATTTAATGTCATTATATTTTCACTATGGTTGTATCTAATCAATTTTATACTATCCCTATTTCTAGTGCAACAGTTGAGAGATTTATTTTGCATTCATTTATTATAAATTTTGTTTTTGTGTAATAAACATTGAAAAATGGTGACAATGAAAGGGTTAGGGAATGAAAATTTGGAAGGATAGGGAAAATAACCCATCCCAGATGAAGGCATGATGACCAGATGAACACACAATATTTCCGTAAAGTGTTATAGTGTTTTTGTGTTTATATGGACTTCTGGCCCTCCTGGCTTCATTATAATAAGTGAAAGGTTATTTTCCCTATTCTTGCTTATTTTTAAAATATACAAGGGAGGCTACTTATGTCTGCTTTTTTTCTGCAGTTTTAATACTCTCTCAGGCGAATGTTGTCCTGATAGCATAGTGTGATCTAATAGATGGCTTTGTACACGAGTAGAATACATCATTCATAACGATTCTATACAATCGTAATTATTCATTTGCTACATTAACTTTTGCAGCAATCGCCTGCATTTATTTGTCAGCTTTGAATATACACAGAAAAACGAGAGAATTTATAGTCTTCCTCCTTTGCTTAACTATCCAAAGAGATACGTACATTTTTAATATTTATCTACATTTGAGCAAAGAGAATTAGCTATTCACCAGTCATTTACAGTCTCTGAAATATTTACACAATTTAATTTACCTGAAGATTTTTCATTTATGAGAGTCACATAGTCTGCAAACATGGAGCTTCTAATTCACTGACTAAAGAGATTAACAGAGCATTAAAATGAATGGTAAACTGAATAGAGCCCAGGATATTTCTTTGAGGAACAATGAGTGTCTAGCAAATCTGAGTTATGGTAACCATACATTTTCTTTTAATTTTCACTTAAGTATGACTTAATAAGAAGAACAGCATCCTCCTCAAAACCATAAAATCAAAGATTTTTAACTAATAAACTACGTGATGCAGTGTCAAATTCCTTTTATAAGCTGAAAAAATGTCTCTCCATAAGATTTTGATCCTGGTTGTTAAGACAAACCATTATGTATGAAACACTGGCTGGTGCCCACGACTTAATTCATGTTTGTAAAGAATGCAGCTGCATGATGGAATACTCCAGGCTACTACCACACACAAATGCCAGTGGTCTGTGCTTGGTGGTTCTGGCTGCAAGGTGAAATACAGGGGCACTAATGTCTTTGATTGAAATATGAAAGTGTCCAATGTTGACCACTTTCAACCACCATATCTCCCAAACCCTCATAGCTGCTGACATGCATCCACCATAGTGCATGATGGGAGACTCGATGCTACTACCACACACGAACACCAGTGGTCTGCGCTATGTAGCTGTGGCAGCAAAGAGAAATATAGGGACACGCGTGTTTTTGGTCGAAATATGAAAATGTCCCAGATCAAACACTTTCAACCACCATATCTCCCACACCCACGCAGCTACCAGTATTCAGCTAACATTATGCATGATGGGAAAACTCCATGCTACTACCACACACCAACACCAGTAGTCTGCACTAGGTGGTGGTGGCTGCAAGATGAAATATAGGAACAAACACGTCTATTTATATATAATATATATATTTAACATTTGGATAGGGGAAAAACCACTGCTTACCATAGATGAGGATTCCTGCAGCGTTGATACATGAAAAAAAATACATACACACGTAGAGTAATAATTTTTGAGCCTGTAGCCCTTCTTCAGTAGTAGCGAGATGGCTGCATGTTGGAGGCCAGCAGCCAAATGAGTGAGCCTGTAACGCCGGTAGATCATGGTGGGGGTGGAAAAAAACATGGCGGGGAGTGAGGGTGGGAGCAAGAAGTTATAAGCTAGAAAATACTAATAAACCTGTCCATAGGGACCCATCACAGAAGCACTGTAGTTGACAGCTGATGGTCTTAAATTGCCTATAAAATAATGGATGTATGTGCAAAATACTGAAGAATATGTAAAAATCACAATCAACCAAAAAAAAAAAAATTAATTGGAAATTTAAATTTAAGCAAAATTTGAAGTTCAAACTACAAAAAGATAGGCTCTGGTGAGGGATGGTTCTGTGGGAAAAGGTAGTGGTGATGGGGATGGGTGGGAGGAAAATTGGTGCCATCTTAAACTTAGTCCTGGTGGTTGTATGGTGCCAAGTTGGTAATGATAACCCAATTCCCACCTTCAGAGTTCCGAAATGCTGCTTTTGTCAGAGAGGACTCTGATGGCGCAGACCACAAAACATGTTAAGATTGTTGGTGCCATGAGTGATTGCATGGTCTGGGTTCTGGGTGAATACCTATTGTCTGTGTCCATTCATACTGATGTCCTGTGGATTTGCTGTCAGACCAATGTAGGAGGCTGGGCAATGGTTGCAGGTGAGTTGATATATAAGGTGGGAGGATACACATGTGGCAAGTCCTGCGATGGGGAAGCTTTCCAAAGCTACCAGGTTGGTAAAGGTGGTGGAATTCGGGTGCATACTGCATGATTTGCAGCAGGATCTGTTGCAAGGAAACATACCTTGGCCCTGTCTTGCAGTCTGGGGGGCCCCGTGTTTTTGGACCAAGAGTTGTTGAGGTTTGGAGGTCTTCTGAAGCAGGGTCTGGGTGGACAAGGGAGTATTTTTGGAAGGAGGTTTCTCATCTTAGGGCAGGCTCGAAGGAAATAGTAACCTTGTCGCAGGACTCAGTTGATGGATTTCATACCCAGGAAATAACGGGTGATCAAAATGGGGCTATGGTTCATTTTAGAGGATTGTGGGTTGTGATGTGGCCCGTGAAACTTGTTTGTGAACTAAGTCTGATGGGTAATTGCAGGAAATCAGGGCTTCGGAGATGTTGCTGGCATAATGTTGGAGGGCCTGTTCATTAGAACATATGTGACTCCCCCCAATGCCAAGGCAATAGGGGAGGGAACATTTGATGTGGTGAGGGTGCCAGCTATCGTAATGAAGGTACTGTTGTATGTTGTTGGTGTTTGATACGGACAGATGAGTTGACGTAGCGATTCGTGAGGGATAGGTCAACATCCAGGAAAGTGGCATCAATGAAATTTTAATTAAGATTTCTTCCGCATTTCCTAAAAACCAACATAAAATCACATATAGACATTTTGCCTTTGATTTTACTTCAATGATTGCTACATAATCCTCCCTCATAAATAATATTCTGAGTGGTTCTTAAGTTGTTTACCTGTTTTCTGGTTTCTCTAACCAGATTTACAATTTTCTTCCTCATACATCTGATGCCTGTTCTCACACAACACATTAATAAATAAGAGATTCTAATCCCCATATCATTCTTTCTTTGACTTTTCCCTGCGTTTCTGTGCTTGGTCAACATTGAGTAAAGCCTAGTTAGTAATGATACGAAAGATCCCCAAAGTTTATCACAACTCTCCTTTTCACTAACAGTGTTCGACAAGGCTGCTTTGATCGGGGTCACATTATTGTTCCATTGCATTCTCGACTGGTGGTATCACTTTGCTACCATAGAAAAGAGTGACTAAGTTTAGCTTACAGCAGTTCCCAACTGGATACACCTTTCCTTCATCAAAAACATCTTTCTTTTCCAGGATTTATTTGTCTATGTTGTCTGTAACCTCCTTCCTAAACTCTTTTCCCCACTTCAATAAGCTCATTTCCATTTAAATCTGAGTGATGAGGGAATTATCCAAGAATAGGGATATCATCTATCCCCAATCTGACAATGACTCAACCATTGAATTCAAGAACTGCAGTGATGGTGAGGCCACCTATTCTCCTTCCCCCTTCCTCGCTATATTTTGCAGCATACTACACAATCTCAAGAACATCTTGGCTCACAAATACTCATCTTGTAATCCTACTGAACAGCCACATAGATCCTTGCTCTACAGTAAATCTCATTGTTAAACTTGCAGAATGCGCCTACCCATCAGCTACAATCCGACCACAGATAAACTGTTGACATCAGCAACCTAGACTATCCATTGGCAATCCATGCAGTTTCCCTCAATTTGATAAACAATTTAATCAACTGTATTATATTGAAGACTATCAATCTGTCTTGAAACGACAAATCTCTATAAACTCTGCAGTTGGGAATTAGTGTATCCTTGATACAAGGCATCCCCGGCATCAGCCTCTGATAAGGTACCGGTAATTTACAAATCTTAAATTTAATTTTGTCACCTTTCTTTTCTACTTACATTTGTCATCTTATGTTCATTACTTTTGTGATATTTCCCCAGTTCCAGGAGATATTTACCATTAGATAATTGATTCTCAATTGCGATGGAGCACATGTTCAAGTGGCAATTCCCGTAGTCATCTAATTACCCCTTTATTATTATTTTCTAAATTATCTTTTATACTTTCAGCATTAAATTGCTCCTTCTACTTTTGCAATTTATTAATTTTAAATTCCTTCAGCATTTTTGGTAAATTATTCATCACATCACTTGGTAATTTGTTCCAATCTGTGACAATCTGAAAATACACTAAATAATATTTTCCTACTCCCTTACGCATCAAATTGAGTGCCAGCTTGTAGTCATAGACATATTTGCCCTTCCTTACACTATTCCTAATTTTTCGCCCAATATCCCTTCAAGCCCCTTCTTCAACATATGCCTTACACTCTCTTCATCCTCCTACTGTCTTCTAATGACTCCCATTCCACCTCCTTTATCACAGGACCCAGCCAGTAACTGATATGGTAATTCCCACAAAAAAATCTAGCTGCTCTTCTTTGCACGCCCTCCAACTACTGTATTTGGTACCCAAAAAGTGGGTCCCAAACTACACCACCATATTCAAATAATGATCTGACCAAAGTTTTGTAACCCAAGTCCTAACTTCTCTGGTACATACTCTCATCACTTTTTCCAATAAATGAAGGTTTTTGTAACCTTTTCCTACTACCTGCCCAATGTGCTCTGAACAGTTGAGTTTGTCAAATTATGGCAAGATATTTACACTTCAAGGCTTTAAAAACATTTTGGATCCCACCCTATAATTGTAAAATACCTTTAGTTTTTATCTGTCTAACCAATAAGGTTACTCTTCTTGGCACTTATCTTCATTCCATGTTGACCTACCCATTTAGATATTCTATCGAGGTCACCTTTCAGCTGTTCAAATTACTTCTGTTTTGATCCTATGGTATACCATTATGTCATTGCAAACTACCTAAATTCTGACTGTAAATCATCGATACAGTAATTTATTAGAATGATGAATAATAATGGCTATTTGAGTATTTTTTGAAAATGCTTTCAATTATTTTATTGATACACGTTATTTACTGGATACTATTTATTTTTTGACGAAAGTGCTTATTTTAGATAAAATTCAACGCTGAAATATAAAGTATTTAAAAGCCCGCCAAAACGCTCCTTTGCTGTCTGATGTGAGCCAACGACGCACGTGGCATCACATGCCAGCAAGTGCCCTCTCTACATCAGTAACGTCTGGTTTGTTTTTCTGAATTTGTGAATAAATTGTCGGAAATATGGTTTATAGTGTGCAGTACATCTACCACAACAATAATAACTCCCCCAAAAAATGAAAGTGCTTCCACATTAGCTGAAATGTGAAAAAAAATTGTTGTAACTTGCTAGTAGAAAGCCAGATGACATTGCGACTAAGTCACAAATCATTTACACTACAATTTCGCTGAGATAATGTAGCACGTTGTTTAAGACGAATATCAGTAAGGTTAGGGTTCTTAGGTTCGGTCCTCTCTTTTGTTACGTAATTGTGGGCGTTTTCTTTGGATACTAGTTGCTGTTGGTAGTGTCGCATATTCTTTTCCTAAAGTCCTCCAAAACATTAATTTTTTTTTTTTTCCACAAATGTTTCACAAATTTTTGGATAGGAAGCGTGTTATAAACATTTGAAACACAACTAAAAAAATACTTCAAAACTGAATCTGGTCATTACTTGTGCACCGATAAAAAGTTAAAAAAAAAAAAAAACATACAAACAAAAACTGAAAATTACTTACACATTAAAAGCAAATACCACCTAAATAGATGCATTTATGTCAGAAAGGCAACATGTAGTTGTATCGTCATATAAAAATATCGTCATATAAAAAAGGAATTCAAAGTGTTCGGGAACTGTTGCGAGATTAGAGTAAAATGATAAAATAAATTCTATTGTTCACCGCCGAACGCTTGGATTTTTTTCAATGATAATGTATCTCTGGTATGTTTCAAAATTAAAAACTGAAGGTTTTTTTTTCTTCTAAGACAGCATTTTATGTTTCAAACGTTTGCATGACGTTTTATGAATTCTTCGAATAATTCAGTAAAGCAGCAAACAGAAACAAAAAAAGTGTACACACAAAAAAAATCTTATCCAAATCAAGGTTAGAGAATAGGACCATCAAATTACGATAGCACTCTTTGTCCATGCACCTACCTGGACACCATGGCATCGTCATTTATCTTCTTGTTAATAGTGTGATAAAGTGAAAGCAGTCTGTAAATAATTAAAAAATAAATTCAGTTTCGTTGGAAAAAAAACTTGTCATTTATCTATAATTATTTATCTGCAGTTAAGAAAAATGTACCACAACTGTTGTGGTTACCTTATATTACACTTTCAATTTTCTCCTAAATATCTCCTAAAACAACTAACATAATTTAAATTTTTAGCAATTCTTATGAAGGATTTCTGTTAATCTGTAACTTTCAGTTTAAATATAAATAATTCTCGAATTGAGGTTTTTACATTTTTAAGCTCCGCGTAATAGAAGTCGGGTGTTTCTATAGTTAGCCCTACACATAAGGCCCCTCTTTTCGGTATTTTTCTACTGTAGGCTTCTACAAATTGTTCCTCATTTTATATTCAGCATAAAACCTAATTAATAACGAGATAACCAGCAACAAACAATAAAAATAGTTGAAAACTTGAATAATAGGTAACGCTCCATTTTCAGCCGCAGCGTTTTACAGGCACATGACATCATTAAAGCGACCACCTAGAGCGTTTTCTGTCACGTGAACCGAGATAATAAAAATCTTATTTTTATTTCACTTTTTTTTTTTTTTACTAAAAACAATCCAGATTTGTTTTCAATTTTAACAAAAATAGTTTCCTTAAGCATTAATCTACGCAAATGACTACAATTTGTAATATATTTTCACTACTGTCAAACAGCCTATTGTCCCAATGCACTATCCTGTGGTGGTCCCATATTCACTTCCACCTCTTTTGATACTCCATTTCCTACTCCAATGATTTGCTTTCAGCCTTTTGTGGAATTCCTCTACCCAACAAGTCACTTTTTCACCCATTCCAATACTTTTCAACTTATTTAAAACCATTTTAGAGCTCACTCTGTCAGATGCCTTAGAAAGATTTAGAGCTACACTATAAATTTGGCCTCACTTGTCCAATTCATCCGAAATATCTTTCATATAGCCCACCATCTGACATTCACATGAATATTGTTGCCTAAATCCATGTTGTCAATTTGCAAACCAGCTTCTTTCCTCACAGAAATTTCTGATGTAGTGACATATCAATCTCTCCATCATTTTTCCTATCACCGATGTCAAACTAATTGGCCTGAAATTTCCAAAACTATTTGTCACCCCTCCTTTATGAACTAATACTGCTATTGGTCTTTTCCAGTCCTCTAAGTAGCAAGATTCCAGATTCATTTTAAATAAAGATTCAAGGTAAGGTACAATTTCATATTCCACAATCTTTAATTCATCTGTAGTAATATTACCTACACCAGCCTATTTGTGCTTTTTTAGCTTCCCGAGTTCCTTCATAATTTCCCGAGGATCTATTTCAAATTTTGTAGTTGACTCATTTCAAAGTATATGGAAACTCTGCTCCGATTTATTCCCTCCCATCCAAGGATGATAGTCCCTAGTGGTGTCATTGAACCAGTCTCTGCCATTTTCAAATCATCATTACTTCAACTTCATTCTTATCTACAATTGTCTGAATACCATCCTTCGTCCTCAGTTTTCTAACATAGCCATAGAAATTTCTAGATGCATAGTTCTGTGGTCCTCTCGTAGAAATTCCATTTTTCATAAACCCATCTTTAGCATCTCTTTTTGCTGTTATTGGTTGTTTAGTCGATTTAAGTATTCCCTATTGCCTTCCCTGTCTCTTAACTCTGTTGTGTTCTCGTCTCACTAACCTCTTTAACCCCTTAACCTCCTTATTGTATGTACTATGTAGGTTCTGTACTTCTTATTGATTTTATTGATAAATATTTCCTCACCCTTTTTTTTATCATACCCTTCAACTCTTCCCACTTCGCCTCCACTGTACTGTTCCATCCTTCCATTTGTTAACTAGTAAATTTAAATCCCTACCAATAATGACCATTCTACACTCACCTCTGAACTGAGTATATGAATTTAACTTCTCTCCAAGAACCTAATCCTTATCATTCATTCTTCCACTTCAGTAAGCAATCGAAACCCTGATTTTTATCACCCTAGGAATGAACCCCTAGTAGGTAATGATCATGATCTATGAACACTAGAGAATTGTAGAAACCTTTGCTAATCAATATGAATAGCCCTCCACCAGTTGCGCCTCTATCTCTGGGATACACTCTGTAACCATCACAGGAAACTTAATTGTCTTGTATTCCTTTTCACCAAGACTGTACCACTATAATTAATTACTTGTGTTTCGTCTATCTCTATTAAGTTTGCAAATTCTAATATTTGTTCATTATGCTTCTGCAGTTTACTAAAAACTCTCTTGGATTTGTCATATTTTCAGTATTAACCTTTGTCAGCATTAATCTCTTCAGCTTCATCTATTTCTGCATGATTTGTGTTTTTTCCCATCATGCATCTAGTATCCCTTTGATCACTTTTATATTTGTCCTTATCAACAATAAAAAGACACATAGCTGGAAGTGGGCTTGCAGTTTCAGCTAACAACTCGGAAAGAACTCCCTTGCCGGTTCTATTAAGGTGTAGGTCATTCCTAGTGAAACGCATCTACCAGTGGTGTCCATGGGCACAATCCCCAAAACAGAACTAATGCATTTTTCAAGTAACACCTCTGTTTGCACATTTACCCAAATGTGGCTGGACATGGCGACTTAGAACCTGCATTAGTTCCACACTGGTGTGCTGTGCCTTTATTACCACCTTCCTCAGGTCACTCTCTATATTAGAACTTGTGTTTCTATCAGCACTATTGCCCGCATCTCCCACTGTTACTCAATTATCGTGAGTGAAATCCCTTCAAAGTGACCCTATATTCTCTATTACCCTAATGTTGTACTAGATTTGAGAAAACTCATGACTTGGTAGCCTATGCCTAATTGATCCTGCAGAAGAGGGCCTACACCTCTTCTACACTACTACCTGGTAGCAGAATCTATTTCTTCCTATTTTTTCCTTCCACAGTTATATTCATAAATAACTGCTGTGCCTTACCTATCTACACAAGGTTGTTTCCTACCTGATTCTGGTAACAAGTCTGGTAACAAGTTATCAGCTTGCAGCTGTCCTCCTCATCCTCCTCACTAATCCCACCATCTCTATTTTCTGCCTCTATAGGCTGAGACTGCACAGGCCAACTCCCCACAGGCTGAGCCTCAAGGACCATGGCCCTTTCACGCAATTCCCGGATCATTTTGTCCTACTCTGAAAGATTCCTATTCCTAAAACAGAGTAGACAAGAATAACCTCATTTAGTTTCTTTTTCCCCTCTGCCTTACATTGCCATTGAAACCACTGCAATCCAAATCATTCACCACACATCTGCAACAGGCATCATACTTTACAGGCATGATTATCCCTAAAAAACCTAGTACATAATAATACCTTTTTAACCAACCTTAAATATTAAATTAGGATATTCTATATGTCTTAAATTTAATTGATAGAGTAATAAAAAGAAAAACATTTACACTGTGCTTAACCGATTTTTTTTAAATTGAAGCTTTACTCTTCAATCACTTCACTGTAAGTAATAACTTGTTAAAAATACTTGAAAGCCATTAAAATAAATCTTATGCTCATAAACTTCAAAATTAACTTTAAGATGGAATTTCACAGGTTGATACTATTCAGTGCTAATGTGAATAATAACTTATCAGTTATTTACAAAAAAAATAAAAAATATTAAGACAGTATTATTTTAATGTGTTAGAAAATAATTAAACAGCAATTATATTGCAGACAGAACAGGCCAATGAATTTAACTTATGCTTATGAATTTCAAAACATAAACGACTAGAATTTAAAATATCGATACTGTATTATCATTCCGAGAGTAACAACAACAATTATTTATGAATTATTATTACTTTTTTTACTACTAGACGAACCATGCGAAAATTTCGCGAATAAAATGCGATGAATAATGAGGTTGAATATAATGTCACCAAGTTCAGTCATTACTCTTCATACTCCTACTTCATTTATCGAATTTTTTTAGAAATCCAGGGAGATAAATGGCTCGAAACACAAAAAACGTATTTTAGAAATATTGACATTTTTGCGCTTTATGGGGCGAATTACGAAAAATTCCTTTCTTAGAATATAATGTTACCACAGCAGAAACCTTAGTCTTTAATACAATATGTCATTTATCTATATCGATTAGATATCAAGGGAAATATAAGGCTCGTGACACAAAAATACCTTGTAGAACAATTTATACTTTTTCCCTTTAATAGTTGAATTTCAAACACTTCTTTCTTAAAATATGATGTCAGCAAAGCTGAGACATTATTCCTCACAATCGTACTTGATTTATTGATTTTAGATAGATATCAAGGGAGATAAGTGGCTCGAGACACAAAAAACGCACTTTAGAAAAATTGCCTTTTATGGGTCGAATTACGAAAAATTCCTTTCTTAAAATATAATGTTACCACGGTGGAGACCTTATTCTTTAGAATGATTTCACATTACTCCTGATACATTACTCCTTATATTCCTACTTCATTTATCAATTTTGGTTAGATATCCAGGGAGATAAATGGCTCGAGATACAAAAAAACGCATTTTAGAAAAATTGACATTTTTGCCTTTTAAGGGTCGAATTACGAAAAATTCCTTTGTTAAAATATAATGATACCACGGCGGAGACCTTATTCTTTAATATGATAC
Organism: Vandiemenella viatica; assembly: GCA_031002005.1. NCBI lineage: Eukaryota > Metazoa > Arthropoda > Insecta > Orthoptera > Morabidae > Vandiemenella > Vandiemenella viatica. The sequence continues at coordinate 138,573,916 of JARYHS010013630.1, read as the reverse complement.
CTCATTTATCTATATCGGTTAGATATCAAGGGAGATAAATCGCCCGCGACACAAAAATCGGTAATAGAAAAATTTATACTTTTTTCCTTTAAGGGTTGAATTCCAAAACCATTCTTTCTTAAAATATGATATCAAAAAGCTGAGACATTACCCCTCATAATCCTACCTCATTTATCGATTTTGGTTAGATATCCAGGGAGATAAATGGCTTGAGATACAAAAAACGCATTTTAGAAAAAGTGACATTTTTGCCCTATAAGGGTCGAATTACGAAAAATTCCTTTCTTAAAATATAATGTTACCATGCCGGAGACCTTATTATTTAATATGATACCTCATTTATCTATATCGGTTAGATACTAAGGGAGATAAATCGCCCGTGACACAAAAATCGGTAATAGAAAAATTTATACTTTTTTCCTTTAAGGGTTGAATTCCAAAAACATTCTTTCTTAAAATATGATGTCAAAAATCTGAGACATTACTCCTCATAATCCTACCTCATTTATCGATTTTGGTTAGATATCCAGGGAGATAAATGGCTCGAGATACAAAAAACGCATTTTAGAAAAAAGTGACATTTTTGACCTATAAGGGTCGAATTACGAAAAATTCCTTTCTTAAAATATAATGTTACCATGGCGGAGACCTTATTCTTTAATATGATACCTCATTTATCTATATCGGTTAGATATTAAGGGAGATAAATTGCTCGTGACACAAAAACGCATTGCAAAAATATTGATAATTTTGCCCTTTAAGGGTCAAATTCCGAAAACTTTCTGTCTTAATATATGACATCACTAAAGCGGAGATCTTAATCTTTAATACGATACTTCATAAAACGGTTTCAAATAGGTATCCAGGGAGATAACTGACTCGTAACACAGAAAACAACATTTTAGACAAATTTACATTTTTGCCCTTTAAGGGTCGAATTCCGAAAACTTTCTTGCTTAAAATACGATTTAACCAAAGTGGAGACCATAAGCTTTAAAATGACACCTCATTCATTGATTTCGGTTAAGTATGAAGGAAGATATAGGCTTGTGACAAAAAATACCTTATAGAAATAATATATATGATTTTTTACTGACAAGTTGTTATTTTAAGCCTCAGAACTAATTAAATAACAAACTGTTATGTTTTAAGTGGAACAGTGTACTATATGTGATAATACAGTAACCTCAACAATCGTAGTTCAAACTAAAGATTTAATTAGATACAGTATATAAGAAATTATAATTGTTAAATAACTCGTACCCCAATGTTGACCTATAGTATAGAATTTTTATTAAAATAACTACCAAGCTTTCAGCTATTTGTAAGTCAATATTATGCTATGTCTGAATATGTATCTACTAATGGAATAAACTAATTTCTTGGCACAAGATATGTTTAAGTAATTCCCACTTTTTCGTCTAATTTTGCTTGCAAAACTTGTCACCAAAGAATGTACCTGTGTTAAGAACAAGGAATTTTCTTATTACTGTGATTTTTTAAATTATATTTATGTAATAGTAACAATTAAATTTTGATATATTTAGACTTTTTATTTATCAGTTTTTTTACTTTTCAGCTGCCATTGAATGTTATGATCTAGAAACAGATACATGGACAACAGGTGAAAAATATCCTCAGGACATATGGGAACATACATGCGTCACCTTATACATACCCCGATGTCGTGATGACATGGAAGTTATGGCAAGCAATGAAACGAGAGCTTAATATACAGACTGAATGATTTTGTGACTAGTGTATGTTACTTTCTGCACTGATTTGTTGGATATTAAATCTACACTCTTGGAATTATTATTATTCTTCTTTAATCAAAAGTGCCATCGTTGTTCATAAGTTTTGTCAGCTACATTGTGTTAAGTTTCTATTATAGTTATTGTCATTGTTGAGAGGTGCTTGATAATGGAGCCTAAGCTTTCAAATCTTGACAGCATTATAGTGTTTGTGTAAAATAAAATGTATTTTAATATGAGCTCTGTTTCGTATACAGCTGTTGCTACACACCACACATAGTTGTAACAAATATGGGACCACACTGTTTGATATGCTAATTTATATATAATATCAAAGGATATGTGTATTTTGTGAACTGAGTGTATTAGACTGCCAATTGAAACTTAATCATGTAGGGTATGTTATAACTGCTGCAGACAATCATTTTTTCTTCACTGTAAAAATTGGCATCAGAGTATATTACTGTGAAAGCAATTAATCTTTATTTTTTACCATTTCTTCTTTTGTCTTGGAATAAATCTGAAAAATCAGTCTGTCACTTCAACATGGTTTGCTGAGGTAAGGGCTGAGAGGGAGAAGTGGGAGGTTTTGAGTATTACCAACACTACTTCATTCAGTTTTTCATGTATTGTTTGATTTTAAAAATAACTCCAGTATAACCATTAATGAAAGTATGTTCATTTTCAGACACCTTTCACCTCTAATTTAGGTATCATTAGTGATAAAAAGTTACACTCTGGCAATATGGAATTCAGCTCTCGGATAGATTTCAGTATAATTTTAAAACTTGCCTTAAATAGTAAAATTCATAGGTTAGTGAGAAGTTGTTACTGTTAAAAATTCATGCTCTCATAAATATGTATTTTGATTACTGATGACACGTAAGAGACGGGAAAAAAGTGTCAAAAAATGAACTTATTTGATGTAAATGTTTCAGCGGTGGGTTTTTAAATAATCGTTTTGTTAAATGGCCTATAACAACTTATCTTCATCCGAGACGTATCAATGTTAGAAACTCGGTGGTAAAATGTTTGATTGGGATGAAAATTTCCTCAAAGTTAATCCATGAAGCAGTGGATTTTTAAAGGGCTTTAAGTTGATTACAACCTCTGGAAGAGTTTATGTATTTGAACTATGCTAGGAATGATACTTAGCATGAACTGAGAGTCCAAGACCTGCCTTAGAACAGAAAACTCCATTTTTCTAAAATAAAAGTAAAAAGTCAAAAAAAAATCTGTTGATATGTAGATGATGTCAAATAAAACAGTATTTCATTCTTCTGCAGGTTAACTATCAACTAAGGTGAGATGATATAACAATTTTATTTGTGTCTAGACTTTTCTATTCTGTGAACAGTTCAGAAATGTATCTCACTTTTCAGTTCTCACATAATCATAGGAAATTGCATTTATGCTTATTTGGTAATGGATTGTTTTAAATACCTTTTTGTAAATATGAATAATATTGTTTAACCAATTGTGTCCAAGTCCAACGTTATTTTAAAAAAATTTCCTTTACTGAAAATAAAGGACAACAAAAGGAACCATAACTTACTTTCATTAATGGCTGCCAGAACAATAGTTACAGACTCGTCTGCTCACCCGTTTCCCGGAGGAAAAGGGGTGGGGGTTCTTATGAAAAATTCCATATCTTTAGTGCATTCAGTTAAGAGGCAGCTCAAGGTGTCTATGCTCTATCTGCACTCTGCTGCTCTACCCTACATGCGAATGGGAAAGATTGTACACTGACAAATTTTTCCACCTTCCTTTCTGCAGACGGCTCTCTACGCAGAGGGTTAAGCAGTGGGAGTGGGGGACGGGGTGAGGTGAGGAGCAGGGGAACCTGACCTAGAACTTCCAGTTGAGAATGAACAGAATAAAGCCAATTGCGCTAAAGGAATATCTGAAACTTTGTTCAGTAAAGCTCTTTGTACCTTTCATTCTTCGTTTCATAAAAAAATGTTTGTATTGGTAAGCTTTATTTACTTCCCCCTACATTAGGGTACTATTCAAACAAATATTTGAAAAAATACAATTATTTCAAATCAAATCTAAAGGAACAGAAATCTAAAATAAACAACAACAACAAATCGATGCATTTTTGTTTTAATCACTCCTGTTTGGTTTTCAGTTGTACACCAATTTATCTGTATTATTAGCTAAAATGAAACGGGATAATAATGACCATAAAAGTAGACTTCTTATTTATTTGAAGAGTCAGATGAAAGGAACATAAACTGATAGGTGCTGATAAAAATGGCAAGTTTAATAAGTCCACTGTTACTTGTGGAATAGGATAGGCTGTTCTGAAAGGTAAACTGTAAGCACAAAAATATCAAAATTAATTTCTTTTGTTAGATTGGTCCATCTACTTCTAGATTTCTAAATATTATGTTGCCAAGCATAGAGTTAACACTAAGTTTGATCAGAGTGCAATATTTGATTCATACTTTTACCAAGTATGAAATGAATGAATAGACAATCTGAAAAATGCTTTGATAAAACTTAATGTAGTCAGTATAACTGGATGGTTTTATTTCATTTTTATAAGAATTTTCTGTTCTGTCATTCCAGTACCAATTTATAAAAAAATTTGTTTGTGGTTTTTCAGTTGATTGCTTTTCTGCCTTGAGAAATTGTACTAAAATTTCAATATTATTTCAAGTGAATTGTGATACTTACTGCAAAACCTAATTTAGTAGTTAGTAAAAATTGGCAAGTATCGTGGATCTGCCATAAAATTATCTAGTCATGCTGGATAAAATGTTAAATGTGAGTGTTAATATTTTATGCCCTGTTATGTTGCAATTGTTGATACACAGTAGTTTGGCTCAGATGTCAAATTATATTTAGAGTTTGGCATGTTTTTCCGTCCAAACAATGTACCTCATTCCTGAGGCTTAATTATGTATGATTCATTCTTTATCATCTGTTATTTAAATTTATATAAAAATTAAAAAATAAAGTATTTTGATTTACTCAAATGTAGTCATGTTTATACTTTCTGCAAAGTGTTCTTAAATAAAGCTCAAAACGTTAACAATCTCTAGATTCCTTGTGATATTTTAGTGTGTGTAAAGTTTGACTTGTATTTCATACAAACATTTGTGCTGTAGTGTAAAGCTACTTGTTGGATAGTGCGATTAACGTACAAATATGTCACCTATAATATTTGATGATATCCTGATATGCCTGGTCAGAGGCGGCCCTAGCAATTTTTTCAGGTGGTGCGAGATCTCATCATGGCGCCTCAAATGAGCAATCGCTTATTCGTGATTAAGGTGTCCATATAGATATACCGAAGATAACACTTTTTACATCCTACTAATATTATAAAAGTAAAAGTTTGTTTGCTTCGATGTTTTTACTGTTTCACGTCGAAACTACTGAACTGCTAAGGATAAATTTGGAATAATGTATTATCCATCTGCTTTTATCCCAAATAGCACTTCCAGTGGGATTTGAATATGAATGCTTTGTGAATTCCATTTCGGCAAATCCTCGGGCAGAAGATTTTATATATGATAGTAACTCAAACCTCGGAAAAATTAGTATAGGATAGCAGCGGTATGAATGAGAAACAACGGTAAAAAGAAATACTGTATGCTCGAGAAGTTATTTAAGCTACTGTGGTGAACACAATGCTCTTTTCACTCCCAAGTCAAATTCACAGTTTTTAATAATTTTTTAAAAATATATAAAATTGGAAAATATATGAAAATTAAAAAATTTCCACTTTTAATACCGACAAATAAACTTTACCAAAATTTTGCCAGAACCCTCCCAGACTAATGCTTAAATAGGTTAAAATTCGTGTATTTCTTCCCAGGTAAAACCATTTTCACACGTATTTTTCATTGTTTTTGCCTTATTCTGAAGCTAATTCTGGCTATGCACTTGGAAATGTGTGCTAATAGAGTGACCAACGAATTCTTTAGTGCATCGACCATATGCTAAAACACGTTCATTGTAAACAATTCTTCTGGATCTGTTGGTATCTAATTTACGGCTCATACTCAAAAAATCATTACATACTTCGGCATCTGACTAGGTTAATAATAGGAAATTTTCAATCTGAGAATCAACTTCTCTACCTGTCTGTTATCAGAGCTGGCACTCTTCTCAAATTCCGAGCTGGGGTGGAAGGGGATATTCTCTATCGCCCCGAACTGGTACTCACCTGTTGAAATATGTTTTAACTGCTTCGTTATAATGTCCTTTTCATGTTTGAACTCTCCATTCTTGCAGAAGTCGCCACGAATTAAATTAAAATGCCGAAATGTGAGACGCTCCGCAACCGTGAAATGTCATGCAAAAATGAAACAAAAATTAACGGTACAGGGATCATATCAACACGTTCGTTTAGTCATAGTGATCGTAGTTAGATTGAAATTCGGCCTGGGCCAAGAATAAAAAGTTTACAGGAAATTCGTTCTCCGTTATCCATCTCAGAAACATAAGCAATCTCTGACTGCTTGTATCGATTCTAAGATGGCGAGCCTGCGGATAAAAATGTTCTATCTGTTAATTTCGTGTGACGTTTTACAAAAGATTGTAATTTGTTTTGAGCTCCTGCGGCATCTAATAGCTGCGCGTCATTCTCACATTTCAGGTATTTTTTAACTTATTCGTGGCGACCTTTTAGAGAAAAGAGAGTGAAACTTGAAAGAGGACATTATAACGCAGCAATCAAAAAAATATTTCAACAGGTCAGTACCAGTTTCGGAGGCGGTGGAGACTATCCCCTTCCACTCCCAAGCTGTTTTTCAGCAACTGTGAAGAGTTTCATAAGTCTGCTTTCAGTCTGCATAGCTTTTGTTTACAAAGTTTACTTGAAACAATGTATTATACCAAGTTACCACTGTAATTATGGACTCAAATTGCTCCATGATATGGCTAAGTGACAAGGCGTCTGGTGCTGCAACTGAATAATTCGTTTCAGAAGAGCGTCACGAACTGAAGAGTAGTGATAACAAACTGTAGCAATGCTAGAAACTATTCTTGAAACGAATTTCTCAATTTTTTTGGCGGTATTCCTTCTAAGTGCTTGAATACCACTTCCATCGCTTCTTGTATCGAGAGAATAAAACAAATATTCTTCAAAGAAATCCGAACAAGGAAACGGATTTAACTGATGTTTTGGTGGCACTATTACCAGATTTAATGACAGTAACATTGATTAAAAAATGCTTGAAGATGCTGGTTCAGAATTTTGCTTTGGACACATTTGTTTCCTCCTACCAAATTGGATCCATTGTCATATCTTTGGCCTCAACAATCGTTCATATCCAAATCGAACTTTTGCAAAGTATCAGTGATAAACAGGGCAGCGAGTGCAGCTCCCAGGTGCCAAAGAGTCACTTCCCGGATTATAAGTACAGCGAAATACTCACGCACTTAGACTTCGTCTTCATTGGTGTCAGGAAAATGATGTCAAAGATAATTGTTCGACGTGACTTATATCAGGAGCTCAATTCAGTATGATGGAAAAGTATTTAGATGACCTAACCATAGTCAAAATTTTATTACGAACTTCATTCGTTTTAATATATTTGACGTTAGTCTCGTTATTAGCAATACGACGGAGATGCTCCATCATGAAGGATCATATACCCAGGAAGTTACCATCATTAGAAGTATTTCAGATCCAAGGATAGCAACCCACTGTGATTTTTCGTTTCAGTCTGTATTTACAAATGCTTATCTAGTATATTGAAGTTATTTAATGGATTCAACGCTTCTATACAACTGAGCGTGGTGTGATTGTGATCTGAGGAAGTTTCGTGAATTTTGAAACGCTGAGATTAGTAACTCCAGTCATCGAATCCTTCTTTTCCCAAATAAAAATGAGACCTTCTGTTGAATAAATAACATATAAACAATATACTTCATCCGCAGATTTAGAATAAACAAGCTATCTACTTCTATAAGTTTCTTCATTTGGTGTTACTCTTTGAAAATATGTATTCGAAAAATAATGTACATGATTTTTTGGGGGGATTTTTTCATTGCTTGAATAATTATTTCATCTCTGCCAGCACAGTCAATAAGCAACAATTTTGAAATATCGTCATAATTTGTACTTTGAAAAGGCGACGGTGGTGGTATGTCTTGTATACCCACATGTAATCTTTTGAACAGCAGACGACGTTCCAGCAATTGATAAATCTTCTCGCACATGCTGCTCTTTATCATGAGCCTCATCTGAATAACTTTCATTAAAAGTTTCCTTCCTCCTCGTGTTGAACTAGTTCTGGAGACGATTCAGATGACTTCTAAAAAAAATTGTCAGCAATTTTGAAGCGTTCTCAATTTCGTCTTGGTTTTGTTTTCTTTTTAAGCATTGTGCACCATAAATTTTTTTTTTAGGTTAGCGACATGTGTTGTCTGTAAAAGCCAGATAAGCTTTGTAAATATTTACGATACCAACGTTAATAGTAATTACTGAGTATCTATTATGGTAGAAAGAGAGAAATAGGTTGAATCTCGCCCCGTACCCGCATGCATGAACTTCAAGACTACAGCCGAAAAGGCAGGAAACAGGTGCGGGAGGCGCGACGCGTCACGGGAGGGTGCCAACTTTGGAACGAGTGGTGATTTCCATGATTCGAATAACTCGAACTGACTCGAGTAGCAACTCGAATCGACTCTATTCTATGATAACATACGACTATGCATTAAGCTGAGACTCTTATTCTTATAAACTCTTCTGGATGATGTGTGTTAAAAGCTGGGTTAAGGAGAAGTAAGTGAATTTTGTTACTTGGGAAGTAAAATTACAACCGATGGTCGAAGCAAGAATGATGTTAAAAGCAGAATAGCACTAACAAAAAGAGCCTTCATGAAAAAGAGAAACCTTTTAGCTTTAAATATTGATCTAAGGATTAGAAAGACCTTTTTAAAACTCTCACAGCACTTTATGGTAGCGAAACATGGACTTTAGGAATACCGGAAAGAAAGAAAATTGAAGCATTTGAAACGTTGTGCTACAGAAGAATGCTGAAAATTAAGTGGACAGACAAAGTAAGAAATGAACGAGTTTTGGAAATGATGGGTGAAGAAAGACATTTGTGGAAGACGCTTACAGAAAGAAGAGACAGGCTGGTAGGTCATATTTTGAGACATGCTGGATTAGTGAATTTGTTAGTGGAGGGAACAGTCGAAGGTAAGAACTGTAGAGGAAGACAGAGATTAGAACATATGAAGCAGATAATTGAGGATGTGGGTTGTAAGTGGTATGTTGAGATGAAAAGGTTAGCACAGAATAGGAAGAGATGGAGGACTGCATCAAACCAGTCGAAAGACTGATGACGGAAAAAAAATAATAGAATTTATTTTTCATTTTTTGCGCAGACGATCTGTCTCTGCCTTTTCGGCGCCCCCCATATGAAGGCGCCCGGTGCGGTCGCACCGCTCGCACCGCCCTAGGGCCGCCCCTGTGCCTGGTTGCCAAGTGAGTTTAACTCCCCAATAGGACTACTCCACAGTTGATAAATAGCTTTTTAAATAACATAGATGTCAATAAACTTTTGAATTTACTTTATTTTGTAGAAAAATATAGAGCAAACAATTATTACATAAACAATTAAAATATACTCAGTACTAGTTAAAATCATCTATGTAATTTCCTAATCTCACTCCCTCGATAGCTATTGGCTGCAGAATGGTGTTACGTGTCAGCCTTCGCTCGCAAAGCAATCGGAGATATCATTACAAGAAATTCAAGGATATGTCCACAATTTAATAGCTAAGCAACTACAATGAAATTAATTGAAAAAATATATTCATTCTGTTTCCTTTTCGTAGCATTTCATTTTTCAAGGTAACATGTCATTAATGAAAGTAACATAAACTCGTGGTCTGCTGCCAGTAGTCAATCCAGCCTGGGTTAAATTTCAATTTAATTAAAGCTTTCACCGATGTTGTTGCTTGACCAAAGTATACATTACTACTTATTTGCTTTTTCGATATTTTACTGACCACTTTCGTCAATAGTCTTTGTTCATATTCGCTGTACGTGAGGTATTATATTGTTTAAAGTGGATATCAGACCAAATATATTACTGAATCGAGTATTCTGCCAATTCATTTCTTCGAAGTTGTTAAACTCTTTAGTAATCTGGAATTTGTATTATCTTTGGTCTTTGTAGACACTATTGCCAAAGTTTACATTTTAAATGCCCAGCCAGCCTCGGTAAAAAAATGTGATTGTTTCGAAACTAACAGGAATTCTTCAGAATTTGCAGAGCGAATTGTAACTATCAAATAAAAGTCAAGTTCGAGTCTACAACCTTTGAAACAAATATATTATAGCACCATCGTCACTGTCCGTGTTTAATACCTATGTGTATTAATACTTCTGAGTTCTTTAAGCTCACGAGATTTTATTCACCATAAGAGTGAAACGCAGGTCAAGTTCATATTTGGTCAGATCAGGTCAACCTGTCATAATCTTTGACCCTAAAAACTGGAACTATTCTAGACCCGTGACGCTACACAAAAAAAACGGTCACGGTCTTACACTAGTAAAGAAATAATTTTGCATTAGGTTACAAAAATACTTACAAGCATTCAACATCTTATTCATAAAATTAAACATTTCAAACTGTCAATCTCACTTTAATCGTAATGGCTGGCACAATATTCCCAATTAGTTTTTTAAAATTATTGTGCGAGGCTATATAATACTTTATCATATTTACAACAGTATTGAGTTTGTTCACAGCATTTTAATACAACGTATACATCCAAACAATTTTTCATATTTAGAGCCAATCACTTCACTTCTTCTTATTAAACACAATGTTGTTTATAAGAACGATTATTACTAGGCACTGGTTCTTAAGGACAACACACTAGAATTGAGTTCCTAACATAAATCATGAAATCTAAGCAGTCATAACCAGAAACTTAAACAATAAAGAAATTTAGTTAAATATTTCTGTTCACCTTTTTTTCCTTTGTCAGTCTCTTGATTGGCTTGATGCAATCCTCCATCCCTTCCTATCTTCCATTAACTTTTTCATCTCAATATACCCCTTATAACCCACGTCCTCAATTATCTGTTTCATATATTATAATTTCTGGCTTCCTCTGCTGTTCTTACCTTCGACTGTTCCCTCCACTAACAATTTAATCAATCCAGCATGTCTCAAAATTTGACCTATCAGCCTGTCTCTACTTTCTGTAAGTCTCTTCTACAAACTTCTTTCCTCACCCATCATTTCCAAAACTTGTTCGTTTCGTACTTTATCTGTCCCCTTAATTTTCAGCATCCTTCTATATCACCACATTTAAAATGCTTCAATTTTCGTTCTTTCTCGTATTGCTAATATCTATGCTTCACTTCCATAAAGTGCTGCACTCCATACATAGTGGCTTAAAAAGTTCTGTCCAATTCCTTGATCAGTATTTGAAACCTATAGGTTTCTCTCTTTCATGAAAGCTCTTTTTGATAGTGCTATTCTCCTTTTAACATCATTCCTGCTTCAGCCATCGGTTGTAATTTTCCTTCCAAAGTAGGAAAATTCACTAACTTCTCCTATTGCATCCAACCTTATTTTTATATTTAATCTACTATTATTGGTACCATTTCTGCTACATTTCGTCACTTTGTCTTGCTTTGATTTATATTTAGTCCAAAATCTATCTCCATTATTTTGTTCATGAGAGTCAGTAACTTCTCTATCCTCAGCCTGTTCACAAGACAGTGTCATCAGAGAATCGTAGCATACTGAACTTAATTCCTTGAACACATATGCCGCATTCAAATCCTTCTTTCACTTACTTTATTGCTTCTTCTACATACAAATTGAATATTAATGGGGATATACTACAACCTTGTCTCATATCCTTTTTAACTGAAGCGCGTATCCATGATTCTCTACTTATATTCTAGCTACTTGATTCTTATCAACATTATAAAGAATTATTCTATCTTGGTATTTTAGACCAGACTTCTCAAAAAAAAAAAAACATCTTGTCCCACATAATATTATCAAAAGTATTTTCTGAATCAACAAATGCCATAAATGTATCTTTGTTTTTCTTGATGCACCCTTCAAGTATTAATCGTAAGTCCAGAATCACTCCTCTTGTACCGCATTTTTTCCTAAACTCAAACTGATCTTTACCTACTATCCCTTCTACTACACTTTTCTTTCTTCTGTATATTATTCCGGTCAGTAAGTTTGAAGCATGTGATGTTAGACGTATGGTGCGATATTTCTCAAATCAGTCAGCTCGTGCTATCTTTGGAAGTGTGAAGATAACACTTTTATTAAAATCAGTGGGAATCTCTCCTGTTTCATAACTTTTTGATATAAGTTTGAATAATCTTCAGATTACTTCTTCTCCTAAGTATTTCAGAAGTAGTGCAGGAATCTCGTCAATCCCAAATGCTTTATCTGATTTCAAATCATTGAAAGCTCTATCAAATTCTGTCCTCCAAACAGGATCACATAAGTCAATAATGTTACCGTCGACTTCTTTTTCCAATACACTGTTGTACAAATCCTTATGCATTCCTTCCATCAGTTAGCTCTATCTTAGAAGAGGTTTCCTGTCGACAGCTTTAATGTTAAATAACTGTGAACGTTTTCGCGGCGGCAGCACTGTAGAAAACACTCTCGGGATTCTAGCCGCGTCAAATAAAAGTCGACTGGCGACGTTTCGAGAGCCGGCACTGCTCCCATTGTCAAGCCCTGCTTAACTAACTAAAACTGCCTAGCGGTAGTCTCTATATAGGGCTACCGGACGGGAGAGGAGGGGAACTCGCGTGGAGGGCGGGTCTGCTTGGTGACGTCATGTTCCGGTTGTTGTTATGCCCAAATATGGTCCGCTCCCGTGTGTTTCGTAATTGTTTAATAACTGGCCTCCATGTTTGACTTATGTTAAGTCCTTGATCCCGATTTATCACATTGTTATTAACTCTGATTTCAATCGCCTCTTTCACGACACTATCCCAAAAATTATTAGCATGGCAGAGGCGTGTCGTCTTGTCAAAGCACGGCTCATGACCGTTTTCAAGGGCGTGCTCTACTATAGCCGATTTTTCTTTCTGCCCCAACTTAAAGTATCTTATATGCTCTTTGCGCCTTTCATCGATCGTTCTCAAAGTCTGTCCTATATAGGAAGAGCCACACTCACAAGGAATTTTATACACTCCAGGGGCCCGGAGATTTATACAATCTTTCGGGGTTCGTAATAACTGACGGATCTTAGGCGGGGGCCGAATTTGTGAACTATCTCAACGGCGTTCACCCCAATATCAAGTTCACGATGGAAATCGAAAAAGATGGCGCACTTCCTTTTCTGGATGTTTTGGTACGTCGAAAGCCGAACGGAAGGTTGGGGCACAGTGTGTATAGAAAACCCACACACACTGATCGTTATCTAAACGCCCTTAGTTTTCATCACCCATCTCAGAAGCGCGGCGTACTGAATACGTTGGTCCACAGGGCAAAGGCGGTATCCGACAATCAGCATCTACAAGAAGAGCTGCGACACTTAGAACGCGTGTTTAGGGCCAATGGTTATAGTTCCAAAGAAATTGGACATGCGATTATCGGAAGAAGAAACAAAAACAAAACGGATGACAGGGAACGAGAAACCCCACGTGCCTTTCTGCCCTTCTGCGGAGCGGTGACATCGAAAATAGCCAGGCTGCTCAACAAGTAAGGCATCCGCTCCATCTTTCGCCCCCCGCCTAAGATCCGTCAGTTATTACAAACCCCGAAAGATTGTATAAATCTCCGGGCCCCTGGAGTGTATAAAATTCCTTGTGAGTGTGGCTCTTCCTATATAGGACAGACTTTGAGAACGATCGATGAAAGGCGCAAAGAGCATATAAGATACTTTAAGTTGGGGCAGAAAGAAAAATCGGCTATAGTAGAGCACGCCCTTGAAAACGGTCATGAGCCGTGCTTTGACAAGACGACACGCCTCTGCCATGCTAATAATTTTTGGGATAGTGTCGTGAAAGAGGCGATTGAAATCAGAGTTAATAACAATGTGATAAATCGGGATCAAGGACTTAACATAAGTCAAACATGGAGGCCAGTTATTAGACAATTACGAAACACACGGGAGCGGACCATATTTGGGCATAACAACAACCGGAACATGACGTCACCAAGCAGACCCGCCCTCCGCGCGAGTTCCCCTCCTCTCCCGTCTGGTAGCCCTATATAGAGACTACCGCTAGGCAGTTTTAGTTAGTTAAGCAGGGCTTGACAATGGGAGCAGTGCCGGCTCTCGAAACGTCGCCAGTCGACTTTTATTTGACGCGGCTAGAATCCCGAGAGTGTTTTCTACAGCTTTAATGTTTATTCCTCTTTTTTTAATTTCTCCAAAATTCTGGTTGATCTTCATATATGCCACATCTACATTACCTACAATCATTTTCTTTTCTACTTCTTCAAACTTCTCTTGCAGCCATTTTTCTTTTGCTTTTTTGCATTTCCTGTTTATTTCATTTCTAACTTGCCTATATTGCTCTTTCTACTTCACCCTAAGCATTTTTTGCTATCTCCTCTGATCCAAAATTTCTTCTGTAATACGTAGGTTTTATGGCAGCTTGTCCACTAAAGCCTAATGTTTCTTTACCAGGTTTTATTATTTCTGTCTTCAGTACATTCAATTCCTCCTCAGTTGACCTCCTTTCAAAGTTACTTCTTATTCCCACATCTTCTATTTCTGCAGACTTTTCTCTTGTGATAGATTGTTTCAATTTATTCAGTTCCAGACTGTTCTGCTTGCTTCTTTATTCTCTTGAATTTCAGCCTACATTTCATAACTATAAGATTAAGGTCATAGTCTGTCAGCTGCTGTGTATGCTTTAGTCTACAACTTGATTCCTGAATCTCTGTTTGACCATCATATAATCTAGGTGATATCTGGCTGTATCGTCTGGATGTTTACAGTTGTATATCCTTCTAGTATGTTTCTTAAATGTTGTGTTCACCCAAACTAGTTTATATCTTTTACAAAATTCTAACAATCTGCTTGCTCGCTCATTTCTTTCTACTAAACCAAAACTTCGTACAGTATTCCCCTCTTTTCCTGCTCCCACAACCGCATTCCAGTCACCGATTATTAGATTTTCCTCCTCCTTCACACATTGGATTAATTCCTCAATTTCAGCAAATATTTTCTTCATAATCTTTGTGTGACGTTGGCATGTATACTTGTACTAACTTGGTTGGCCAAGGCTTGGTTTCTAACCTCATCAAAATAATCCTATCACTAAACTGTTTATAATAACTCACCCATTACCCTTCTCTCTTATTCAATACAAATCCTACTCCTTGACAGCTTGTGTGCAAATTATCCTGTGTTCACCAGACCAGAAATCCTGTGCGTCCTTCCATTTAATCTCACTTATCCCAATGAAATCTAACTTAAGGTGTTCCATCTCCCTTTTTTAAGTTTGCTGATCTACCTGTCCTATTCAGACTTCTAACATCGACTTGTAGAATATATGTATCCTTTTGATGACTCCGCCCCACCCGGAGATTCGATTGGGAGACTATATCACCTCTGGAATATTTTACCCAGGAAGAAGCCATCGTACTATGTGCAATTTTAGACTATTAAATGGCCACATGGTCTTTAATGCAGTGGCTTCCCATTGCCTTTTGCATCCCCAAGCCGTTGATTGTTTGTGGTTCATCCACCCCTCGGGGCCCTTTCCAAACCTAAGAACAAGAGGGTGCCCTGGATTATTCCCCACGCTTCCACCCTCCTTTCAGAGGCTGTTGGCAAGCATTAGGTGTCTCCTTATTCCAGGAATCTTTAAGTTGCCAGAGCCTCGTCCATGCAAATGGTGCACCATGTGAGAGAGAGGTTGACATTTGGTTGGAAGAGTCTAATATAGTCTCTCCCAAACCCTTACAGCCGTCTGTTTACTAAACTTCATTTATTCAAACTTTAACATAGATCCATTATGAATCGTCACGAGATCAATTCCATTAAGTCAATTTTTGTCAGAGGTTTTATCTGGGTTGTTATTATTCTGATTGACACAATAATGGAATAATAAATGGGACGAAACATTTTTACCATAAAATTGATGATTAAAGCGACATTGTTTTCAGTATTGCTTAAATGTTCAGAACACATTTTTTGCACCATTATTGATTGCTCTGTTGTAATATACAGTGAAACTTCTGTAATTGGAATCTGAAGGTACCATAAATAAACTTCGAGTTACCAAAAATTCGAATTTGGAAGTTTTTATAAAAGTAAGTAAAAATGCAAGAAAAATGTCCTTAAAAATCAATTTTTAACTTCTTTATTTAGACATAACTTCTTAAAAATGTACAGCATAAAGCTAAATTTAAAGTTGAGTAAAAAAATTGTAACTGTTCGTTTGCACTGATTTTTTGAAAGGATGTGAAGTTCTGGTGTTTATTTAAAGCAGCAAAGAGAGAATCACTCTCGTTGGTTTGACCCTCGATTTAGTGTTGAAGTTCATGATGTAGTTAAATGTAAGATATCTACAAACAAATTGCACAGAAAACAGCACACAAACCACAAGTACAAGCATGTACTGTACTCTTAAAATCGCACACAAAACAAGACAAGATTCCCACAGTTGACTGAACTGCAACTTGTAAAGGTGCGTACTCACTAGCGAGCTGTAACTGTAACCGTTGTAAGTTACTGTTACCATGAACCATAGTGTGTACGTGACTTGTGAGCCTGCCGCAAACGGAACACGTTGCATTCTCAGCGAGCCGACGATTGTCGGTTTTTGCGGTTAATCGAAGGGCACTCGCAGTGCATTCGTGGATGTCGAGAGTGAAGGTTGTTGCACGCTGCGAACCTATTGGTATCCTCAAGTGCCATGAGTGAATGGAGAGAAGATAAATGTATTCAGTTGATAGACGCCTACAATGAAAGCAGTGTTCTATGGAACCCCAAGAACAAGGATTACTACAAAAACATTTGAAAGAAGACGCCCGGGCAAGAATCGGAGGTATTATGAATGAAACCGGGGAAGTATGCAAACCAAAAATTATTAATTTATTGGCTTCGTACAGAAGGGAGCGCATGAAAATGAAGAAATCAAACGGGACAGGAAATGAAAAACTATACCAGGGAAACAAAAAATGCAATTCGGCATGAAATATTTCAGATAATTATGCGTGCTGATGAAGGATATTACAACTCCATTGCAAAATTATGGTTATTACTCCACTACACAAGCTCCACACACTTCAGCTTCTTCCTCCACTATAAATCAAGATATAGTTCGCCCTTCCATTTCTTCCCCAAATCAAATCCAACAAACTCCTCTGCAGTACCTGCCATACTCCCCGTACAGCAACAATAGTGAGTATTCATCTGATATGAGTTTAGAAAAATATGTATGCATTTTTAAAAATAAATTACATTATTATTTTTTAATTATTGGATGAAAGATTACCTTGGTTTGTTCTTTCAATGCTTCTATCAGCGCCTGCACACTTTTGGCTTGTTTGGAAATGCGAAAAAGGTATTGTAAACTTGTTATAGCTAAGTATCTTAGCGTCACAGGTAATCTGTCTTGAACCAACACTGCTTCTCTGAACTAAGTGTTTCTTCGTTCTTTCTTGGATCCGATTATGTTCATTAGATATTCAAAATCAGTTGGAGAGATTCTCATGAAATTTTTGTAATGACTACTCATTTTTTGATTTTTTAAAATAATCACCTCTTCCTCGATACATTCCATTAATACGCCATTTTCGTGACCGTTTATAATCATCCAGTAAAGCATCTATAAGTACGTTATGCTGCACAAGCGAGACACACTTCGTCTGACATAGCGGAGCTCCAAACGAACACTGCGGATAGTCGGCTTATCATTACGGTTACAGTGAGCGTACACACCAGAACCTCTCTACGGTATCCGTTTGGTTAGAGTTACAGCTCGATAGTGAGTACCCGGCTCAATAGTCTCTTTAGTGATGACTCTACTTTAAATTTGTTAGATTCACTGTATTGCGTCAACAATAGAAACTACTTGATCTTACTCTATCAACACATTAACATGACACAAGATACTAAAAATGGATTCACAAAAGCAATTAATTTATTTTATAAACAAAATGACAAAATTTGACATGTGAATAGTTTTGGTCCTTCCATACAAGTCTCTAGCTAACCAGGGTAGCTCTCGGGTATTTTCTGGGCCCTGATATGTTGCCACCTGTCGCACAGTTAGTGGCACATTACCGTGTCCGCGCATTGCTGTCGACACTGCCGATGACAAGAAGCACACCTCATACCCACAGAGGATGGCGGTAGTTGCACCAGTCCATCCTCTCACAACACACAGTCAAGAAGTGACTCTTCTCCACTGCCAGTCTACGGGCAGCATTCCATGAAACAAAGTAAAAGAAAATATCCCAGTGGTGTGCCACTATATTTCATAGGCTGGCTGTCTCCCTATTGTTATCGGCTGGGAGTCCTCAGAAAGCCGCGTTCCTTCTAACTTCTCACAATGTGTCCCAAAGATTTTGTCACTGCGGTTGGACCGTTTCACTTCTTCATTCATATCGGCAACAGCGCAGCGGATGGCTTGACGAACGGCCTAGCGGCTGCAGCTCGCCGAAAAATAGTTTCCTTCACTCGTCCCACACTGCCTCGCTTTGGGAACGCGACTCGTTACAAACTGGATTACAAATCAGCGATGCAGGTTACCTGGCTGATTGAGTCACTGCATTCATTGAAACAGTAATATTGGGGAAGGGCAAGTCACATGCTCTGGACAATGACATTAACGTTTACTGTAAAAGACTGACACAAGAAAATTCTTTTTTAAAAAAAGTTTTCAACAAACATTAATTTATATGTGAATTACATGTAACTTTCCTAAATACAAACAAATTTTATTCGAATTAACAAAACAATAATAATTCAAATTATAGAAGTTATTTTTACACAAGTTTAATACAAAATTTGACGGACTAGAAAAAAAATTCCAGATATTCGAATTGGAGACGATCCACTGTATTTTGATTTTCAACCTTTAATTTATTTATTTAGCAGTACTGAAAATTTTCACATCAGTTAATTACCCTTTGAATATTTTTTTTCCTTTTCTCATTTTCATAAGTGAAAATATGTAAACTATTTATAACGTTGGTTCATGTTGTCACAGTGGAAAGCTAATTTTATGACATGTTGCAGTCATGGAGGAAGGAAATATATGGAGGAGAAGTGACGTTAAATCGGTGAAGCAGGGTCTAAACTCTCGCGCATGCGCAGTGGCGGCAGCGGTGATATTGCGCTTCCAAATGAATGCGATGTTCACATTGTGTTAGATGCAGTGATTATTTCATTTTGTAATGTGTATAAGTGTTTTATAATGTCATCTTGTGTTGCGTGCGGTTGCACAAATAGGCCAGACAGGAAAGAACCTGGAATATCATTTCATAGGTAAGTTGAATTCTAATTATCGTTGTTGAAGTGGGCGGTAGAAGTTGCAAACTTTGGAGCATGTCTATAAATATTTAGTCATAGCTCTCAATGGGATGACTTTGTTCTCAAATTTTTGTTGGTGTAGTGTAGAAAATCAGCATACCTTGCTATTTTGCACATAATAGACTAGCATTACTTTTTAACGAGTGTTGAAAATGAGATTTAAAGGGGTGTGTTTCACATCACGATTTAGTCAATTTAGCACTGCGCTTTCTTTCGTCATGTTGCACTTTATGCTGACAGTGTATGATGAAATTAAATGTGTTAAATTAAGCTATGCAATCTAGGAATCTTGATGAAGAAAACGATGTTACTGCAAATACAGTTTGCGATTCAAATACGCGTGAGTAGGTATGTCTACATAGTTTGATTATATAGCGGCAATTTAATGTAGATTGTGGTTAGGTCTAAATACAGTCTGTACCAGAATGGTTTTGTTGTTCCATGAGGGACAAAGAATTTATCTATTACTGTTAATAATTTCATGAGAACCAAGTTAGTGACAAAAAGTGTATCGTGATGGAAACTACTTCCACTTCCAGCTATTCCCAATTAAGCTTACGATGTATGGTAACAAAATAACTATTTTTATTCTGGTCTAGGGCGCATTTCAATCTAACCACAAGTGATAGTAAAAAAACTGAAATATCCGTTCTGCATGTCCACCATGTAATTCATTGTGGCTATGGCATAATTAATTTTTGTTCCAGGCCGCATATCAACCCAATCCCAGTATATCCTGAAAACTAAGCAAGATATCGAAAAATTTTATTCTTTATTTTTGATTTTTCTCGTCGTGTTACACAAGAATCGATCATTAAATTTGACTTTTGCGAAATGTTTCTTCTCCATTTCAACTCAAGACACCTCACTTTTGATACAGTATATCTCAAGAACTAGGCGAGATATCGAAAATTTTTATCCTTTATTTTTCATTTGTCTCGTCTTTTTAAATAAGAATCCATCAAATTTGACTTCGACCAATTTTTTTCTTCTGAATTTCAACCAAAACCATTTCACATTTGAGACAGAATATCTCGAAAATTAAGCAGGATATCAAAAAATTTTATTCTTCATTTTTTATTTGTCTCATCGAGTTACATAATAATCCATCACCAGATTGCGGCGTTACGTTTATCCTAGAGTCCCCTTGAGTTTTTTGTACATTTTCCCCTTGTCTGTATGGAAGCGGCAATGTCCTCCCCCCCTCCCCCCCCACTCCTCCTCCGCCTTCAATGCATGGTGAAGGTCTCTTGCATCGTCTCCATATATTTCCTTCCGCCATGGTTTCAGTACACTAAATCTATATATGATTTCATAAAATGAATCATTTATGGAAAATAATATTTTTTATGCAGTGGAAACAATAAAATGCATGTTGATTCAACAACTTTAATTAAGCCAGGGTCACATTAACTTTTGAGTAACTGAAAAGAAATGAACTGAAAAAAAAGATTTTACTGTGATAACATTTGTTTTACTTTTCAGTGATATCCTTAATCTACATCTACATATATACTCTGCAAATCACAAAACTGTGGGTGGCAGAGGGTGCTCAGCATCAAACCTAATCTCTTTGTTGTGCATTCCAATCCCTAATGGTACGAGGAAAACAGGAATTCATATAAGAATCAGTGCGGCACCTTATTTCTCTAATTTTATCTTTCCTGTCATGCCGACCCAAATAGGTTGGTGGACGAAGTATTTCACTACACTCGTAAGTGAAAGTGGGAGTACGCATGTTTACCAATAAGTTTATACGAAACGTGCATCGTCTATCTACCAGAGACTCCCAGCCTAGTTTACTAATCAGTTCTGTAACAATTTCATAAGGACTGTAGCAAGCGGTCACGAATCGAGCGGCTCTTCTCTGTACTTTAATGTTATTAATACTAATCTTATATCTTTAAACGAGCAATTATTGTACATATATATTTTGGATTTTGGAAACTGCTCTAACGATTTGTATGAAATTTCATACTTAAATAACGTTTTGTTTATTAAGTTTAACTAAATATATGTCCTCCCTGCAAAAAGGCGATTTTACAAAAAATTAGCAATAATTGTGTTTCATATCACGGAAATGGTGCTAGCGCCATCTCGTAGACGTTGCAGGTACCGTACCAGTAAGTTGGGCTGATTTTAGTTAAGTTTTCTATGATAACGGCAAGAGACTCTTATATCTAAAAAGGAATAACTTTTGTACTAGCTGACCCGTGCGAGTAGTATCGTGGTCAGTCACTGAATGGTGATATCATAAAAGTGGAAATAAGCAAATTCAAGTTTTTATTAGTGAAAGGTATTTTGTTTTGAAGAGTAGTATTAAATATCAAAATCGTTATCATTATATACTACATGTGTAATTGAAAAACATTTAAAAGGTTGATGTTTAAAAATATCGGCTTTGTCAGATGTCCTTTTTTCATCTTCTCTATAAAACTTCTTTGAAAACAATAGAAGCAGTTATAATGTGATCATCATTGACTTTATGATCGTATGTGTCTTTAACACAAAAATAAATATTAATGAATCCACAACTCGTGAAAAAGCCGCATATGTGTGTTTTAGCATATAAGCTAAGACTAGTTTGTAAGTATCATGGAGGAAGGAAATATATAGAGGAGAAGTGACGTTAAATCTGTGAAGCAGGCTCTAAACTCTCACGCATGCGCAGTGGCAGCAGCGAACATATTGCGATCCCAAACAAATGCGATGTTCACATTGTGTTAAATGCTGTGATTATTTCATTTTGTAATGTGTATAAGTGTTTTATGCCATCTTGTGTTGCATACGGTCGCACAAATAGGCCAGACAGGAAAGAACCTGGAATATCATTTCATAAGTAAATTGAATTCTAATTATCGTTGTTGAAGTGGGCGGTAGAAGTTGCAAACTTTGGAGCATGTCTATAAATATTTAGTCATAGCTCTCAATGGGATGACTTTGTTCTCAAATTTTTGTTGGTGTAGTGTAGAAAATCAGCATACCTTGCTATTTTGCACATAATAGACTAGCATTACTTCTTAACGAGTGTTGAAAATGAGATTCACATCGCGGTTTAGTCAATTTAGCACTGTGCTTTCTTTCGTCATGTTGCACTTTATGCTGACAGTGTATGATGAAATTAAATGTGTTAAATTAAGCTATGCAATCTAGGAATCTTGATGAAGAAAACGATGTTGTTACTGCAAATGCAGTTTGCGATTCAAATACGCGTGTGTGGGTATGTCTACATAGTTTGATTATATAGCGGCAATTTAATGTAGATTGTGGTTAGGTCTAAATACAGTCTGTACCGGAATGGTTTTGTTGTTCCATGAGGGACAAAGAATTTATCTATTACTGTTAATAATTTCATGAGAACCAAGTTAGTGACAAAAAGTGTATCGCGATGGAAACTACTTCCACTTCCATCTATTCCCAATTAAGCTTACGATGTATGGTAAGAAGATAACTATTTTTATTCTGGTCTAGGCCGCATTTCAACCTAACCACAAGTGGTAGTAAAAAAACTGAAACATCCATTCTGCATGTCCACCATGTAATTCACTGTGGCTTTGGCAGAATTAATTTTTGTTCCAGGCCGCATATCAACCCAATCCCAGTATATCCTGAAAACTAAGCAAGATATCGAAAAATTTTATTCTTTATTTTCGATTTTTCTCGTCGTGTTACATAAGAATGGATCATTAAATTTGACTTTCGTGAAATGTTTCTTCTCCATTTCAACTCAAGACACCTCACTTTTGATACAGTATATCTCGAGAACTAGGCGAGATATTGAAAATTTTTATCCTTAATTTTTTATCTGTCTCGTCTTTTTAAATAAGAATCCATCAAATTTGACTTCGACCAATTTTTTTCTTCTGAATTTCAACCAAAACCATTTCACATTTGAGACAGAATATCTCGAAAATTAAGCAGGATATCAAAAAATTTTATTCTTCATTTTTTATTTGTCTCATCGAGTTACATAATAATCCATCATCAGATTGCGGCGTTACGTTTATCCTAGAGTTCCCTTGAGGTATTTGTATATATACCCCGTGTCTGTATGGGATCGGCATAGCCCCCCCCACTCCTCCTCCGCCCGCCTTTTCTTCAGTGCGTGGTGAAGCTCTTTTGCGTGTCTCCATATATCTCCTTCCTCCATGGTAAGTATTAACCTTTAAGTGACAATAATCTTTGGTCAGCGGGCGCAATGGAGGAAGGAAATACATGGAGGAGAAATGATGTTAAATTTGTGACGCTGGGCTCCTACTGCGCATGCGCGGCGGTTATAGCGGAACGAGCTCAAAACATTGCATTTTCACATTGTGCTCCATGTACAGTAGTAAAAATTTGGTTTTGTAATAGTTCTAAGTTTTTTAATGCTAGCTTGTGTTGCATACGGGTGCACAAATAGGACAGATAGGAAAAAACCTGGAATATCATTTCATTTGTAAGTTGCATTCTAAATATTGTTATTGAAATGTTCAATAGTTTTCAGTCATTCTAGCTACTACCATTATTGATTTATTCATAACCCTCAAATGGATGACTTTGTTTTCAAATATTTGTTGGTGTAGTGCAGCCAATCGGCATACCTTACTATTTTGCACATCATAGACTACCTTTACTTTATACGAGTGTTGTAAAGTCTAATTTAAGTGGGTCATGTTTACATCGTGATTGAGTTGTGCATTCTTTTGTTACGTTTGTAGTTTCTACTGAAAGTGTGGGTTGAAATTAATTGTTATAGCTATGGTTATACTTCCTTGTGCTTTTGGTGATATTTTTATTCTGTTCTATGCCCCATTTCAATGTAACAACTAGCGGCAGTAAAAAAGGAAAACACACACTCTGCATGTGCAGCAAGTAATTCATTGTGGTTGGGACAGAATTATTTTTTGGTCCAGGTCGCATCTCCAATTCACGTCCACAATTTGGAGACACTATATCCCAAACACTAAGCGAGATATTGAAAAATGTTTACTCTTTATTTTCTATATTTTTTCGTCATGTTACATTAGAATCCATTATCAAAATTGATTTTTGCGAAATTTTTCTTCTGTTTTTCATTCAAAAACACCTCACCTTTGAGACGGTATATCACGATAGCTAAGCGAAATACCGAAGATTTGTATTCTTCGTTATCTTTTCTTCTCGCTGTGTTACATAGGAATCCATCATCAAATTTGATTTTTCTGAATTTTGATCAAGAACACCTCCCCTTTGAGAAAGTATATCTCGAGAATTAAGCGAAATATCAGAAAAGATTATTCATTTTTTATTTGTTTCGTCGACTTACATAATAATCCATCATCAAATTGTGTCTCCACGGTTATGGTAGAGTTCCTTGGATATATTTGGGCATGTTCCCGGTGATTCTTGGGTAAGGTAATATGGCGTCCCCTCCTCCCCACCTCTCTCCACCCGGCGTCACTTCAGTGCGTGGTAAAGGTCCCTTGCGTCGCCTCCATATATTCTTTCCTCCATGGCGGGTGCGGCCAAAGAAAATTATATATAGTAAGGGAGGTGTGTGTGTGATCGCTGAGAAACAGAGAGAGCACGTACTGTATTAAAATTGTTACTGTTTCGCAACGAAACAGCTGGGTAGCTTAGGATATAGTTTGGAATAAAGTATTTTCTATCTACTTTCATCCAGATCGAAAAAGTAGTTTCCATGAATTCAATTTGGAATACGTATATGAATGCGTTACGAATTCCAATTGAGCAAAGCCTAGTTGAGAAAAAAAAGTCTTTATATATCGATAATAACTCAAACCTGGAGAAGACTCCGTAACTGCAGAACTATGGAAATATGCCTCTAAAGAATCAACAGAAATCTTGCAAAAACAAATAGAAGAAATTTGGAACCAGGAAATTGTACCCGTAGATTGGAAAATATCTTTGATCCACCCGTTGTACAAAAAAGGCAGTAGAAAGATTGATAACAACTACAGTGGAATTTCATTGCATCTGGTAACCTAAAAAATTCTCTAACTTGTCATTCTGCAGAGATTAGCATCCCAAGTTGGGCACCAAATAGGCGAATACAAAGGGGGCTTCAGAAAAAGTCGCTCAACAGCGGCATAGATCTATAATCTCAAGACAATCGTCGGATGCTACAAGCTCAGGTCAAAGCAATGTGTGTCATTATTTTTAAACTTTAAGAAAGCTTACTACTTGATAGACCGGTAAGGGCTATTGAACATCCTTAACGAATTTGAAGTTGACCTAAAACTATTGACTGTAATTAGTTCCACACTGACAAACACAAAATCGAAAGTTAAGTTTTTAGGATGCCTGTCGGATTCTTTTCGGTCACAACTGGTGACAGGCAAGGTGACAGTCTGTCTCCACTACGTTTTAACTGTGTTCTCAAAAAGAGCGTTCGGACCTGGCGAGTGAAATTGAAGGAAACCAGATACTGAAAAATTTAAGTACCTTGGTGAGATCATCAAGAAAAATGGATGGAACAAAGAAGCTATTCGGGAAAGGATTCGCAAACTAGAAATAGCCTAGTAAACTTCACGAGAGACTAAGATACGTCATTATGAAACTGTTCTGAAACCAGTAGTTTTGTATGCAGCCAAACACTTGTTCCCTAATGCCGACAAAGGTCTCTTGGGAGAAAAAGAGAGAAAAATTATTAGAGGAATTCTGGGTTCCAACTTCAAGAATGGCGTCCATCAAAAGAGATCCAACAAAGAAGTCTACAGCAAAATAGAAAAAAATCACCAGTATTGGTCTATTGTATGTGACGGCTATCGAAGGATGCCGCCATTCATAAATCATCAAGCTGTCAAAAAGGTAAGAAAAGGCCCTTTTAATATACAAATGAGGCCGCGTGCCACTTCTTAACCTAAGTTATGGGTCGTAAATTGTATACTAATGGGAATAATATGATAATGAGGGTCGGTCCCTTTTCATGGACGCAGGTGTGACCCCCCGGATCATAAGGGATTCTTGGCCCCTAATAACCATATTATTATCATAAAGCCATTAATCATCTGGGGCACGTGCCACTTCTTAACCTAAGTTATGGATCATAAATAATATGATAAAGAGGGTCGATCCCTTTTTCATGGACGCAGGTGTGCCCTCATGTCACAAATCGTCTAAATGGGGTCATAAATGGGAATAATATGCAAATGAGGCTACGCGGCAGTTCTTAACCCAAGTTACGGGTCGCGAATTGTATACTAATAAGGGTCGGTCCCTTTTCATGGACGCAGGTGTGAGCCCCACATCGTAAATCGTCTAAATGGCTTTATTATTTATTTTCTCAAACCGCCCTAAGGCGCCAGGGTACAAAACCTCAATTACATGGTCTTAGAATATTAATTACACGCTAATTCAGGTGATTACGCTCGAAATGCAGTATAATATTCGTTTTTTCTTTTTATTCTGGGGTCTCGGTTCAATATTTTAAAAGAAGTTTTAAATATTTTAATTTGCACTAGGGGTGTGACCATTCAAATAGTCAGTATTTTTTCTCAGTATTATTATTGCGTTTAATTCAATTAAATCGGAGCAGTTGTTCAAAAGATACAAATTTTAACTTTCAACTGAGTCTGAAGCCGGGAGCGAGTGAATTTCAAGTAGCCGGTCCAGCTCCCCTTGCCCCGGCTCCGGGAGCGGGTGAATTTCAAGTAGGGCATCCCTGCTCCCCTCACCGCTGCTCGCCGTGACCCTCATAAATATCACCTTAGCCGCCCGCCGACCCTCCGCGCCACCCCTCCTGGGCCTGCATTTTAAATGAGTCGCCAGGTGAATAGACCATCTGGTACCCTCGGAAGGTATACGGCAGTGTTGTGTGCTAGAGGCTAAATTATTTTTCAACCTTCATGGTATTTTACGATTGTGTTCTGTCAACGGAAGGAATATAATTTACCCCTACAAACTTAGCTTTTCAATTTTTATGGGAGATTTAATGTCTGAACAGCGGATAAAATATTACTCTATCCCTTATCGCCTCAGATCCGTCGGGAGATTAATGTCGGTACTAATTCAAGACATCACAGGCACAGCAACGTGTTCCCACGCCAGTGCGGTTCCAAGCGTGTATATAATGCCAGACTTCCTCACAAGGCTTGTGCATTCGTGTCTGAGTCTTCATAGAGAGCACATAGTCCGCCGAAACAATGAGCGTTTTCAGGGATAATGGTAAGCAATGAAATATGTCATGTACTTAGTTCTAACTAACATGTTGTTATAATAAAACTATAAAATCACTTTTTTAAATAAAATTACAGATCAACAGCAGTTATGGGATGATCTTAATAATTTATCTTGTGGTAAATATCTTTATTTAGTCATATGTGATTTTTTTCCCTCATATTCTAGTTCTAGTTCTTTTTTTTTTTTTTTTTTTGCTCCAGACTTAGATGATTTCTCCTTCACTAGCCCGGATGTTTCGGTAATTATAATTTTTTAATATAACTGGTTTATGAAACTGTATACTGCTGAAGTCTATATGATTAATTTTTTTTATGCAGGTGATGAAAACAATCTATCATTTAATGACCTTTTTTACTACAGTAAGTACACGCTAGATAATTGTATAGATAATTTTTTTCATGTCATTATAACTATTGCTAAAATGTTATTTTTTTCTTTTTTTTCAGATGAACCATCACGCCCAGAAAAGCGAAAGGGTAGTTCGGAAGAATTAACTAGCCCAAAAAGAGCAAATATCAGCCTTGGCGATTGCTCACAATGGAGCATGCACCCAAATATTGACGTGAATGAATCGCATAGCATGCCACCACATAGTATGCCGCCAACTCCACCACCACAATGGGTTCTTCCAAAACCACCAGCACACTGGAATATCGGTAAGTCCAGTACATCAGTAATTTTCCTATATTATTTTATGCCTACGAAATTATATTTTTCATGATACTAAAACATTTTTCTTATTTTTTTATGTTTCAGAGGGGGCGGTCTTATACTTAGCCAACGAGGAAGTTCGACCGCCAATATGGAGACCGTGGGAGATGTCAGATACAGCCGGAACAAGCCGACCGCCCGCCTAAGCAGCAGCAGCAGCACCTCACCTGCATCCAGCTGGGCCGTGCCGCCAGTTCACCGGTCCATCGCCCGGACCAAGCCACCAGTCCACCAGCCCATCGCACGGACCCAGTCGACACTTCTTCGGGGCACCCGCCCAGCCAGCAGTACGCCACCACAGCCAGGCCCAGCCGCCAGTTCACCGGTCAATCCCCCGAATCAAGCCGACCGTTCGTCGGGGCCGCGGCAATCCAATCAGCATCTACGCCATCATGCAGTCATGATGCTGCAGCAACGATGGGTGAGTCAGCAGTTGCGTGCTTAGTCCATGAAGACTGGCTTAGTGCATTTAAAAATAGCATTTATTCCGGGACAATTTCAAATTCTCTAAATTTCATTGATCGAATGAATTTCATTGATGCTTGTTATAAACTCGTGGCCGGTAAACTTCGTGAAATTGCGGATAATCCGTCCTCCCCATCCGTAAAGCTGCAGGTTGGATTGATTAATACATATAAGATACAGAAGGAAATGATTTTAGAAACCGCCCATATGTGCTTTTTAACTAAAATGCGTGAGGTCACAACCAGCACTTGCCTGTCGGATTAGTATGAAAAATATGTGAAGTCGGAGATCAGAGTAAGCTTGTGTGAGTTTCAAGAAGGGACAAGTGGCAAAACTCTCGATAGAATAGAATCCCTCAACATAAGCATTTCTAATTTTCAACCTTTCTATCGGGGGTCTTCCAATGTTTCTCTGCCACTTGATATCTGTAGAAAGGAGGACATCATCAATGTTAAAAACAAGAATGATGAGTTCTGCTTTTTATGGACACTTCTTGCAGCTCAAGTAAAGTCGCTGAAAAAACATGCGGACCTAGTCAGTAATTATATGGAAGCATTCACCAACCTCCGCTTCGATTTTTCAGTTATTGAATTTCTGGTAAAACTCTCAGACATTTCTAAATTCGAGAGGCAAAATCCAGACTATTCTGTAAAAGTTTTCGGCCTGGATGTAGTTAAAGGTAAACATGTAGTTTCCGGGGCCCTCCATCACACTGCAGACAAACGCGTTCACCATATAAACATGTTGATGATTACCGACGGCAGTGGGAAAAAATTCCATTACTGTTGGATTCACAACGTGTCGGCGCTGGTCAGTTCTTCTTTAAGTGATCATGAGCATGCTATTTTTATTTGTGACAGATGTCTGCAACATTTCGGACGCAAAGATCTCCTGGACCGCCACGAGATTGACTGTGCAAGGGTCGAACCTGTAAGAGTGGATTTACCCGGCGACGACGATAAACCTTAAAGTTTAAGGATTTTGTGCACCAGCAGCGTATACCCGTCGTCGTTTACGCGGACTTTGAAAGTTTATTGCAACCGTATGATTCTTGCATTCCTCCACCCAACGCCTCTCACACTACTTTTGTCCAGAAACATGTCACTTACGCTGCCGCATACCAGGTCGTTTGTCCATGCGTACCTAGTCTGTCGCGTTTCAACTCCTTAACGGGAAAAAATCCCGAAAAATGGCTTGTTGACGAACTCTTCAATCTTGCCAAGAAAGTTGATAAAATTTACAAGAAGTCCATTCCTCTTGTAACGACAGATAAGCGAGAAGCAAAGTTTGCTAATACTACGGTATGCCACATCTGTGAGAAAGACATCGAACCGGGGACTGTCAAGGTCCGCGATTATTGTAATATCACGGGTGAATTTAGGGGGGCTGCACATAATGACTGCAATTTGCAGTATAAGACTAAAAAGTATATACCAGATGGTTTCACAATCTTTCTGGGTATGACGCTCATTTCATTGTTATGGCTTTATCAAAACTCAATTCCGAAGGAATGGACGTACTTCCCATCAACACAGAACGTTATATTTATTTTTCTAAAAAGGTTGAATATACTTCAATCACGTTAAGGTTTCCGGATTCATACCGGTTCATGCAGGTCCCATTAGATAAACTGGTTGGAACCCTTGAGCACGGCGACATGCACATTACTAGTGCTCATTTCACCGACCCCGAGAAGTTCCAATTAGTTAAACGGAAAGGTGTCTTCCCTCACGAAAACTGTATTCGTGGGATAAGCTCACCGAGGCCACGCTTCCTCCAAAATCAAAATTCTACATTTCGTTGTCGGAGTCACACATTTCTGATGTAGATTACGAACACGCAACAAAGGTGTGGCGGACTTTCCAGATAAAGACTTTTGGCGAATATGCAAGTCTGTACATGGACACAGATGTGCGGTTACTTGCAGATCTTATTGAGAAATTTAGGAGTGTATGTTTGGGGAAGTACACCCTGGAGCCCGCCCACTATTTCACATCCCCAGGCCTTTCGTGGCTATGTTAAGGAGCACGCGTGTTGAACTGGACCTTCTGACGGATATCGACATGCTGCTCTTTTTCAAACGAGGTATTCGCGGAGGTATTTGCCAGTGCGTCCACAGGTATGCGAAGGCAAATAACCGGTACATGCCGGAGTACAACCGCGAGGCGTCTGAAGATTTTATAATGTACTTTGACGTAAACAATCTTTACGGCTGGCCCATGTCGGAGTATCTACCGTGTGGTGGGTTTCAATGACTATCGGCTAAAGAGATTGCTAGCATAAATTTCATGAGCGTTGCAGCTGACTCACCTAGGGGGTTCGTATTGGAGGTAGACCTTACGATTCATCAGCATTAACACGACGTTTTAGCAGACCTGCCGCCATGTCCAGACCACAAAGCCCCAGAAGGTTCTACCCTCCCCAAGCTGATGACCACACTGGAGAACAAGGTACGGTATGTTCTCCATTACCGAGTCCTCCAGCAATGTGTAGGCTTGGGGCTGCAGGTGACCGAAATACACCGGGTAATATCTTCCAATCAGTCACCGTGGTTGAAAGAATACATATCTCACAATAAGAGTTCTCGCCGTTCAGCAAAAACAGATTTCGAGAGAGATTTTTATAAATTAACTAGCATTTGCCCGCTGCTTCACGCGCGCGTGCCTTGGCAGGTGTAGAAATTATTTACCGATTTTATTCTCTTATCAGACATTAACGTGGAAAGGCATGAACTGTTAATGTATTCTGAATAGTTTCGTTTGTTTCGGTTAATACGTTAGGTCGGTTTTCATACTGATGTTAGAGAGTTGTTTTATTCATATTTTAACGTGATGCAATTGATTCAATAGTAGAAAAGGTTCCTGAAAAATTAACAGTAGTAATTCGTGGTTGTAATTATTGTGCGAAGTATAAACATTTATTGTTTAGAAAGGCTTTCACGGTTCAAACGACATTCTTTCTTCTGTGCGCTTTCAGAAGCTATGGATTTAGCGTATAGAACCCGGTTATAGGTCAATTGCTTTTCTCGGTGCAGGTTACTTTCATTTGCTCTAGCTATTTCATCTCGTTCTCTTTGACGTTGCAGACGATGTTGTCAGTCTATTTCACTCTCATTTAGCCGATTTCGGCGACATCTTTTAGCTGCATAAGTTGACCCCGACAGATTAGATCTCTTTCGCAAGGGCATATCATAAACTTTTATACTTACCCAACTCACAGCACTAACAATTAAAACGTTTTCACAGCTGCAATTATCACTATGCGTGAACTTTGGCTGCGAGTATATAGATGAGCATAAAATTGGTTACAATATAGAATATCTGTGGTAGTAATAAATAATATTATTTCTGAAAGCAATACTTAACTCAGCTAAAACATAATATTTTTAAATGCTGATATCGAGGATTCCACGTTAACCATGGTACCGAAAATTTAAATGGATATATAACAGTTGTAACGTTAAGAAAGCTGATATTATAATCATTATGTGTGATTTTTTTGGCGATTTTATGTGTAAACTTTGCCTGGGATTATATAGCTAGGTATAAGCTTTGTTAAGGATGTATCTGTGGATATAATGAAACATATTGTTTCCATGATACTTAACTAAAAAAAGTTTATTTTTAAATGTGGATACCGAGGATTGCAACATAACCGCGTTGCCATAAATTTATGTTAATATAGCAGTAATCTACGACTTAGTCCTCTTGGAAGTGTGCTGAAATATAAAAATTCGTTACCAATAATCACAGCATCTCAATTTTTCTGATTTATTTATTTTTTGTTGTTTTTTATTTTTTGTTGTTTGGATATTGGTTTTATTTTATGTTGATACACCATCAATTATTCCTGCTTTAAAATAGAAATTTACGTGAATTGGAGCTACTCTTGATTTCAAATCGTCGTATCATTACTGTCATTATTTCAGTCAGATATAATTAATCAAAAAATGTCGAGATGTGATCATGGTACAGTTTATGTAGTAACGTGCATGTAACTGAAACAATTATTTCTGAGTGGCAACATTATCGCAAGTTGTGAATCGCTTGAAATGCAACCTGACAGCTGATATGATGCTTTGTTATAGGCCTAAGAGACGATGCCTGCAGCTTTATAATCTACGCGGTGTAGCAATTAGGATATGAAACATTTTTAATTAAGTTTCTTTCAATATAGCCGTATTTTCTATGTAATTATTTCAGTCGCATGTAAGTACCTGGCGAAACAACAGCCTGGACCAGATGACAATTGACTCGTTTTGTTTAGCATCAGGCATAACTGGTTTAGTTTTAAAATTTACGTGGTGTAGAATAGAATTTTAAGATGCCTAGTTATATTTGAAATAAAAATTCGTTACCAATAATCACAGCATCTCAATTTTTTCTGATTTATTTATTTTTTGCTGTTTGGATATTGCTTTTTATTTTATGTTGATACACCATCAATTATTCCTGCTTTAAAATAGAAATTTACGTGAATTGGAGTTAATCTTGGTTTCAAATCGTCGTATCATTATTGTCATTATTTCAGTCAGATATAATTAATTCAAAAATGTCAAAATGGATCACGGTACAGTATATGTACTAATGTGCATGTAACTCAAGCAATTATTTCTGAGTGGCAAAATTATCGCAAGTTGTAAATCGATTGAAATGCAACCTGGACAGTGATGACAACTGATATGCTTTGTTATAGGCCAAAGAGACGATGCTTTTAGTTTTATAATTTACGCGGTGTATCATTAGGATATGAAAAAAAATTTATTTGAGTTTCTTTCAATATATCCGTATTTTTTGAGTCGCATGTACCTGAATTTTCGGATGCCTAGTTATATTTGCACGTTATAGCCACGAGACATATTAATCGAATAAAGTACTTCCAAATATGTGCAATTCCGCACAAGTCATTATGAAAGAAGTATGTTTTATTACTTGCTGATATTTATAATAGCTGCTTTCCAGACATCGCTCTTCGAGAAAAAACTGAATTTCGTATTAAGTATTGGCTTATTGTGGCTGTAGTGTACAGCGTTCACGTAGCAGTTTTGTTCCAGAGACAAACTGTATAACAGTCTACCAGAGACAATACATGTCGTCTTCAATATTAGTAATATAACTTTTTCGTAATTCAACAGACCTGTTACGATTCAAGTAAATGCTGATTGTACTTGATTCACGTATTCTTTTTATTTTGAAGTACTGCGGTCCAGAAAAATGAATCGCAGAAGTAAAAAAAAAGGGAAATCCTAAATTTTATCAGGTCTCTTTATGAAAGGAGTAACCGTCTGAATGTATATAATTATCTGTGGTCTACAGTTTCACATTTCTGAAGTTTTTTACTGACTTGCTTCTTCCCATGGTACATATTAGTCGTTAGCTACTTCTGCAGATGTTGATCAGCAACATTAGCTTTAAAAATTTGGAAACACCATGCAAATTGATGCGGTAGTTTTTGCGTTATTAGAGATCAAGCCTCACTACAAACGCAGCCTTGATAACAGATTTATAATAGTATAGATGAACAATTCAATTTTCGGTAAAACTATGGAGAATATTCGAAAACACCGCTACGTGAAATTGTGTACAGGTTGGGTGGGCCGACGCGGTGCCCGCAAACACATAGCTTCACCACACTTTAAGCAATTAACAGTTTCATCTACTTCTACATCTACATATATACTCTGCAATTCACAAAATTGTGGGTGGCAGAGGGTGCTCAGCACCAAAGCTAATCTCTTTCTTGTGCATTCCAATCCCTAATGGTACGAGGGAAAAAAGAATTCATATAAGAATCATTGCGGCACCTTATTTCTCTAATCTTATCTATCCTGTCATTCCGGCTCAAATAGGTTGGTGGACGAAGTATTTCACTACACTCGTGAGTGAACGTGGGAGTACGCATGTTTACCAATAAGTTTAAACGAATCGTGCGTCGTCTATCTACCAGAGACAACCAACCTAGTCTACTAATCAGTTCTGTGACGCTTTCATAAGGACTGTAGCAAGCGGTCACAAATCGAGCGGCTCTTCTCTGTACTTTCTCTATACTTTCGATCAACCCCTTACGAACGGATCCCAGATGGCACAACAATAGTCCAAATGTGGACGCACAAGAGATTTGTACGCTATCTCCTTTGTTTCTTCATTACAATTTTTCAATATTCGACCTATGAATCGCAGCCTAGAATTTGCTCTACCTACCAACGAATTAATGTGTAAGTCCCATTTCATATTCCTTTGCACTGTTACTCCCAAATATTTCATAGAATCGACCATATCAATAACTGAATTGTTTAACTCGTATTTCTGAAAAATTGGATTCTTTTTGTTAGTTATGCTCATTGTCTTGCACTTTTTACAATTTAGCGTAAGTTGCCACTCAGCGCACCATGCCAAAATAATATCCAGATCACGCTGAATTTCTAAGCAATCAGCCAAATTCCTTACTTTCCTATAAATAACCGCATCATCAGCAAACAATCTAAAAAGGCTTTTCACTTTGTCTCCGAGATCGTTTATAAAAATTAAAAAAAGAAGTGGTCCTATTACACTTCCTTGAGGTACCCCCGATGTAACATCTAGATTAGAAGAACTTT